>JAOCZM010000192.1:8780000-9305961 GCA_026122235.1 Vinca minor
CCATTGCCCTAGCTGCTGATTTTCGTAAGAAGCTAAAACGTGGATTGCAAATGTCAAAATCAAATGATGCTTTAAATTCAATGGAAGCTCTATCCGAGCGAGCAGGCATGAGAGAAAATGCTGCTATTATTGATCTGACTAATGCTTCAATTATGGCCCATAGACTTGAGGAATCATTTATCGAGTATGTTATCCTGTGTTCCTTTACTTTTGTTGTTGACTGGCTTTTCCCTTTAAAGACGAATAATACATGTGTAGTAATGCTATGTCTAATATATTTCCTTTTTAAGATTTTAATTTTTAGTTGTGCTATATGTATCCCTTACTAGCTTCTGCTATCTTCATTCTACCAGCCTCAAATCAAATTGATATGCGAAAATATTTAGTTGACCATGGTCAAATGATTTCAATTAGTCTCTGCTATGATACTTTGAATCCTCTTAATGACTTCCCAACTTATCACAACTATTGTTCACTCTGGTATTATGGGTTTCAGATGTAGGGAAGAAGATAAAGATGCTTATTTATACTATATCCTTAGTGTTCATGGACAAGGACGCACCATCATTTTCTGTACAGCAATTACAGCTTTACGCCGTATTTCTTCCCTTTTGCGCATTCTCAGGATAGATGTTTCGACGCTTCATTCAAAGATGCAACAGAGAGCACGTTTGAAGGTGTTTCCCTTAATTCCAGCTTTGTGATTTTTAGTTGCTCTCTTATTTAATTGTTTGTTTTCCTTTAGTCAGGCATAGGGAAGTATATGTACTTATGGTTGCTTCAGGCGTAGGGGTGTGCAAATTCGGTAAAAACCAATTTACCGACCGAATTCGATTTGAATTTGGTAAATCGAATTCGGTAATTCGGACCAATTCGGATCATATCGAATTCGAAAATTTCGAAACTGATTCGAATATGGTATTTGTTTTTATAGAATTCGGTATTACCGATTTCGAATTGAAATCGGTCAATATGGTCGGTATTACCAAATTTGAATTCGAATTTGTATTAATATATATATATATATAATTATAATTATTTATATTAGATATTTATAATTTATAAAATACTTTTAATAACCATATATGTTATGTTGCCCTAATATCCCCAACCTAATATTCTAATTCTAAAGCGCCGCTTCACCGCTTTTTCTCTCCAAAGTCCAAACTCCAAAGATGAAACCCACCATGGAACCATCCATCTTCCTTCACCAGTCACCCATACTCCCTAGTCCCTACAGAGCAACCACTTCCGGCGCCGCCTAGCACCACCGTCGTCCGAGTTCCAGTTCAGAAAGGCTGATTTTAGGGATCGATTGCTCCAAAAAAATACTCCAGAAATCGAATCATATTTCCATCCACTCCCAAGTACTTTGATTATCTGGGTTTCAAGCTTGGAGAACATTGAAAAAAAATTGATCTTTAAACCCTCAATTGTATCAACTATGGGTCTGTTCTATCTTTATGGTTTGTTGGGATGATTCAATGCATAGTTTTCTTTAATGACCAAGGCTCTGCTGCATGAAACTTTGATTTTACAAGATGAATTGCTTGCTTGCATTGTTTTCTTATTTTACCATTCAAATCCTTTAATGATTTTGTCCATATATTCAAATTATGTAACTTTTTCATATATTATTTCAACCAATTTCGGTAATTCGGTAAAGCGACCGAATTCCGAATTCACACCAAATTCAATTCGAATTCGGTTCGAAATAGGTCGGTATTTTCAAAATTCAAATTACCGAAAAAACCGATTTCAAACTACCGATTTACCGAAATTCGAATTCGATGCTCACCCCTACTTCAGGGCTTTTATATCCTTTATTGCCTCCTTTTTTCTTGACTGATACCCTTAACAAATATAAGTATATTTATACTTCTGCACAAGAATTAAGGGTCTAGTAAACAAAAGGGAACTTTTGAAGTAAAGAAGCCTCTATATGGTGAGCCTCCATTCCACATGGAATATGTTTGAAAGGATTGACTGGTATATAAGATGGGCCTGAGTATCTATGGTCACCTAGGGATATCCATTTTGGCATAGCGAGTTCAATTGACAAGTAGGTGGTCGTGCGTGCTGCAGAACCCATGAGTCGCGTTCCGGGCCCGCAAGCACGCCGGGGAGTGACATTATGGTATCAGAGCACGGTACCAGGCGGACGTGTGGAAACTAAGTGCTACATTGTAAGGGGTGAGTGCCACCTCTAGAATCCCACACTCCTGGTCTGGTCCTTGGGCTAAATATGTTTAGGGCGACTAGCAAGGACGCTAGGGCCTTAAGGGGGTAAGTGTGAACCTCAATCCCACATGAGATATGTTTGAAAGGTTTGATTGGAATATAAGCATTGGCCTAAGCATTCAATGTCACCTGGGGATATCCAATTTGGCATAGTTTCGCTTCTGCTACTGAATTAAAGCTTTCGCCCGATCTTTCTAATCAAGATGTGGGAGTTCGGTTGCCAAGTAAGTGGTCGTGGGTGCTGCCAAACCCATGAGTAGCGCTTCGGGCCCGTGGGCACGAGGCGTGACATATACCGTTAACAAACAGGAAGAGAATGATACAGAGAAAGAGAGAGTATATGTAATAAACAATGGGTAGGATTGGAAAATATGTAATAAGTACTCCTTGAGATGTGTGAAAAGTCTTGTACTTTTACAAGGAGAAAGAAGGCTAAAGAACATGCATTTTGAAAAGGAGGAGCACTATTTTGGTGAAATTCCAAGGGGGTTTCAGTTCAGATCTCCCGAAGGAATATTTTAAATTTGGGGAATGAGAATTTGCATGCTATGTTGCTCTTACACCTTATTTTTCTTGCAGGCAATGGATCGTTTTCGTGCAAATGATCACGGTATACTTGTTGCTACTGATGTTGCAGCAAGAGGCCTTGATGTTCCTGGTATTCGAACTGTTATTCACTACCAACTTCCACATTCAGCTGATGTGAGTATATAATCAGTTGACATTTCATGCCATTCCCTTTTGGGAGAAAATGCATTGTTTAAATCGAATAATACTACTTGCAGGTTTATGTTCACAGGAGTGGGAGAACTGCAAGGGCATTGTGTGATGGATGCAGTATTGCTCTAATCTCACCAAATGAGACTTCGAAATTTGCTGCCCTGTGCAAATCTTTTGCTAAGGTATTGTTTTGATCTTTCTCATGAAATTGCTGCACGACTGGTGGAAAAGTTAAATGAAGTTTCAAAAGGAAGTTGAGGTAAAGTGGAAAAATAAAACAAATATAAAAGTTAAAAATCAAAAGGATAACCGTACCCATAGAAAGATGTAATGTTTCATTGTGTGTCGTATGTGGACAACAATGCGTGGAAACCTTCTTAGGCCCTAAATTTTTTAACACCTTTCTTTTGTTGGGCAATCAATTATTGCATCGGTTGTGTTTGTGTGTAAATTTGTAATATGAAATCTGCTGCTGTTTTTCCAGGAAAGTTTTCAGCGATTTCCTACAAAAAATTCATACATGCCGGAGGTTATGAAACGATTATCTCTTGCATGTCAAATAGATAAAATTCTGCACAAGGACTCTCAGGTTATTGCACTTCCACAATGACATTGTTGTTTTGGAGATAAAATGAATTTATTTGTGATAACTCCCAATAGAGTTCCCAGCTGTCCTGTACTTATTTATTTGCAAATGTATTTTATTATTATCTTTAGCTTTATGCACATTCCTTTTAAATAGTAGTAGAGAATATTCTAGTTGTATCATCCTTGCAAATCATTTCCAAGTCCTTTTTTCTCCTGGTTTCCATAGTCTCTAGTCTATTAGTTGTTCTCACTTGAGGCTAACAAGCTACTGCACATTGTATGCAAGATTATCTTGAATTATGTGTAAAACTATAATAATTCTTGAATTTTGAAAAAAAAAACCCTTTTCAATATTAAAATGGTGTTCGTATTCCATTTCCGATTCCTCTTGGACCTTCCTTCTTTCAGGTGGCTTGAATTTATTGGCAGAGAAGGAAGCTAAATATATTGTCACTCTTCTCTTCCCTAACAAAGTTCTTAAAATCTATAGGACCAGCTCCCCAGCTCCCCATCCCCTCATTAGTCTCTAGTCTATTAGTTGTTCTCACTTGAGGCTAACAAGCTACTGCACATTGTATGCAAGATTATCTTGAATTATGTGTAAAACTATAATAATTCTTGAATTTTGAAAAAAAAACCCTTTTCAATATTAAAATGGTGTTCGTATTCCATTTCCGATTCCTCTTGGACCTTCCTTCTTTCAGGTGGCTTGAATTTATTGGCAGAGAAGGAAGCTAAATATATTGTCACTCTTCTCTTCCCTAACAAAGTTCTTAAAATCTATAGGACCAGCTCCCCAGCTCCCCATCCCCTCATACTTTCTCTCTCACTTGGAGAAAATATACATGGGAGTTTCGAATTCTAAGATAGTGTTGATTTTTTCTCTGTTCCTGGTAGAGGTAAGAAGTAAAAGGAATGGTCAATGGTTTTCTTTCTGATCGAAGCTCCATTCATAGAAATGAAAGTTTTGGCTCAATCTTTATTAAAAAAATTGTTGATTTCAATTACATTCGTATCCTTGTAGTTTTACCTTATCTCCCTTTTGTCCAGTCATGCTTTGAATACTAAGTTTTAAATAGACCTATAGATCATACATAGTTAGCAGCGAACTTAATAAATATTTGGTTTGCCGCAACTTTAAATGCTTTTTGCAGGAGAAGGCTAAGAAGAGCTGGTTGGAGCACAACGCGGAATCACTGGAATTAGCGTTGGATGAAAATGATAGTGAAGATGAAAAAGCGACCAAGTACAAGAAGAAGAGAGCCACTTCTGTTCTGTTAAATAACCTGAAGCAGGTCTCTTCCTCCCAATAGATACTTACAAAGCCTCTCTTTCATTATCAAAAGTTTAGTCTGGGAGATTTTCTGTTGCCATTGTAAAGCATTCTTGGGAATTTAGTTGGACGGTCTTTTTCCGACATGCCGTATGCATATTCTGTATTCATTCTTATGCCCCAGTGTTTCTTCCCTTGTTTGAATTAACTTTTTGCTTCAAATTATAGGAGCTTAACGCAGTTCTCTCTCAGCCATTGAAGCCGAGGACATTTTCAAACCGTTACGTAGCAGGGGTATGTTTGTGATGGTTATATTATTCTTCTCTTTATGCATATACATCTGTATACATATATCCTTAATCTTTATTAGGCTCTAACACCACTTGACTTTATCTTGATCTTGATCTTTCTCAGTCTGGTATTTCGCCTCTACTTCAACTCCAATTTGAGGAATTAGCAAAGCAGAAGAATGGAGATTTGAACAGTTCAACAGAGAATAAAAGGAGAAAAATGGTGGTGATTGGTCAGGATTGTGTGGAACCCCTCCAGGCACTTAGGAGAGCTGGTCAGGAGGTAATGCTACAAAAGCTGTTGAAATATTCACCTTTCCAGTGTAATATATGGTTCTCTGTTTATTTATACTAATAATCGCTAATAATCCATTGTTTTGAGGTGGGTGCTAAGTATGAATTGTGAGCCTGTTTGATTGTGTATGGTCCCGACTCCGAGGGATCAACCCCTCTCTACCCCGCAACCAGCATTCCTTTTCTAACCCCTAAATGTTCTTTCATTTTATGTCGCGGTCTCAAAATTTCTCAGTTATCTTTGTATTTATGTTCTTTTCTAGCAGCTCGTCATGTATATTTATGTGCACACACACACACATATATATACTGCTAACCCTTTTTTACCCTTCATGTTAAACTTCTGTTTTGGCTGTCATTTTTAGGCATGTGTGGATCTAAAAGAGATTGCAGGCAAAAGAAGAAGCAAGGAAGACTGGAAAAGGAAGAGAAAAGAGGAGAAAAAACGTATTCTCTCTACTTTGATTGTCATCATCCCCTTTATCATTGTCATTATATTTTCATCTACTAACCCGTCCTTTTCCCTTACGAGAGCTTTTCTCATTTTCTAATACTGCATTTCACTTCTCCAGGTTCGCACGATCAGAAACGAAAGCAGAAGAAACAAATGCAAAAGAGTAGTTAGTACAAAGAAGCTGGGACAGTTTTTACTCACGTAAGATCAGGGAAATACAAACCATTGAATAATCTTTTTGGCGGAAAAATTTCTTGGCTGTGAGGTTTTGATGTATTTCTCTGGCTTTGCAAGAGGGGTTCCGCTTTGATCCGTTTCCCCTTCTCAAGGGAGTTTCTGGTTGCTTTTCATATAGATATCTGCCGACTTTTGGAGTTGTACAATCTTTGCTTATAGCACTATTTATGCAAATGTTTTCTGTTTGAAAATTCTATTCATAGAGTTTTGCCAATACGTTTGTATCAGAGCTCCTCTTATTGATACCTACATGATAATATTGCCAGAACAGAGCCCCTCTTATTTTGGCCTTTTTAATGATACTCTACTATAGTACTTTGGTTTTAAGTTTTGCTCTTTGGTCCAGTGTTGTCGAGGCCGCCCAGGGTGCAGAGGCGCCAATGAATTCGCCTCAAATCCTCAGGTACGTCTGAAATTTAAAAGGCATGCACTTTTCAGAAAAGGCGACGGCGAGAGGCGCCTTTTTTGTGCCTTGCGCCTTAAGGCTCCAAGCGCCCTTTGCTCCTTGACTACACTGCTTTGGTCTGTTTTCTTTCTGGTGTGTACGTTGGGCACACCGGTTAGTGTTACCATCAACTTTCTATCTCAGAATTCAGTGTTTTGGCATTAGTTACAAATGGCAATTAGAAATATCATTAGGAATAGGCCTGTCAATTGAGTTTAAAATATTGGGTCCAGACTCGGGACCACTAATTTGAGACACAAGTTGAATTTATATTGAATTGTGTCTAGATTTTTTAAACTGGAATCCGGATTCAATCACATTGAGTCTTGGATCTAATTTGGGTTCGCTCATTAATTTTACTTATAATATTATTGATATTCAATTTTATTGATTGAAACGTAAATATTTTTTAAATAAAATAAATAATAATTATTAGCGAAATATTTTGTGAAAAATATAAGCACCATTCATTAACATTAGCATCATTTTTTTTGGGTTGACAGGCCTAATCGGGAATTATCATCTTTCACAGTCTTGGTTGATTGAAACAGCGACAATCTTGACAATGAAAACCAATACCCTTTGTAATCTCTCTAGCGTGTTTCTTTTAGTGACCGCTATTATAGTCTTTGTCCTAATTTATTGTCGATGAGACTCAACAATAAACAAGGCTACGATTACTCGTTTCAATCTTTCTGTTGTGAAGGTAAAATCGGAGACATATTTAACAATGTTATGTTGAGAGATAATCTGTACAAAAGTATATATATAAGTAGACTTGTAAACGGGTTGGGTTTAGATCGGTATCTAAAAACATAGTTTGTATTCGGTAAGAACTTCAAAATCATATGCCCGCATCCGAATCCGAATCCGTATAAGAGTAATAAAACGGATACGGGTCTGAAATAAAAAAAAATTGGACCCGTTAAACGTGAATCCGTTTATGCATATATTAATTATATATGGTAAATAAATAATTCGAATATATTTATGCATAAAAGAGGTTGTAGCCCAGTGGGGGAACACCTCTGCCTGGGACTGAGAGGTCCCAGGTTCGATACCGGGCCGAGATTATTTCCTTGAAATCAACATAAATCTGCCAGATTATTAACCAAACCATCTTACCCATACTTAACTCAAGATTCTGAATCACCATAGTTATTAAGATAACTTTACCATGATTCTTTACTTAATTCATTAGCTCAGATATATTTCAATATAAAGAGAGATTACAAAGAGAGAGAAAGAGCGTCTAGAAAAGCTTGCCCTTCTATTACATGAGCTGTCCTTATATAGACTTATTAAATCTTACCCATACTATTTTAAATAGTAAAATTACTATTTTGCTTTATGGAAGTAAATATCTATAAACTATTTAGCTTCTTTATTCCCGCCTGCCCGAACCCGGCTCACATAGCTCGAAAAAATGTGAGCGTGAGCTGAGGTTATGTGAGCGCGAGCTGAGCGTGAGCTTAATATTCAAGCTCGCTTCTTATGTGAGCTGAGCGTGAGCTTGACCCCGCTCAGCCCGATAAAAGCTCGAACCCAAATAAGATTAATAATATAATTAAAATATTATATTTATATATATATAATAATATTGTTATAATATATTGATAAACTCAATACTCAATACCACAATTTAATTATTCTCTCCTTCACAAAACCCTATTCAGTATTCACCGAGACCGACTCATCATCTTCCATCACCATCATCAGTCATCCTTATTCTGTCTTCAACATGTTTACAAGGTACGGGCCGGCCCGAACCCGGCTCACATAGCTCGAAAAAATGTGAGCGTGAGCTGAGGTTATGTGAGCGCGAGCTGAGCGTGAGCTTAATATTCAAGCTCGCTTCTTATGTGAGCTGAGCGTGAGCTTGACCCCGCTCAGCCCGATAAAAGCTCGAACCCAAATAAGATTAATAATATAATTAAAATATTATATTTATATATATATAATAATATTGTTATAATATATTGATAAACTCAATACTCAATACCACAATTTAATTATTCTCTCCTTCACAAAACCCTATTCAGTATTCACCGAGACCGACTCATCATCTTCCATCACCATCATCAGTCATCATTATTCTGTCTTCAACATGTTTACAAGGTAAAATTTGGCTCTTTCTTTCTAATTGTATTATGCCACTGCATCAATCAACAATTAATCCAAATCATATTCTATATTTATGTCGTTTTGTCTCTTTTGCTTCTTTTTTGTATTCTTGTCCAAATTTAATTTTAAGGCTCATTGTATTATACTATTCTTGAGACAGGATTTTCGTTTTTTTCGTTGATATAAATGAGCTTGGGAAGCTCGTGAGCTAAGCTCGAGCTCGTGTTAAAATGTGAGCTGAGCGTGAGCTCAAGGTTTATGAGCTTTTCCGGGCTGAGCGTGAGCGTGAGCTTTTCAATTTTTATGTGAGCTGAGCGTGAGCTATGCCAAGCTCATCTCAAATAGCTCGATTGACACCCCTATTCCCGCCTAATTTTTCTTTGAGATATCTCTGACGACTACCATGATGTCAGCAACGTTCACTTGAATATTTGGATCTTGAGCATTCTCTAAATCTGCCAAACTTTCAAATGCATTTGGAGTACTTGAAATCATTGAAGTATCACTTTTTTGGGATGTTTTATCAGCATCTTTTAATTCCTTCATGAAAAGTATCCTTTCCAATTCCTTCAACTAGTTTTCAACAATATGTTCCTTAGACATAGATTCTAAGTCTGTTTTCCCATAACAGCATTTTGATTTTCTATAGATTTAATCCTCATCTCTTCATCTATCTGAACAAATTAATTGTATCAATATAGTTTAACTGTTTAGTCTTAGGATCTTCTCTCATCATAATATCCCAAAATCTTGTAGATGAATACCTCATAAGGCATAATAAATTGTCTTCGTTATAACCAATAATCGGCTTGTGTTGCCAAATCCATGGGATTGAAAACTCTATAAAGAAATGCATTTGAGCAATGCCTGGAATAGGTCTTTCTGAAATTTTCTGAGGAAGATTTGGTGTAACCTGCTCCCATTCTGTTGGGCCATAATGTTTTCTCCTCCTATGTGGGTCTTGAAAAATAGCCCAAGGCCCAAGCCCAAAAGTGTTATAAAACCCTACCAATTGTTGGTCTTCATTATTCATTCAAGAAAAAGAGGCAGAGAGTTTTTGGGAGAAAAAGGGAGATATCCGCAGCTTTTTTCTGCCAGCACAGTTTTGGGACTTCTTTCGATCGGACGGTCAATTCTTGTCGGAATGCTCTCAAATTTTAACTGGAGGTAGAAGACTGATAGGGCTACATTCTGGACGGTGCGATTAGGATTTCAGCTTGCTGATTCTGAGTTATAGCAGTCCGAACAGTGTCCTGTTTTCAGGGGTGATTTTTCTCTATTCTCATCTCTTTTATGTTGTTGATGAAGTTTTAGCTTCCTTGTTGGTTTGAGTTTACACATATTGGTGTAGATACTCTTTTGTAACCTCTCTTGATTTATAGTGAAGCTTTTGGAGTGGACCCGAAGGTCCCGTGGTTTTTACTCTTCGATTTGAAAAGGTTTTCCACGTAAAATTCTTGGTGTTGTGTTTGCTTGATTTATCTTTCATTCATTTGCTCCGTTATTGTTATTCCACTGCATTCGCAATTGTCATCTAGGGGCTTTGGAATTATTGTTTGGTGTCCTACGTTTTTATTCAAGTTTGAGAGATATTTTGTCAAGCATATTTGATCTTGTTTGTTCGGTTGCTTGGACTATATTGTGGTTTCTCCCCAACATAGTGGTATCAAAGCTTTGGTTGCTGTGTGATTATCTGCTTGTCTAAAATATGGAACCGAATATGAGCCAGATGACTCGTTTGAATGGTAAAAATTATCATTGTTGGAGTACTGAGATGGAAGATTTGTTATATGTTAAAGGTTTTCATGCACCCATTTTTGGTTCGAAGCCTGATTCTAAATCTGATGCGGAATGGACTGTTGAACATCGCCATGTCTGCGGTTTTATTAGAAGTTGGGTTGACAAAAATGTGAAAAATGTGATTTTAAAGGAAACAGATGCCAAGAAATTGTGGGAAAAGCTTGAGAATACATATGCCGCAAAATCTGGAAACAACAAGTTGTTTTGTATGAAGCGGCTGATATATTTGAGATATAAAGAGGGCACTCCTGTCATGGAGTATGTCAATGAATTTAAAGGAGCTTATGGTCAGCTATCTGATATTGGTATTAAACTTGATGATGAAGTTTTAGGACTTTGCTTGCTTAGCTGTTTACCTGAATCTTGGGAAAATTTCCGGGCCTCTTATATTAACAATGCTACAGCTGGTGCTATGTCTTTAGCGTATGCTAGAGATGGTATCTTGAATGAGGAAGTTAGAAGGTCTAATTCAGGGACATCAACTTCTCACTCAGATGTTCTTGCTACTGAGAATATGGGGAGAGACAGGAACAAGACTTATGGAAACAGAGATAAAAGCAGAAGCAAGTCCAGATCAAGGTTCAAGGATATGGAATGTCATTACTGTGGAAAGAAAGGACACATCAAGAAACATTGCTTCAAGTGGAAGAAAGACAAGAAGAATGGTGGTAATACAGAAGTGAAAGATAACATTGTTGATGTTGTTGCTACTGCTACTTCAGAGGATCTCTTTGCTGTTTATGATGATGATGTGATTAATTATGCATCTCATGACATTGATTAGGTAGTTGATAGTGGTGCTTCACTTCATGTTGCTAAAAAGAAAGAATTCTTCTGTTCCTACACTCCTGGAAACTTTGGAGCTCTTAGGATGGGCAATGAGGGCGTGTCACCGGTTGTTGGCATAGGTGACGTGTGTTTGAAGACTAGTAATGGCAGTGAGTTACTTCTTAGAGGTGTCAAGCACTCTCCAGATATCCGGTTGAATTTGATCTCAGTTGGAAAACTTGATGATGATGGCTTTCGTAATGTGTTTGAAGGAGGAGAGTGGAAACTTTCAAAGGGTTCTTTGATTGTGGCTCGTGGAAACAAATTTTCTTCTAATTTGTATTTGATGCAGGCTGCGATTTCAGGTAGTGTCAATGTGGTGGACAACAAAATCTCACCTTACCTATGGCACAGGCGGCTGAGTCACATTAGCGAGAAAGGACTTAACATTCTAATTAGAAAGAATGCACTTTCTGGAGTTAGTACTGCAAAATTGAATAAGTGTGATCATTGTATGGCAGGAAAGCAGAACAGAGTGTCTTTCAAGTCTAATCCTCCTTACAAGAAGTCAAGTTTGTTAGAGCTGATTCATTCTGATGTGTGTGGTCCTATGAAGGTACAGTCACTTGGTGGTGCATCTTATTTTGTGACTTTCATTGATGATTGTTCAAGAAAATTGTGGGTCTATGTTCTGAAGACTAAGAACCAGGTTCTTGATAAGTTTAAGGAATTCCAAGTCTCTGTTGAGAGACAAACTGGGAAGAAAGTCAAGTGCATCCGGTCAGACAATGGTGGTGAGTACTGCGGGCCGTTTGATCAGTATTGCAGAGAGCAAGGTATCAGACATCAGAAGACTCCTCAATTGAATGGTTTGGCAGAAAGGATGAACAGAACTTTAGTTGAGAGAGTTAGATGTTTACTTTCTGAGGCTAAGTTATCACAAGGCTTCTGGGGTGAAGCTTTGAATGTTGCGGTTCATGTAATTAATTTGTCTCCTGCAGTTGCTCTAAATGGAGATGTTCCAGAGAATGTTTGGTCAGGTAAGAAGTCTTCTTATGATCATTTGAGAGTCTTTGGTTGCAAGGTCTTTGTTCATGTTCCAAAAGATGAAAGGTCTAAACTGGATACCAAGACTAGACAGTGTATCTTTCTGGGTTATGGCCAAGATGAGTTTGGATACAGGTTGTATGATCCAGTTGAGAAGAAACTTATCAGAAGCAGAGATGTGATTTTCTGTGAAGACCAGACTATCAAGGATGTTGAGAAGGCTCCACAGACAGAATCACATGTTCGGGATCTTGTTGATTTGAACAGGGATATTCCTCACCGTTTACCTGTTACAGTTGATGATCAAGCTCAGACAGAGATGGAACCGAATACAACTGATATTGAGACCCCAGATGATGATAATGTTGATGATCATGTTCCAGCAGTTCCAGATGATGCTGATACTGATGATCATGTTCCAGATTTGCCAGAGGAACCACAAGTTGCTCTACCTAGAGGTCTACCAGAGTCAGAAAGGATAATACTTTGTATCCTCCTGATCAGTATGTGTTGATGACTGATGGGGGAGAACCAGAGAGCTTTCAGGAGGCCATGGGAAGTGAGCAGAAGGATCAGTGGTTAAGTGCAATGGATGATGAAATGAAGTCTCTCTATGACAATAACACCTTTGAGTTAGTGAAGTTGCCAAAGGGCAAGAAAGCTTTGAAGAATAGGTGGGTTTACAGATGGAAGCCGCAAGAGCACTCTCCAGATCCACGTCCTAAAGCTAGAATTGTTGTCAAAGGGTTTGGTCAAAGAAATGGAGTAGACTTCTCAGAAATATTTTCTCCTGTTGTGAAAATGTCTTCGATCAGAACTGTGCTCAGTTTGGCTGCAAGCCTTGATTTAGAGGTTGAGCAGATGGATGTGAAGACAGCTTTTCTTCATGGTGATCTTGAGGAGGAAATCTACATGGAACAACATGAAGGTTTTCAGGTTAAAGGAAAAGAAGATCATGTCTGCAGGTTGAAGAAAAGTTTATATGGCTTGAAACAAGCACCGAGACAATGGTACAAGAAGTTTGAGTCGTTTATGAGGAAGCATGGCTTCAAGAAGACTAATTCTGACCATTGTGTATTTGTGCAAAAGTTTTCTGATGATGATTTCATCATACTTTTGCTTTATGTTGATGATATGCTTATTGTTGGTAAGAATGCTTCCAGGATTGCAGATTTGAAGCAGGAATTGAGCAAGTCTTTTGCCATGAAAGACTTGGGACCAGCAAAGCAGATTCTTGGAGTGAAAATCACTCGTGATAGGAATGCAATGAAGCTTTGGTTATCTCAAGAGAGCTACATTGAGAAGGTGCTCCAGAGATTCAGAATGGATAAAGCCAAAGTTGTTAGCACTCCACTTGCTAGTCACTTCAAATTGAGTGTCAAGCAATGTCCCTCTACTGATGATGAGAAGAAAGAGATGGTGAAAGTTCCTTATGCTTCAGCAGTTGGTAGTTTGATGTATGCTATGGTTTGCACGAGGCCTGATATTGCTCATGCTGTTGGTGTTGTCAGCCGTTTTCTTTCGAAACCAGGAAGAGAACATTGGGAAGCGGTTAAATGGATTTTGAGATATCTCCGTGGAAGTTCTAATCTGAGACTCTGTTTTGGCAATGAGAAATCTATTCTTGAAGGCTACATGATTCGGATATGGTGAGGGATGTTGATACCGGGAAATCTACTTGAGCTACTTGATTACCTTTGCGGGGGAAAGCTGTTTCATGGCAATCTTGATTGCAGAAATGTGTCGCTTTGTCTACCATGAAGTTTCGAGTTCATTGCAGCGACTGAAGGTTGTAAAGAGTTGCTTTGGATGAAGAAATTTCTCAAGGAAATTGGACACTCTCAATCTAAGTATGTGCTACTTTGTGATAGTCAAAGTACAATTCATCTTGGTAAGAACTCAACTTTTCATTCTAAATCTAAACACATTGATGTGAGGTATCATTGGATACGTGAAGTGTTAGATGATAAGTTGTTGGAGCTTGAAAAAGTTCATACTGATGATAATGGGGCTGATATGATGACTAAGGCATTGCCTAGGTGGAAGTTTGATGTGTGTTGTACTCTTGCCGGGATGGCAAGAGATTTGTGACTTTCACATAGTCGGGAAAATGGGGGAGATTTGTTGGGCCATAATGTTTTCTCCTCCTATGTGGGTCTTGAAAAATAGCCCAAGGCCCAAGCCCAAAAGTGTTATAAAACCCTACCAATTGTTGGTCTTCATTATTCATTCAAGAAAAAGAGGCAGAGAGTTTTTGGGAGAAAAAGGGAGATATCCGCAGCTTTTTTCTGCCAGCACAGTTTTGGGACTTCTTTCGATCGGACGGTCAATTCTTGTCGGAATGCTCTCAAATTTTAACTGGAGGTAGAAGACTGATAGGGCTACATTCTGGACGGTGCGATTAGGATTTCAGCTTGCTGATTCTGAGTTATAGCAGTCCGAACAGTGTCCTGTTTTCAGGGGTGATTTTTCTCTATTCTCATCTCTTTTATGTTGTTGATGAAGTTTTAGCTTCCTTGTTGGTTTGAGTTTACACATATTGGTGTAGATACTCTTTTGTAACCTCTCTTGATTTATAGTGAAGCTTTTGGAGTGGACCCGAAGGTCCGTGGTTTTTACTCTTCGATTTGAAGAGGTTTTCCACGTAAAATTCTTGGTGTTGTGTTTGCTTGATTTATCTTTCATTCATTTGCTCCGTTATTGTTATTCCGCTGCATTCGCAATTGTCATCTAGGGACTTTGGAATTATTGTTTGGTGTCCTACGTTTTTATTCAAGTTTGGGAGATATTTTGTCAAGCATATTTGATCTTGTTTGTTCGGTTGCTTGGACTATATTGTGGTTTCTCCCCAACACATTCAATAAATAATTCTTTAAATAATGTTGGAAGAATCTCCTCCGTAGTTCCATGAAACTGCCACCATTTGATTAACCAATTGGGTAGAGGATAATTATAAATTTCCTCGCAAATCTTAATGAACCAAGTATGACTTCTTTTTTCATTTTCGTATAAGAAAACTTTATCAAATATTTGGATATAATAATTACATTTTATTTGTGTGCTTTGAGCAACATTGTAATATATTCTTTCTCTAAAGGGAGATATACCCCACTCTTCAATGTATATTATCCTTTTAATAACAATTTTAGAGAAGTTATAAACCTCTTTGGTATGACCACTGGTAAAATGTTGAAATTCACAGCCATTATTAGAGAGAATGGCCTCATAATAAAATTGGATTTTACCCATTTCACCAGTATAAGTATGAGTACTAAGATATCTCTCCATAATAGTCCAAGGCCGATTAGCCCATTTCTTATCATCATCATTTAACAAGAGTATTACTCTCTGCTCATGATTTTTAATCATCAATTCTTCCTTTTGTTTAGTGTCTTCTACTATCCTTTAATAAGAAGGGGAAGAAGTAGAAGATGAAGAGGTATTACCTTGTTGTTTTTGAAACTCTAAGAAGACTTGATATTGCTCTTCATTAATACCTGATAAATCAGAGGCTATAAGCTTTTTTTTTGCCATGTTGAACCACGATATTATCGGGTCCTCTTCCTCTTCCACCTCTTTCTCTATAAGAGGAATTTCCACGACCTCTGGCCTGCATTTCTGCATCCAAATCAAGATTATTTGATACATTATATGGATCATCTGATAAAGTAATATATGAATTATTAATAGATAAATCAATATCTGAGAATTCTTTATCACATTTTAAGTTTATAAAATCTTTGACATCTATATTCATGTCATTTTCACTATCATAACTTAAATCCCTTACTCAGTTGGAAAGATTTTTAGGAAGTTTGAATTATATTTCTCCTTATTATAAAAATCTTGCTCAAGATACATCAATCTTATATGAGAGATTTAAAAAAGATCCAAAACCTTGGTCAATAGATCATACCAAAATGGTTAAAAAGATTAAGAGTTAGAGTTAAATCTCTACCTTGTTTGATATTAGCCAATCCTAATTGGAATAAGATTATAGAAACAGATGCCTCTGACATAGGTTATGGAGGTATTTTGATATTCTTATTTATTGTCAGGGTCAATCTGTTTCAAAATACCTCCATAACCTATGTCAGAGGCATCTGTTTCTATAATCTTATTCCAATTAGGATTGGCTAATATCAAACAAGGTAGAGATTTAACTCTAACTCTTAATCTTTTTAACCATTTTGGTATGATCTATTGACCAAGGTTTTGGATCTTTTTTAAATCTCTCATATAAGATTGATGTATCTTGAGCAAGATTTTTATAATAAGGAGAAATATAATTCAAACTTCCTAAAAATCTTTCCAACTGAGTTTTATCAGTGATTTCATCAGGGAATTTAGAACCAAATTCTATACTCCTATTAATAGGAATTATACTACTACCTTTTTCAATATTATGACCTAAAAATCTAATTTTAGTCTGGAATAAAGACATCTTAGATCTAGATATTACTAATCCATTATTAATAACACATTTCTTAAAACTGTCTAAATATTTAAAATGCATTTCAATCGATTTAGAGAAAATCAATATATCATCTATATAAACAATAATAAAATCACTATAGTGATTGAAAATATCATTCATTATTTTATGAAATTCAGAAGGGGCATTTTTTAATCCAAAGGGCATAACGTACCATTCATATTGTCCAAAGGGGACATTAAAAGGTGTCTTGTATCTATCAGATTTATTGATTTGTATTTGCCAATATCCTGATTTTAAATCAAATTTTGAAAATATAACAGAATCATATAATCTGTCTAATAAATCTTTTTTATTTGGAATAGGACACCTAATCCATTTTAAAACCTTATTAAGGGGTTTATAGTTAATAACTAACCTGGGAACACCACGCTCCTGTTCAGAATGTTTATTAACATAAAATGCGGTACAAGACCATAGAGATTGAGAAGGACCTATAATCTTTTTCTCAAGTAATGAAGCAATTTCATTTTTACATAATTCTAAATATTCTTTATTCATCTGACAAGGTCTAACCTTAGTAGGAATATTATCCTCTTGAAATTCATTTTCATAAGGTAAACTTACAATATGTTTTTTTTTTGTCCCAGAAGACATTTGGGTGGTCATTACAAATTTATAGACGCTCTTTCTCTCTCTCTCTCTCTCTCTCTCTCTCTCTCTCCTCTTTGTAATCTCTCTTTAAGTAATAAACGTTTGAAATTTGTGTACATCTTGCAGAAGCTCTAAATTCTTGTAAGTCTTTTTAATTTTTGTAATTTTATTTTATTTTATTTAATATTATTATTATAAGGATGAGCCTTATAAGCTAACTCCTTTATGTTGAATTATATCTGAGCTAATGAATTAAGTAAAGAATCATGGTAAAGTTATCTTAATAACTATGGTTATTCAAAATCTTGAGTTAAGTATGGGTAAGATGGTTTGGTTAATAATCTGGCTGATTTATTTCTGAGAAATCTGAGGCCGAACTACTATTTAGGCCACTTGAGCCGATGGATAGGCGTTTTAGGCCATTTTGTGTAGTGGCTGTTGATTTCAAGGAAATAATATTATGATGGATTGTTGATCATGTAAAAAGAAGAACAGAGCAGTGGGACATTTACAAAAGTATCCTTGTGAGAAACTGGGGGTTACTCAGCTCTTGTTTTTTCCAACTTAATGCCCATTAATATCTTAGATTCAGGTTTGTTGAAGATCCCGCTGGTATGGTATCAGAGCCATGGTACTTTAAGTAATTCATCTAGTAAAGATGTAATTCAACATAAGTTACTTATTTCATCCTAGATGCATAATAAGCATATTATTAGTCACAAATGAAATGTTAAAAACGGTAATAGCATTGAGTATGATATACCTCAGAATTTAGATTTGTTAAATAAATGGACAATTTCTAAAGTTAGTCATAGGACTATTTATCAATTAGGAACCTTTGAAAGGTTAGGTTTAAAACAAATAGTTAAAACTACTGAGGAATCGATTTCTTTAAATAACGAAGAAATGGTTATACAACTGTTAAACGAACAGGATATTCACCCTTATAGGGATACTCATAAATTTCTTCATATAGGGTTAGTACAGGTTGCTTTTAAACCATTAACCTTAGAAGGTCTACCAGAAAATTTTATAGCAGCTTTAAGAGATGGTAGAAACTTAAATTGGAAACAATCTATTATGGGTATTATAAAATCCAGTCTGGCTCATGGTCCAGTTTATTTTGATGTTTATCCCAATTTACAACTTTCATTAACTGATGTTAATATTCTTGATTCTTTAACATTAAATGTTAAAACTCATGGTTATAATTATGCACATGGTTCTGAGATTATTTGTGTTTGCTATAGAATTTATTTCAAACCTTATATAGTTTGAATCCTCACTACAAACTGGTTAATAAACCAACAAATGAAACCATTATAATTGAAACTAATTTTAGTAGATCTGATATAACTACTAGAAGAGCTATCAAATGGGAAGAAATTACTTTTCCTGATAATTGGATTATAGAGAGAGCTTTGCCTCCCCAACCGATCATTCAAACAAATTTATTAGATGTTAGACAAACTCCTGAAGGATCTGTCACATCAAATTTTGAGAATAATCATCATAAAATGATAGGCAATTCCTCAAGATTATCTAGATCTAGCTCTGTTAGATCTTTTATTTCTCCAATAGATTACTTAGTAGATGTTCATTCTACTTCTAGAAACTCTACTTCTCAGATTATGGAAGAAACACCAGATGATAATTCTTATAATGAATATAGGATTAATAAATTATATATTGATAAAAATAATATTGTTAGAGAACATTCTGATAAGAAGAATGTAGAGACTATGTCTGAAATGAGTTATACTTTTAATGGACAGTACACCACTCATTGATTTTAGTCCTGGTTATGAAGCCAGGCAACAGATTAGAATGGAATTTGTTTTACCAAAATGGAAATTATTTAGATCATGGTTTTTTTTAAGAGTTTTCATAAAACTCAGCAAGAATTGTTGCAAAAAGAATTTTATGATTATTGTATTTTAAAAAATAGGGTTATACCATTTATTCCTTGGTTTGTTTCTAAATATATTGAAAATTATATATCGGTATTAGAAAAGGAATATAAGTAATTAGATGGTCAAACCATGAAGCAAGTTTACCCTCCTTTACAATAATTTAAAATCGAAGATTGCAATTTTATGGCTTTGTCTAAAATATTAGAAGATGAGTCAATAACTGTTACTTGTAAACAGATAAATTATCTTATACAATAGCATAATTATGCTAATTTATATATTAGTGTAATAGGAGAACAAATAATTTCCTTACATAAGAAAATTGATAATATCATTTATGTGATTAATAGTAATGTTGATAACATAGGAAATGCTATTCCTCCTATGACTGTCCCCTCAGCTACTGTTCAACCTCCTCCTGAAATTAAAGATTTTAAGTTAAAAACAATTTCAGATTGGGAGAAATCAACAAATGAAATTTTTTTATCAGTAAATGAATTTTTTTCACAATTATCTATTAATACAATAGAATTAAGTTAAAAGCAATTTTATTTTTACATAATTCTAAATATTCTTTATTCATCTGACATGGTCTAGCCTTAGTAGAAATATATATATATATATATATATATATATAACATTTAGATCAGTTCACATCTAAGGATAGATTTTTACCCTAATTTTATCATCATATATGAAAAGTATATGAATAAAAGTTATAAAACATATCGTTCTTCAGTCGTTTCCTTCTCTTTTCATCCAAATTTGCAACCATTTACTTCTATTTTCATCATAGTCGAGAGCCGCCGTCACTGTTGAAATACCTTTGGTGCTCCGACTCAACTGCTCAAGTGCTAATTGTATTTTTATTTAAATTTTGAACTTTGAAAAGTTATATGATTATGGATTGTATTTCAGTTCGTATAATTATTTGTGAATTGTAGTATAGTTGGGGTGAAGTAGCATTTGATATGTTTGATTGCTAGATTAAACAAATATGTTTTTAATCAGCCAAAATAGAAAAGTAAAAAAGAGGATTGGACTTTTTTAAACGAGTTTTACTGTATCTGTATTCGTATCCGAATGGACGGATTTGGTAATCACATATTTTGAATCCGTTCAAATCTGGATTTAGATTCGGTAGGAAAACTTAAAATTGATCCGGAATAGACACATTCGTATCCGTTTGCAAACCTATATATAAGGATTATATCAGTATTTTTTTTGGTTAAAACTAAATATTTGAAAGAATAATGATAAGATATTTTATTTTTCTAAACGTAAAATGTGTTGATCTCAAGATTTTGGGGGCACCACCTCTAAATCTGCTACTGTGTATAGGTATTCATTTTAGGTGTCAACGGGCCGGAGCGAGTAATTTTTATTTCGGGGAAAAATAATTATGTAGTATTATTTTCAACTTGTTGGGGGCAAAAAATATTTCTTATTAAAAATGTGTCAGTTTTTTTTTTTTTAAATGAGCCGCCAAAGTAATCTACCGTTCTCAAAGTTACAATGGGGCATGGGGCAATAATATATCTCCTCCTCTGGTGAGGCGTTCTCTTCCTCCTCTGGTGAGGCAATTCCCTCCCCAGGCAGGGGGCATGCTTCAATCTTCCCTATCTAGGGTATTCTCCGCTCTTCCCCTTTGGGCGCTCAGTTGCAACATGTCACTTGAAAGAAACCGTTCCGGCTCCTATGCGGAATAGCTTTTTGTTCTGCACTGCGGGACACGATCTCAGCCGTCGGATGAGATTTTTTAACGGTCCAGATCTGGAGAGATTTTTTTTTTAATTTTTTAAGTTCAGCCGCAACTTTTCTCTCTCCATATCTGGACCGTTCAAAATCTCATCCGACGGTTGAGATTGTTCCGCAAGTGCGGAAAAAAAGCTGTTCCGCATAGGAACCGGACTGGAAAGAAACATATACCCATTTAATTTAATAAACAGCAATTTTTGTTGCTATTATGGTTCGTCATTCCTCGTCGATGGACATTTTTTTTTTTTCCGTCGATGGACATTGAAATCAACATTAGGCCAAATATATACTTGAAATATCATACACATCATAAACCAAACTATGAAATTTACAACAGTCTAAATGTTGTTAAAATCCGAGTCCGAATAGTAGAATCGATTCGAAAGATATAAATCGAGTTAAATTTAATAAAAAAAATGGTTATAGGAGAAGATCAGATAAGATCGATGATCCGACTAGTAAAATTGTTGAAACAGACCATCCAGTGTGTGTTGGTTTTGTCTCTATTCAACTTGGTTGACGAATTGGGTCGGTCGATCAAGATTTGGGAACAAAAAAAATTGGTTGAATGAAAAAACTTAATTTTGAGTTCAATTCCAACTTTATCCTCTGTTCTCACTGTTGATGACTAGTTCGACATTGATTTGGTTTGAAAATATCTAATTAATTTTTTCAATAGCAGGTAGCTGGATTCCTAATCAATGTTGTCATTATATAAAATATTATTGATATAAATTTATCAATAAAATATTATTTTTGTGTGTCACAACTAGGGTGTTCATGGTTCGGTTTGGTTCGGCTTTTATACATTTTTCAAACCAAACCGAAATATTCGGTTTGGAAATTTTGAAACCAATCCAAACCATTTAAAATCTCAAACCGATGCATTCAGTTTGGTTTGGTTGCTCGGTTTTGCGAGACACAAAAATATTGATTATAAAGTTTAAAAAAAAACTTTATTTAATTAGTTAGTTGCTAAAAATATTTTAAAAAAAATATGCCTATTATTTTCTCAAGGTAAAAACAATAAAGAAAACAAAATAATAAAACATAAACTTTTGGTCTTGATCCTTGCACTTTAAACAAATCACTTTAAAATCATCCTATAAGAAAAAAGAAAAACAAAAAAATTACATAATTATTAGTTCAAAATAGTGAAATACAATAAAATCTTTTGGTAAATCTAAAATCGCATACCAAATGATGAATTTTTAATCTCTTGGTTTAACACTTGAAGAACTTGCACTTGAAAATTATAGAATGAGATACAAAAGTTAGTAATTATACTAGAAATCATTTTAAGGAAAAATATATTTTATTGCAAAAAAATCCTTTAATATATATTATATATATTCGGTTTGGTTCGATTTGGTTTATAATTTTTTTTAAACCAAACTAAAAATTCGATTTTAAATTAGCTCAAACCGAAACCAGTCCAATGCACCGCTCAAACCGAAAATTCGGTTTGAATTGGTTTGGATTGCTCGGTTTCGATTTTTCTTGAACACCCCTAGTCACAACTATTGTTATACGTATCTATATTTGTTGTAATACTTTTTTGTTGTCAAGTTGTTGGTGTCGAGAATTTAGTTAATTGACCGTTTTAACCATTTTCTCTAAAAACTATTTTTCCTAGTACAAAATAATTCTCTGCAAATTCTACTTTGTTTTTCTTCCAAATATCCAAAGCCAACTGAAAAAGGAAAAAAAAAACATTCGCCACAAAATAGATGGCAGCCGTAACCCTTCAATCCCACCCAGCAAACCTCCACCACTGAAAGAGCCAAGGAGAATTAAAAAATTATTTAAAAAAATAGAATCTTGAAAAATATATAGAAACAATGATATTCTTGAAATAAATAAGAACTATTATTTGTGGGTTGTAAGAACCTCTAATCAATGGAAGTTCTTCTGGGAACATCTTCAACCTCTGCTTTTCATTCTTCTTCTTTGATTATTTATAATGCCTGCAGGAACCCCATTTTCATTTCTAAGGTACTCTTTTTAAAGTTTATGATTTCTTGAATTTATAGAATACAATTCATGGGTCCCCAAAAAATTGTAAAATTTGACTTCTTTTTCAATCTTGATTCTTGCAGGTAAAGCCATGGAAGTCTCAACTGTTGAGGACAACTGAGAGAACTCTGTTAAGGGGTTGTCTTTCTTGTGTAAATAAAATTGATTACTCTAGCAAAGGGTCCCCAAAAAAGAAAGTTTTACTTAATGGGTTATGGAGTTTGAACAAAAGATTCAAACTTTGGTTGAGTAAATTTAATGTTGGACTTCACAAAGTTATCAAATTTTCAGAAAATGATAATGGGATGTTTAGGAAAGATATTTATCGGGTTGTTTTTGGAATGATGTTGGTTATGACATTAAGTGCTGCTGTTACAAAGACACCATCTTGTAAGTTTTTAAAGATGATTTCTTTGGTATTTGTTTGAATTATGAAGTATTTTGTGCTTTGGGACTATGAAATGTATGTTGATATGATGGATCAAACGATCTTGTAGGGGCATTAAGTGAAGAAAATCTTCTTTTTCTAGAAGCATGGAGAACGATTGATCGTGCTTATGTTGATAAAAGTTTTAATGGGCAGAGTTGGTTTAGATACAGAGAAGTTGCATTACGTAATGAGCCGATGAATACCCGAGAAGAGACATGTATGATTCTCATTTGCTTTAAATCATTTTGTCTCTGATTGCGGATTATATATAAGTTGAAACATTATTGTTTAGAATGTTCTTGGCTTTAATTCTTGTGCTCAGTGTTTCGTGGTGTGGAATGTAGTTTGTTTAACATTCACTGATTCGAGTTACTGGGAGGTTTTGTCAAAGTGAAGGATCATGTATATTAGCATTGTCCTAGGATAGCAGCATGTCATTATTTTCTGCACCGTACTAGCTACATTAGCCGACTTCAACAACTTGGGAATAAGCCTTTGTTGTTGATGATGTTGATCTTAGTTCTAGTGTGGGAATCGAATTGCTGTTCTAGCTGTTGTGTGATTCATGTAATATTTCCGGATTGACAAAAATAGAGATTGTCTCACTCCTTTGGCATGAGGCATGATGGACAGGCTGATTCTCCTTGATGGCATCACTTGAGGAAGCCGGTCTTATTTGTTGAAAATAATATTTTCTTGACATAAGCTAAATGCGCAGACGTTTAAGACCTTATTTTCTGGAAAAAGGATGCGTTCGTGACATTTGTTGAAGGTGTTTGCACCCTTAACCATGTAGGTACCTGCTTTCTAAATGCTTATTCTTTATTATTTTCAGATGCTGCAATAAGGAAGATGATTTCGACGCTGGATGACCCCTTTACTCGGTTTTTGGAGCCTGAAAGGTTTAGGAATCTGCAGGTAGGAAGCAATTGCTCAAATATCCATTCTGCTGTGTTTGGATTTCATAACAAACTGGCCCTGCATTACTTCTACTGCAGCTTTGCTTTTTAGTGATTCATTCATATAAATAGTCGGGGTACATATAGTAATCCATTAAAATGTTCTTTGAAGGCAGTCCGGAACAAAAAGTTCCCTCACAGGAGTGGGGCTGACAATTGGCTATCCTACTCAGAAAGATGGATCATCGTCTGGACTTGTGGTTATTTCAGCCTCTCCTGGAGGTCCAGCATATAGGGCTGGCATTTCTTCTGGTGATGTTATCCTGGCAATCGACGATGCGAGTACAGAAAACATGATCATCTATGATGCGGCTGAACGCTTGCAGTGAGTTATCTTGTGTAGCAAAGGCCTAATTAATGTTTCTTCCTACTGTATATTGTATACTGCTTCTTTAACTGGAGATGTGAACTCTAAGAACCACAGATATTGAGCCGTGCACAGTAAAGATATAAGGGAAAGAAAGTAAAATCAGTAGTTTAAAATTTTGTTTCTTTGCTTTAATTGCTCAAGTTTAGAATAGCAAAACTTGCTAAATGCCTGCAGAAACACTTGCTAAATTTGCTAGTTTGTTCATTTCTTTACCAATCGAAGGTTTTGATTGCATTGTCACATGCTTACTCAAACTATATGCAGTGTGGGTCTAAATTTAAGTTGAATGCAGGGGCCCGGAAGGAAGTGCAGTGGAAATAACTATACAACATGGAGCTGAGAGAAGGCGCCTACCCCTGATGTATGTTGATTGTTTCTATCTTTTCAGAAACTATGCTGTCACATTTACATTCTTATATGAATCTATATGTTAATGGATATTCTTACTTGGGTTGCGTTTATATTGTTCCGCGAAACTTTTTCCCTGCGTTTTCATGGTGACATCCAGGTTGTAACTTGTAAGTTGAGCAATCCCGTAATTATTTGTAGAGATATTTATAACCTTGCAACTACAGACATTCTTTTGTGTTCTCTAAAGATTTAAAGCTGTAAATAGTGAGCCACAATATCATTTGTCCTCATAAAGTGGGATATCAAAGGAACATATTGCTTATATTATTTTCGTTTAGGAGACCCTTTCCGGCCGCCCATCTCTGGCGGTCAGCTCCTCGCATTACTCTGTTTTGGAATCCGTTTTTGCAATATTTCAGTTTAATGCTTTCTTAAAAGATATTACTTAAAATGAAAATAGTTGGTTTCAGGCGAGAGAGAGTCTTGCTGAACCCAGTGAAGTCAAGAATCTGCAAAGCTCCAGGGTCAGGAGACGAAGCCCCGCGAATTGGATACATCAAATTAACATCATTCAATCAAAATGTTTCTGGTATACTACTACTTGCATTATTTGGACTTAGCAATATAATTAATTTTACTTTCCGTAAAGTTACTTCATCCATAAACCCAGATCCATGAGAAGCTTTTTTTTCTTCTTCTTCTTTTGCTTCCATTCGCAAACCTTATTGACTTTTGCTTCATTTTCTGATCACCTATTCTTACAATTTCGCCTATTGTCATCCAAGTTGAGGGCTATCTGTAATCTGCTGTTATTTCTCTTGTTCCCAACTCGTTCTGTGGTTTTCGACTGATATCAAGTACTTCCTCTATTTCAAAATAGTAGTAACATTTGGAGTTTTCATTTTTCTCGTAATAGTTGCAACATTTGTATTATCAATCAATATACATTTAATGGACTTTTTCCACTCCTGCCACTCATTAACTACTATTATTTCAACTTCCAAGAGAAGTCTTTAATGTATTGCATGGGCAAAAGTGGAAATATACATATTTTTTATTTTGAATTGTATAGATTTTAATGAATCCTTAATCTGTGTAAAAATGCCAATGTAAATATTTTGAAATGGAGTGAGTAGTATTTTCAATTTTAAGCTTCATGCTATATACATTTCAAATTACAATAAAAAAATGCGATTCTCACAGATAGGATCCATAATATTTTTCAACTTGGTATATGATATTTTTCATGAATTCTTCTCCTGCCCTCTTATTTTCCCACTTTAACTGGGTGTGTTTTCAGGCCTTATACTTAGTATAGATGTTTCTAGCCAGTTGATGTTAAATTATTTTACATGGAATATCGCCTATATATATATATATCAAAAGTACTGCTATGTTAAGTCACATCTAATGATCGACCATGATACCTTTTCATTTTCCTCTTGAATTTGATATTGTCATCTTATCTAGAAATATTTTCTGATATCTGTCCATTGTTAAAATAATCCCGTTCAGGTGCAGTGAAGGAAGTAATTGAAACTCTGAGAAGAGAAAATGTTAGTGCTTTTGTATTGGATCTTCGTGATAACGGGTAACGTGCCTTTGACATGCTTCGTCTTGAACTTTTTTCTCTGTTTCTTTCTGAACAATTAAAACTCGTGCAGTGGCGGTCTGTTCCCAGAAGGAATTGAGATTGCCAAAATGTGGTGAGTTCCTCAGCCGGCTTGGTGTTTTTTCTGCAAATTTTGAATTTTCTTTTCTTTTCTGTTTCTAATCATCGGTATTTTCTGCTTTGCTATACATCATAATAGTCATTTGCAAGGTTGATCTGATCTCGCGCAGTCGCTATAAAAATCTAAGATTTGTTGTGTTTCCTTTTGACAACCAGGTTGGATAAAGGGGTAATCGTGTATATTTGCGATAGTCGTGGTGTTCGAGATATTTACGATACCGATGGAAGTAATGCTGTGGCAGCTTCAGAGCCTTTAGCAGTGCTGGTAATTGTCTGTTTAGCCCTTTTTCCTTCTATTCCGCAGGAGTTTATGTTAGCTATGTTGAATTCTTTTAGAAGTCCATTCTATGGTGGTTATCTTTCGCTCACTGGAACTAAAGTTACTCTTTTGCATCTTTATGAAATAATTTTGCTCAGTATTTCTAAGATACGTGGCCTTAAAATTTCGGGTGTATTTGGTTTGCCTCTTTAAGTTGAGAAAATTCCATCTCATTTAGGTCCGAAATATGAAGTTTTGATCCGAGATGAAAGATTAGAAGAGAACAAAGGACATTTTCATCTCAAATTGAGATTCTTCCACGGGTTTTCGTGTGAAGAGGCAAACCAAATGCACCCTTATTGCTACTATAACTGTTGCATGATAAATTTTCTGCTAAATGCCTTCTCATGAATTTCTGCGAAATTCCTTCGATGACTTTTCATCTTGCTGTTTCAAACAGTTAAATTTATCATTTATTTTCTTTCATGTTTCTCCGAAAATGCTTTATTTAGGTGAATAAAGGAACTGCTAGTGCAAGCGAGATCTTAGCGGGTGCTCTGAAAGATAATAAACGTGCAGTACTTTTTGGCGAATCAACTTATGGAAAAGGGTGAGTATTCCTTCAACTAGCTTGCATTTTAGAAAGCGGATGTCTAAAGAACCTTTAAACTATTGTTTTCTGCAGGAAGATTCAGTCGGTTTTCAAGCTATCAGATGGTTCTGGATTGGCTGTTACTGTTGCTCGTTATGAGACTCCCGCTCACACAGACATTGACAAGGTCTCTCTATTGCTGTGCACAGTTCATTTCATTCGTAAGAGAATTTGGAATTTCAGTAAATCCTGATAAGAACTTTAATCTTTCGTCTTTTGATAGGTTGGCATAACCCCGGATCATCCCCTGCCATCGTCATTTCCTAAAGACGACGAGAGTTTCTGTGGCTGCATTCAGGATCCTGCAGCTGCTTGCTACCTAAACAAAGTTGAACTATTTGCTGGAAAATAGAACCCATTTAAACCGCGCTATTTCACATTCTTTCGCAAGGATTAACTAATCCTTCTCCAGTTGCCGATAGATACAACAAGAAGATAGAATCTCTCTTAACTTTGTCACTGACATTCTTTCACAAGGATCGGTTCTTCTCCGGCTACTGATGCATCAAACCTAAAGCATATGAACTTGGAAGCTTTCGATACATAATCATTCCCTCAAAGCTCCTTATCGCGAGTATGAGATATGGTATCGTGAACTTGGAGGTTTGTCCTTTTGATAGATTCAAATTCACAAAAGAACTTGCAGATTACAGTATGAAAATAGTAATTCTTTTGTTTACTAGAGAATTTTTCGTATATTGTAATACTTCTATCTTGTATTGGTGCCCCTAGAAAATGTACTTGCAATGTATTTAGTAAAAAGGAAAGACATATATTTATTTGAGCAATTGAAATAAAAAACTTAACAGATTTACTATTGCTGACCTGAATAAAATTTTATGCCAAGATATCTCTTCCTTTGAGTTTTTTCTTTGAGAAAAGCTCCCTATATTTTTACTTTTTTTTTTTTGGTTAGTAAACTTTTATTTTAACTATTTCTATACATAAACTATTTTCGAACTACTTCTTTTCTCAAATTAGCATGAAACTGCTGGTTTCTGCAACTTTTAATTACATTTTATGCACATATTAACAGTATTTAGGACTTAAATTGACAAATATACCTTTAAGACTCGCAACATATACATAACACGTGTTCAAAAGTGATTGGAAATCACTAATTTTACATTATTTTGACAAAAAACAGTGGTTAAAAAATGGGTGAAAATCGTCTGTCGCTGTGTATGTCCCTATTTATGTAGACATTTCTTCCAATTATATATACATATGGAGAATTGTGATTGGTTGAGTATAAGAATTGGGACATACACGGGACATGTGGTTTTTTGCCTTAAAAAATAGTTAAAATAAAAGTTTACAGACAAATAGAGAAAAGTAAAAATTGTTTATGTATATATGGGGATGTTTTCTCTTTTTACTTGTAGAGATTCATGTGATGTCTACTTCGGTTGGATTTTAAGAAGAACAAAGAAGTGAATTGGCAAAGATTTGAAATATGACAACAAAATAAGACAGGACAAATATTGTAATATTTTCTTTTCCTCTTTTGACACCTAAGAAGAATCATTTATTACTACCCACCTGAAAGATTATATATCTACTACGTGGATCCGACATTTTCTTTTCTTACTTTAATAAGTAATGCATTTATATGCAATTGTTAATAGCTATTTTGGTCATTAAATTATTTACTCTTTACATTTTTTTGTCGCTTAATTATTTTTTTGGCTAAATATATAATTCTAGTATTTGCGTTTGGCCAAAAATAATCTGTCACCACTTTTAGCGGTTGTTTCCGGTCAAGTTAGAAATGTGGTGAGCATGTTACTGAAAATACTTTAACTCCTTAACCTAACATTTAATTGTGAGTTAAAATTTGATCTGTAACTCAGATTAAGTGATTATAAAGTTATTTTACTTTCCTACCGCTCCATTTCCTGTCACATGTTGGGCAGAAAACTACCATGAAAAATAGTGACAGTTTATTTTTAGCCAAATATAAATATTATATGATATATTTAACCAAATAAATGGTTGATACAGAGTCCTAAAATTAACATATTCTCTAGCAAGCTAGATGGAAACTGAACGGGA
Organism: Vinca minor; assembly: GCA_026122235.1. Lineage (NCBI taxonomy): Eukaryota > Viridiplantae > Streptophyta > Magnoliopsida > Gentianales > Apocynaceae > Vinca > Vinca minor. The sequence goes on from JAOCZM010000192.1 coordinate 8,809,866, forward strand.
TGATTCGAGACAGAGGCTGGGTCTAAATCCTCTAAAACATTTCACATACTATTTTCTAATATATTATTTAAGTTCAAAATTTTATTTTGATTCCTTCAAAAAAAAAAAAAACTATTATGATTAGTCAACTGATTTGTGAATTTAAAAATTTTATAAATAGAAATACTAGAAGGCCAAGCAATGGTGCAGACATGGATTCAATTTATGTAATATCCGTGACTTTTTTACTTACGTAATTACGTGTTTACATAACATCATAACATGTTTTATACCTTTATAAAATGTTAGCATGACTTAATTGTTTAATTGATATTTGCCACTTAACATGTTTATGTGTTATACGAACCTATTTGATATTTGGGGTTGTGTGAGAACTTGAGTGCACTTTGTGTGATATGTGTGGGACTCAAAATGCCAATAAAATAAATTTTGGAGGGAGTTATGGCTGGAATTTCTGCACTCTAGGGAGGTTACCAAAATTGAAAAAGAAAGGGAGAAGAAGGAATAAAATAGAGGAAAATTTTGAAAGTTTGAGAGAACATTTGAGCGAGAAATACTTGTTGGAATTGAGAGAATCTTATATCAAAATCGATCGCAGCGAGATAAGTTTCGAGGTAGCGGAAGCGGAATTTCATTTTGAGTTCGGGGTTAGGAGATATTCCACCGAGAGTAGGGGCTGTTTCTGAAAAATTCTGCACACTTTAATTGGTCCTTTTTGCTTTCTTTGAATAAATTGAAGGTATGGATCCTTCCCTTCTAGTATATTGATGTTGGGTATTGTTTCTTATGTCTTACTTATGAATTATTGAAGCATAAACTGATTTTACTTCATCATAATTTATCAATTGTAAAAATTGTATTGTTATGGAATATTGTGGATTATGGAATCGTAATTGTGGATAACTTGTAAATTGATGAAGGAAATTTGATTGTTGATTGCTCTATGTGAATACGATATTTGCCACATAATTGCCTAATTGATTCCTTGTTATTGCTTTGCATTGTCGAGTTAATTGGTGTCGTCAGTAATTGGTTGAGTCGAGTGTCCTATTTGGTTTGGTGGACCGAGTCTTTGCCCCTTTACGAGCTCGTACTTATGATGAATTAGATGACATGATTCATTCGTAGTATGTTGAGAAACGTGATATGTTAGATCCTCGTGTTTTGTGGCGGATGCCGAGGTTCCTGCGCTGGGTGCGGATTACCGAGTCCTGCGATACTGAACCACGTGGAAAAACCAATACTTTTGGGATAGGGATTGTGAATGTGCATAAATTTACACTGAAAATTGTCCTGACTGAATCTCGAACGACCGGTTCGGTCGACCGAATCCTTCAGTCAGTCGCCCGGACAAACTAATGGGGCTTCATCGGGCAAGGGGCAGTGGATTTCGTTTGACCTGGACTAAAAGTCCCTCGACCGGGGTTGCTGCGGTCGACCGACAAGAGGTTCCGATCAGCCGGACTTCGTACCATTTTTGGGACAATCTTTCTGTCCAAATTTTGGTCGACTGGTACCTCACACAGGTCGACCGACATACTCTGTAACATGATTTTGTTCTGTTTTGGCACGGTTTCAAGTATATTGCGATGTGTATTGTGAAAGTATGATCTGTTGTGCATTCTTCTGAACTCGTGTCGTGTCAATCACGTAATTTAAAAGGGCATTTTGGGAAACTGAAAAACTACTTCGCGTCTATTTTCATTGCTTGTTATTTTGTAACGGGATTATGTGGATCATACTGAGCACCGAAACTATGTTCATTCGCTTATTTGTGCAGGTGATTACGAGGAGGAAGCTTACACAAGGATGAGACTTGGGAATGGTCCTTTGATGAGTGAAGAATAATCTATTTAGACTAGACATTTTACTATTTTCTGTTATTTCCCTTTCTATTAACTAGACATATTTCTGATGTAAAAACTTAGTAACTTTTCTTTAAGTATTTAATTCCGCTGCACACTTCGATATTTTGGACTACATAAATAATTTTCTTTATAGTAACTCTGTTTCGTGGGCTTTAGTGTCTCATCTACCAATGAGACACTGTCAGAGTGCGACAATTTACCAATTTTGCAACTCAAGGGAAGCTGAGAAACTATAGCTCATCACGTATCATATTGATTTTTTAGAAGGTTTTAGTCCTTTGCCGTTTAATGAAGATCCTCTTCCTCCTCCAGCACCGATTTGATAATGTTAAAGACTTGACTCATTAATGCATTGGTAAGACCGACGACCTATGATAGTTTAATTAAGATCGATCCTCTTCCCAACAGCTTCGATCCTATGAAGTTAAAGACTGATTTATTAACGCGCTTATGCAAGTGGATATCCAACCCTCGGGACGGTACCCCTCGTGCATTAATAGAAACATACAACTAGGCAATGGTGAAGGGCAATGAACCTATAACATGATTAAGAATGCACACCTTTTTTTACGAATTCTCTAACAAATCTAATTGAAAAGCTAAAATGGAACAAGGGGAAACAAATGTCAAATATGGCATCAGCGTATGGAGGACAAATATGTTTAGGGTTTTCAAAACCCCTTCGGATGGTAAAATGCCATTATATATGCGGTGATAATTTTGTGTTCATCGGCCAAGTTTCCGTCATAGAAACAACTATAGGGATCTCGGGAACCCTCAAGAATCAAACTATAGATACTACTCAACACAATATCGACAAACAAATCATTTGTAGAAAAAGAAAAATGATATCGCAGCATCTACTTTGATTCTGCTACCGAAACTATGTGCATCCATCTGATTTTGCGCTTTCAAGTCACCCAATTCTGTATGCTCATACAAGTCAGATGCAACTCCCCCTTATCAACCAGGTCATCCCGTTGTAGAGAACAAATTCGAAAAGCTTTCATGAGATAAATCCAACCTTTGATAGAAACAGATTAGACTCGGATGTAAAAAACTAGAGTCTTCTCAAATCTGCTTCTTGCTGCAAAAAGAACAGAAAAAGAATACGTTCCTGTCAAGAAAAAAAATCTAGATGTATACATTAAATTGACATCTGATATCCCAAGGCAAGAGAAGAAACATTTTATATTTGCAAATACTGTGGACACATGGCATAAGTCTAAGGTATAAGGGTGGAAGTCGAGTTGAGTCGGCTCGTGAGCAGCTCACGATTCGATTCGATATTCGCCTCGACAAGCTAAACTCATGAGTTAAATGAGCGATACATGAGCCAAGATTTTTGGCTCCACTAAAATATGAGTCGAGCTTGAACTAGACAGAGTTCGACTCATTTGGCTCATTATATATATATAGCAAAATAGTAGCACATACCCCTAAAAAGAAGTAGTCTCGCACATCTTCTCAATGAAATAAACCAAGAAACCCCTAAAAATCTCTTATAATATTATCATCTTATCAAGTTGGAAGAGTTATTGATTCATATCAAGCTCATTTGTCTTAAAATAGTTCAATCATTGATTTGTGGAGGGGATTGACTTTGAGTCACTTATGAAATTAAGAAGAAACTCAAGCTATATTACTACTTGTCTTTCATTATTAGTGATCATCACTCATTAGTATATAAAATACTTTTTTTTATAAAATACTATATTTTCATATTTTCGGGTGAAAGAATATGCCACAAAATTAACTTGCTTATAAAAGAATGATTCAAAGACTTTTATTGTTTATTAATAAGGATTAGAATATTTGGTAATTAGACTTTTTTTCGGAGTCATTACATATTATAATTAGCAAAGAGATATTAAACTTCTATTATATGCCATCGTGCTGAGAAAATATCTTCATTTATTTTGTATCACCTGGATATTAAACTCATATATGTCACCGGATTTTTTTCTAAAATATTTGTAGATAAATGAGTTGAGTTGAGGTGCTCGTGAGCTACTCATGAGCTGAGCTTGAACTGAGAAAAATAGCTCACATCAAATATGAGCTGAGCAAAATTAGTGTGAGCTGAGTCTGAGCTAGTCGAGCTAAGCTCAACTCAACTCATTTCCACCCCTACTCAGGTATACAAAGAAACATAAGAAAAAACTGAAGACTTAAGGCCACTGATTTTGGTCTGGTGCGAGAATTTTAAGGTAGAAATTTTCCACCATTGTTGGGGACTTCAGGTAGAGGATGATGCCGGTTTAGGTACTTGCTAAGATATGACCTCTTTTTCTCTTTGTTTTCTCTATTTTTCTTTATCCTCCCATTTCTAATGTTCAAGGTAAAAGATCCCTTAAGATGGAGAAAGACCTGTCAGTGACAGAATAGGTTGCTGAGTTCTCATACTTTTCCACCTACAAACCTATTCTCATGGTCCATCGCTAAAAAATGGATAGCTAACTACTCACTGGCCATAAAATTTTCTGGAATTGAACATCCTCGCTGTCGGAATCAAATGAATGCATTTAAACTCAATAAAATGGACAGTTGTGTGTATCATCTTTAAAGATACCCCAATACCCCAATCAGGAGCATCATTTACAAGCTAGAGGATCGCATACGCACACGTTTATCAGATAACAGTACCCACAACACAAAGCTGCGGCATAACAAAACTGGAGGAACACAAAGAGGGTATATAATTTTGGCATTTACCTTTATATGTTGGCCGTGATTTTCACTTTTAGCCCTCTAAAGCATATGTTGGGACCTACAACAAATAAGCATGAAATCACTATCAAGAAAACCATCCACAGTCCAAAAATTATACCATAATCATACAAGGAACACAAGTGTTGGGCTCTTCTTAGAACAACATTCTCGTGACTATGCTATATCCACAATATATCATATGAATCGCACAAGATAGAGAAACAATAATATCATCTCATACACATATACAGCGATAAACTTTCACAATGACATAATGTCAGAGAACAAAGAACAAAGAATATTTCCCATCCAAAAATTAAATCATGAAGTGATTGGTTGATCTTACAATCAGACAACATCACACTATCAATCCTTGGAAATCTATATTTGATACTGAATTACTGACTCGAGTATCAGTTCGAACTAATTCTAGCAGAACAAATACAGAAATCAGAACTTGAAATGATTCAAACATCATATAGTTTATTTATTTATTTTTTTTGTTAAAATAAAATTTATTTGTTTACACGTCTATGAGATGATAAATGCATCCCCGTCCACCTTCATAGAATATTAAAGGAAGACAATAGTAGGAATAACTCAGTGGAGAACTAGTAGCTACTTCAATGCATGAGAAGAGTCGACCCAGAGTTGGTTGTGTTGCGGAGGGTTTTAGCGTAAAACCCTCCGCACTGCTATTTTGACCTCAAAATAGCTATTTCGTATCAACCGCCCGCAATGTTGTTCCGCAGTGTGAAAGGTTCCCTCCGCACTGTTATTTTGACCTCAAAATAGCTAAGGGGTTTTTAGCCCCTCTGCATAATAGCTATTTCGGAGTAGACCCGTACCATTATATAACTGGAAAGAAAAACTGCTAGCTTTACTATCCCAAAATGGAAGAAATTTGAGAACTTAGGTTTTCTTCAAAAAGACGTATATATTTTTCTACCAAAATGGAAGGCTGCATAACAAGTTGTCCAAAAGCCTTCAAAGTTCAACCATCTAACAGTCTCCAGAAAGGTAGTTATACACATTACCAATTCAAAACTAAAATGTAAAGGCCCTAACATTTTAATGTTCAAAATTGGTATGGGAGATGAAAAATGCCTCACGCTTCTTACTTTCCCTGGCATTCTTTAAGCACAAGAAGCTCATTTCTAAGTTACCAATTCACCACTTGAGAACAATGTTGTTAAGTAGCAGCCATGGCGGATGGCGGTGTTGGATACGGCGGCCTCCGCCATATTAAACCTGTGGCGGTTATGGCGGCCGCTTTTGCCGTGGCGGATATGGCGGGGTTTTTATGAATTTTGGGCCAAAACTAGAAATAGCCCCAGCCCAATTTTATAAAAATTTAAAAATAAATAAAATCTACACTAAAACCTTAAACAATGTTGTATGCGTCAAAGTCACATACTCTTCTCTTCTCCCTCCTCTTCTTCATCTCCAGCCACCCATCCTCCTGCAACCAGCTCCCGCCCTTCGGCGACCAGATATTGTTATAATAATAAAGAAGATTTTAATTGAACTTATGTTCGAGGTTTGTGGTGTTTGGTTTATGATATATTTATATAGATTTTTTTTGTTAATGTAGTTTATTGTTCTTGATTTAATTTATTATAAATTGTTATGTTAATATATTCTGCAGGGTATTTTTTGGTGTATTTTTATATATAAATATTATTTTTTAAAGCCAACATAACGGCCGCCATAACCCGCTACGTGATCAGCTATTTTCTATGGCGGATTTTTGGCTTCTCGCTGTAGCCGCCATTGATAACAATGCTTGAGAAAAACAATGACTAATTTCACACTATACCTCTAACATGTTTTCATGAGAAAAACAAGATGTTTGATTTGAGCCCAGAGCACTACCATATTGAAGGATCCTTAGCTTTCCTTCCTGCGAAATAGGGGTAAAATTAAGAGTAGCCTAAACATGATTGGATGATTAAAGAAATAACCCATGACAGACTTCAGTATTTTACCTTGGTTCCATACACAAGACCACCACCTACTGAAGGATGAAAACAAGCTACATTGACCTCATCCTCGGCACTGGGGAGGACTCTTACAAGCTCCATATCAGAAACTCTGTATACCTGATAGACCAGAGCAGAGTTTAGAAGCCTAATACCAATAAGCAATTCAAACACCTTGGGATGTGAAGCCACTTATGCAGTTTCACTATCCATAAACTCTAAACTTGATTAAACAATTTGCCTCGGCATGTATCCAAATATGCATGGGACATTGTAAACCTCAACTCACCCAAGGCTCAATCTCCAGAAAACAAGATGGTGAGAGTGCTTTATATGTGGATGGACACCCCAGAATCACGACATACACAGAAGTAAAACAGTATTCTAAGTTTGAAATGATAGCCCATCTAGCAATATCTAATACTAAGAGACTAAGAGTGCACATTCTGAAAACAGAATTTTACATTTATACAAGACTGAAGCACATTGAACATTCGGCATAAGTCACAAAAGTAAAATGCTATTCCAAGTAAATTTTAAGAACAGTTAGTATGAAGAGTTCCCAATTCAGCGTATCATTATTCTCAATCAAGAATATAGTAGTCAATCATTTTGAGGGTTATGCCCCTACTTAAAATTTGGATGTGGCTAACGTAAATCAATGTCTTCAAGCCACAGGTGACATTTGGATTTGAAAAGCGAAAGAGTAACTGAAAAAATACCGTTATTCAATAATACATGTAAAAGAGTAGGAAGCAGTTACAAGCCAGTAGAAGTTTAATTATAAAATATACCTCCAGAATTGTATAAATAGGCACGGTCATTTCTCCATCAATCACAACGCTTTTAAGAAGTGAATTGTGGCGACGGCCATAGGCAAGTAACAGATGCTCAGATGTAGGAGAGAACTGTAATAGCAGAAAATTATAAATGGTAAGAACTTCAACAATCACTGAGCTCAATTAAACCAACTAAAGGACAATAAAACAACTGAGCTCAATTGATCTACTAAAGGACAGTAAATAAATTAAGGTGTCCTCAGCAAAATGAAAATCAATCATCTGCATAAACGTTTTCTATTTTTATAATAAGTGTAGTGCTATAGAGCATGCACAGGTCACCATGTTGACTAATAAAATAAAAAATAATATTCATGAACAGAACCCACAAGCAGCTTTTGAAACCCCAAAATTTATTTGTTATGAGATTTCCATGTAAATATTGCATTTCCCCCCAATTTTTTTATGAAGTTTACTACTATACATGTCTTTATGTAATTCACCCCCCCCCCAACCTCTAGGTTCTAGATCCACCCCTACAGAAACCAAACTAGTAGACGACTATCAGACAAATAAAGCACATGTTCCCAATAGTTCTATGTAATAAATAGAGTATGCACGCTTTAGCCTCCTTTTCATCATAAAGTTTACCGAGAGCAAACATTTAACATGTCAAAACACCATCCTTACAATCTCATCCAAAATACGAACCTGAATTGAAGTTAAACAATGAGCAGCTCTGATTGCTCGAGAAGCAAGGACTGATCCGAACCTAGACATTTTAAAGAAGTCTCAGGTTAGAACAATGATTAACAAAAGCGACAGAAAACACCAAGATAATAATAGTAGTTGTAGAAGCAATAATTACAACAATAATAACAGCAGAAGCAATTCCAAATTCAAAGTCAAGTTCAGGGAGATACGTTGACTCCTCGAGTGAATATATCCGCAGCTCATACATGACCTTGTGAGCTGATATCGGATGTCTGGTAGGGGATGTGGCAACCCCTGTGGCATCATGATGAGCCTGCCCATGAAAACCAGCATCAGCTTCCATCTGTGGTAGAACACATGCGACACAGGCTGCTAAAAATCTCCCACAAGGTGAAAAGTGGGCACCCATTTCACTGAAAGGAATGTGTGTAATTCATGTAAGCACCAAAGATAAATTCAGCAAAAGGACTATGTAGTTATATTAGATAACATAACACAATAATCGGGAAATATATATGCCGTCATGGCCATCTTCCTAGTTATCGAGTTCAGGGCTTCTCTCTCACTACTTGAAAGTTCAGAGTAACGAGCTCCAATCATTCTTTTGTTTTCCTAAGGAGCTAAGCAGCACGAATATGTAGTACATTTCTAGTGCCAAGAAAAAGATACTGATAACCTGTACCTGCAAAGAACTGCATGCGGTATAGTTAATCTACATCTTTCAGCATCAAGCGGTGCACATGGGTCTTTAACATCATGCGACCATATTCTAAGCTTGACTGTACAAGGTAACTCAGCAGCAGCAGCAGCTGCTAAGGAAGTGGCAATCTCAGGCTCGATCTGACTCATAAAAGACCGAGGATTGCCCTGATCATGCACCATATTATTCAAAGTAGCACCATCAACAGATCCAGCTGAAGTTAGGCGCGAACGTGAGGAGCGATTCCGTGATCCAGATCTGCCACTGAGTCTAGAATGACCAGCATCAATTGGCAGAGCAGAACTTACATTCATAGGATTTTCCACATCATTCGAAGAAGATATATTTTCAGTAGCGCCACCATTTTGTGAACGCAACGCTCGTAGGCCAGCTTGGCTCTGGCCTATTAACCATCCTTGCAAAAATGGAAGTTCCCAGTATGCTGGGTCACTAAAAGGAAAAAAATTATTGCTTCTCTCCTCTTGTGGCATATCGGTCTCCATTGCATCAATTGAATGTTGAGAAGCAGCGGCTTCTGTTTCCCTAACCAAAGAATTATTTTGTTGTTCTTCTTGTACAGGAGAACCATCAGGTTCCATAGGTGATAGCAGAAGTTCGTACTGCCCTGATGGCGTTGAATACGTGAGGAGCCGCACTGAAGTGGAAGGAACATCCGAATCTGTCTGCTGTGTTCTTCCATCACTTCTACCGATTAATGGCCATATTAAGAAAGGTAAAGACAAGAGAGGCAGTTCATTTGGCATATTAGGCCTTGAAGTTGATTGAGCATCTGCCAAATAAACAGTAGGAGGAGGGTATCGCAAGTAACCAGGGGAAGTTGCAAGTGTCATCGAAGAATCCGATGCATCTAGATCATTTACCTATAAACCAGTAAGACCAAAAGAATCAATATCCAGAGATTATATATTTATTAAGTTTACTTGCAGCTTAATGATACCTCAGCAGTCAGGAGAAATGGAGCCGCATGAGGGTGGAAATGGACAGCCCTGAGGGAACGGCGTGTCTTGAGTATGATTGTAGGTGAGGATGCTTCCCCCCTCGTATTGTAGTGCCATATGTATAGCTGTACAGTTTCAAGGTAAGTCTAAGCAGGTAATATCAAACAAAAACAACTGCCAATTCAGAGCTCTCACCTTGTGGCCAGAGGCTACAGCTAGGAATTCCCCCTGAGCATGGAAAGCGATAGAAGCAATAGGTCGATCTGCAAGAAATAAATTCCAAAGTTAGTCAAAAAGAAATGCAATAGGATTCCAAAGTCCAAAGAACTAAAATGTGAATGATGATTACAGAAGTCACGCGATCCAATGCACTCTGCGGTTCTTGCATCCCAAAATCGAACTTCATTGTCCAAACTTCCACTTGCAAGAATTTCAGGATACAGTGGATGGAATCTAACCTAAAATATCCCATCAACATATTAGACAGCTCAGAAGTAACGGCAAATAAAAAAGAAAAACATTGCACGCAGCACGCCCTCAGAACCAAGCAAGAATATGGAAAGAAATTTGATTTTTTATTGATCAAGAGATATAGCTACTAAAAGAAGCTGAAAGAACAATCATGAGCTACCATATGGTAAAATATCTTTTTTTACCACATTCCGGGCTAAGTTTTCCTGACGAAATTACATTCTTTGCTGGTTCACTACTGTGAAAAAATTAAAGAATTGCTTCTCTTTCCTATGATCTACAGCTTTCTGATTACTTGGTAACAGGCTAAGCGATCATGATCTTTCTTGATATTACCAATTAGAGATGTATATGTATGCTAAATGTGGACAAAACTTCTAAACAAAACAAATTTAGCAATGACCAGGGGAAAAACTGAATTCAACTCAATCCAACCCAGTACAAGTAATTCTCGTCGAACAACCGAAATGCATCTCTAGATGCGTCCTTTATCCTAATATCTTTATCGTGAATCACAAATTCTTCAAATGTGTCATTCTTCAGTCAGTTTTCAGGAATGAGAGTAATTAAACCAGATGTATAAAGTTACAGAAGAAAGCCTTACCACCCATGGTGTCCTCCGATGACCACTCAACACCTTCAAGCATTTCCCACTTTGACAATCAATTATCTTCACAGTATGATCCCCACTACCACCAGGAAAAGAAGAAACAAAAGTCAATTATACTTGTCGGCAAAGAAGGAAGGGGGCAGAATTTATTTAATTAACTCTTATTATACTTTCTATAAGCATGTATCGGTGTGTGCGTGCATTTTCTCTTACTAGAGAGAGAGAGAGAGAGATTACTGGGTAGAAGCAAGGGTTCTCCCATCGGGCCCAAAAGCTGCAGCAATGGTTGACCTTGGAGGCGGCAGCAACGGACAATACTTGGCTGTTAAATGCTGTAGTGATTCAGCCTCCACCCTGAATCAGTAAAGGCCAAAAATAAATAATTTCACAAATATGATTCTCGAGGTGATTCTTAAAGTAGGCACCATGATGAAGGAACCACAAAAAGAAACCTGTTCCTATAAACAACATAACTATATAACTTGTGACGAAACGGTAAAGGAAATGATGCTCACCATGAGATAAGACCTCGTCTTGCATCTCTTGCTGACTCGCATTTTATGCCAGAAGAATCCAAGTGGCATGTTTCAGCCTCTCCCCATAATTTCCTAGAAGAATGTTTTGTTCGAGGAGACACCTCCCTCCGTGCCAACAAGTGAAACACGTTACAACAACTGACACATAATAAACCAACCAAACCAACCAAATCAGCAATCGACTATCCAGAAACGCAAATTGTGTAAGTTATAACGAAGTAGAAAGGGAAACACTAGCAATGTCTGAAATATGGGCCAATCTAGAGTATGACAATAACATTTAGAGTCAGTCTCCAATTCCATATCAGATCAGTCACATAAAATCCTATGAAATCCATATGATTAGATAATGATCAAAGCAGGACCACCGACCTCCAAAACAAGCTATTAACCATCATCAATCCAAAAGTAAAGCGTGAGATGAATCAGCGAAATAATAAACCAGAATTAGTCAACATGTGTACATAATGAAACCAATCAGTCTAGGTGCTTTCACGCGCTGTGCTCTCATTCAACGGAATAACACGTTGGGAATTAATTTCTAACACTCAAATTTCCAAATACTTCAAGAACACCACATTTGACAAACCAAAATCGAAAAGAAAACTCACCCTCAACTAGGACATGTGTGATTCTACAAACGTGCAAAGCAGTCTAAACTATTCCATATACTAATTGCATCATTTAGATGTCAAATTAAGCAACTATCAAATAGAAGCTTCGCTTGAAATGCAACCAGTACTTTCCATTTATTTATCAAACTAAACTGAAACAGAAAATCCTCATACTTCATGCCAAAATGAAACTTTATAATTTTTTTAAGCTACTTCCAAGTTACAAACTTCTAAAGTAATCTGTTCAAAACCATCAAGAAACTATATATCACTCCTCTCATGTATATAACACAGAGAACACATTCACGTGTACAATAAAGAATCAAAAGCACTAACTACCTAAAATTTACAAATTTCCAGAGATCCAATCCTTAAACATTAAGAATAATAATCTGAATTTTCAACCAGAATTCTAATTCTCAGAATTTTATAACATTCGCGCACCTGTATAAATATTAAATACATAAGCATCATCACGTAAAAAACTTAATAGAAAGACGATTATAATTCAGATCAAACATCCAATTTCATCTGAATTAAGCGTAAAATGCTCATAAATCCGCTCAAAACATGTAAATTACCACGAAATGAAGAAAATTTCAGATCTATGTAACAGATAAGAAACTAAAAAACTGAAATTCAGATAAATTAGGATGCAAGTGTTAACCAGTTCTTGGAATTAATGGTATTGGAAGGTTCCGCCGCAGTAGACGGCTGCAGATTCGATGACGACGACGAAGATAGACCGGCGTTTGGATATGGAATCGAGTGCTCCTGCCAAATCGACGACGATGACCTCATAATTTAATTCTTCTTCCAGAAAGTTCTCTGCATGCTCCTCAAAGAAACTCGCTTTTATATGAAGGGAGCTGAGATTTGAGTGAATCTCGAGAATGCCCTTGAAGATATTATAAATTACAGGCGAAAATGAGGAGATGTTGAGATTCCAAAGGAAGGGTAAAATGGTAAGAGAATGTTCCAACAGAATGGAGACTCGGAGGGAAGAAGAAGATGGATCAAGGCGGTAGAAGAGGAGAACCCCGTTTGGGGAATTGGAGTTGGGTTTGGTTTTCACCCGGAATATGGTCGAATTGACCGAAATGTCCTTTTTGTTTTGTAATGAATGTGGACACCACCAACAGTAAATTCAAAAAATTTAGGTTAATTTTGGTGGTAACTTTTTATTTTCAACTAATAAACCCTTCTAAATTTGTTCATCATTTTGTGTTTGAGTTGGAAGAAAGATTTTCAGATGGAAAAGGTTTTTTTTCTATGTTGGGAAATTTGGGGAGGGTGGGAGAGGAAAAGGAGAAAAGAGCATCTCCTTCTTCCTCTCTCCGAGTTTCAATTTGAATTCTTTTATTTTTCTAATATGAAAATTTCTAATTTTTAAATACTTGAGAATTAAAATAGAAACAAATATTTTGTCCATTAAAAGTTCTAACAAATTATATTTGGCGTAAAAGTAAATGATTTTTGGTGGCGGTATTGTCAGGTAATTATCCTTATGTAAGGTAATATCGCTTAAACTGGCATTTCTACCATTTTAGTCAATTGCTTCTTTTTCTATTTTTTTATCCTTTAATTGTGGGCCACACTTGAGTTTTTAGGCTCCTAACTAGTTAGATTTCGAGTTGGATCGGTGATCAAGTATGATCACTGAAAATTCGTGGGATCCGACTCGTGAACATAAGATCGTACGTTCCGACCAAGTTAAATATTTTTCATTTCATATCAGATTGGGCTAGTTTAGACAAAACAAAAAATTCTCTCTCACTACCCCTCATAGTCGCATGGTTGTTCTATTGAACATTGAGGTTTCTTCTCCTCAGATGACGATGGAAACCACACCAATTTCTCTTCTTCCTCGATCGACCCAAGGTAGGCATACCTCGAAAATTCTATATTATTTCTCCTAGTGTCTTATCCCTTGACGTCTACTACATATTGACATTTCGAAAGTTTTCTTCGCATCTTAATTTGAAGAACCCCAATTTTATTTTTTTCCCACAAATGGAAATTGTGCTTTTATATTTTGAATTTGTGATTGAAATGTTGTTCCATGAACATATATATATGTGCTTTAAATAATTTTTTAAATTAAGTAGAATTTACGATCAAATTTACTATTCTACGATTTTTCTTTTTTCCTTCTAATCCTATATAAAATCTCGAGTTTAACACTTCATACAGTGAAGTCTGGAATGGAAAACTAGCCACCGTGAAGGAGAATGATACAGAGGCCGTAACATAATGATGGCAGCATGTATTTTGAATAAGAAAACATTAACCATAAAGAAACAATTGACTAAAAATGATAGAAATGTCATTTTAGGTGATATTGCCGTGGCAGTAGAAGAATTCCCCTAGCAATATCGCGGGTCATAACTTTTGGCTCTATTTCCTATTTTAGCCTCGATGATCTTTAATAAACAAATTTAATGCCCTACTATTATTATTCTTCCTCTTTACAAATCAAACAATCATCTCCAAATGTAGTTCACAATAAGGAAATATGATATAGAATTGTATTTTGCTCTGCAATAAAGGGGAAATTGGTGGATCCAACTTAATGGTCCTCATGGTACTACCAGAGCAGAAAACATCCTGCAAGAGCAGTTTATATTTAAGTGACAAAATTACCCTTCTAATTTATTAATTAAATCTCTCACTCAGTCACTCCCACTCTCACCATATTCACAGTTTTCAAGCTTTCGCCCTATTTTTTTGCAATATTTTTTAAATCTTCTTTTTTTTCTCCTCCTATTTCCTTCAATATTCTCTGCTGTGAGTGTCTGGAACGATGGGTCGTGAAAAGATTAGGGATATGATTGCTTTGGTTAATGATTATGTGAGTGATTTGAGGAATATTGTTTTAATCTTCATTAGAAATAGGCCTGCAAACGGGTCGGATTTTTATCCGTATCCGACTTTAATCCGATTTTATTTTTAGGATATGCTAAGAACTCTAAACCCATATACCCGCATCCGAATCCGAGTCCGTATAAGAGTAATAAAATGGTTACAAATATAAAATATAAAAAATCGTATCCGTTAAACTCGAATCTGTTTCAGGTGAAACAATATATATATATATATATATATATATATTCTCTAAAACAATATATTTTACATGATTTATAGGATTTAGGACTTTTTTGTAATATAAGTATTTTATAGTATTTATGTGATAATTATTTATATTGCAATTTTAGTCATGTATATATACATTCTTAAGGGTTAAGACATAACAAACCCTCACAGCCTCTTCTTCTCTATCCCCCTGTTACCTCTTCTACCTTCTCCGGCGCCGTTCCATTTCTTTCCTTTCTTCCCTCTTCTTCTCTCTCTCCCCCGTTTCCTCTTCTACCTTCTCCGGCGCCTACTCCTCGCCGCTGCTCCTTCCCGTCACCGTCACCGTCACCGCCGCAGGTATTTGGACAGACCGGTTATTCCCAAGACAGAGAATTTTGATATCTTGCAATGGTGGAAAGATAATTCTTCAAAATATCCCACCATAGGAAGAATGGCACGTGATGTGTTAGCCATTCCAGCTACCACTGTTGCATCTGAATCTGCATTTAGTGTTGGGGGAAGATTGATTGATGATTCACGAGACAACAATATGATTATGTTGTATTATATTATATTTCGTAGAATTATTTGTGGATTATAGTATAATTGGACTTTTTGAAACGGGTTTTACCATATCCGTGTTCGGATCCAAATCAGCGGATCTGGTAATACATATTTTGGATCCGCTAGGATATGGATACGGATATGGTAGAAAAAATTAAAAATGGATATGGATACGGAATAGACAATTTCGTATCTGTTTGTAACCGTTTGCAGGCCTAATTAGAAATATGAATCAAGGGTTGTTGATGCATTATGGGGTATATTGCAGAGGGTTATGAACTATGCAGTAATAGTTTTGGGTCGATCTTCATTCTTAAATATTATTTATCAGCCATTATTTAAGAAGAAGAAAAATTCTAATAGGTGTTGCTTAAAATTAAAGTATAGCAGCGGATAAAAAATAGAGTTAAGAAATAGAAAATTTACATATTTCTCTTGAACTGATTGAAGATGATTTAGGTTTGCTAAATGCAGTGGCGGATCTTACAAGGGGCAACCCAAGAATTTTCAATTTTTTTATATACTAGGTATATATATTTAACGGTTTAGAATAATAGAGCTATTTTTTTTAAATGGCCCCCCCAAGAATTTTTAATTTTTTTATATACTAGATATATATATATATATATATATATATATATATATATATATATATATCCAACGATTCGTAATAAGATAGATTTTTTTTAAAAAAAGATCGGACATTTTATTACCCAAACAATTATATACGTGACCTTTTTCTCTCTCAGACCTTTTTCACTGATCAGTAGAGTGAAAATGGTGAACAAAATGTGTATAACTCTAGTTTATAAGATTTATCAAAAAAAAAGTTTTGGCTCCGCCAATGTTTATATGCTTTTATGAATTTATTTTGTCAATGTTAATTGTGCCCCAGTAGAGTGAAAAGGGTGAACAAAATGTGTATAACTCTAATATATAAGATTTCATCCAAAAAAATTTTTTGGCTCCGCCAATATTTATATGCTTTTATGAATTTATTTTGGCCCCCCCAAAGAATAATTCCTGGCTCCGCCACTGGCTAAATGGAAAGAGCATCAAAGACGAAGGAGAGAGAGGTGAATAAAGAAGGAAACGTCAAGTGTAGAAGAGAGGAGAGAGAAAGAATATTGTAGAGAAATTAGGACTAATAGAAGATGTGTGGTAAAGAGGGGCAGAATTGTTTGATGAACTAGGGGTGCTTTTGTCATTTAAATATAAATTGCTCTTGCAGAATATTTTATGCTTTGGCAGTATCAGTACCCATGGTACACCTCAATTATAATATCTACATATTTTGCATTGTTATCTAATAGAACAAACACTAATGCCTTAATTGAATCGGCCAAGATATGCTCAAGACATCTCTTTTCAACCAAGGAACAAAACAAGGTCATTTCATTCCATTTTTAGTAGCAAAGGACATTCCATTAGTAATGAAAAAGGGGGGTGAGGTGTCCGTATATGTTGTTCAGATCAATTAGAAGGTGAATAAATAGTTAGAACTGAATGCGGAAAGTATGGAAAAATATCTCGAAATGTATTTAACCAAAAAATTGAGTATGCTCCCACGGAAGTATCTACTCGTTACGGAATCTCAGTTGTCAAAGTGTGGATTTCATATAGTAAAAAAAAAGAATGGGACTTGCTATATCCGAAACGTACGAAATATAGTAAATATCATAAAGACATATGTAGTAGGCGTTGCAAACCGGACGATACACAACTTGATTTTGGAAAATATGGTACTAAAATATATCACATTAAGGAAATAATAGGCATTTGAACTATTCTAGTTTTTTTTTCTTTTTTCCCTCTTCCCCCTCTTCCTATTCTTCATAATTTGCATTTCCTCTATCGATGAGGCACTGGTCAAGTAGTTAAGATTTTCCTTTCTTTTTTTCTCTTCCCCCTCTTCCTATCCTTCCTAATTGGTATTTCCTCTACCAAGGGGGCACTGGTTAGGTGGTTGAGGTTGAGGCTTTAAAAATTAGAGGTCTTAACTTCAAATCCATCTCCTCAATTATTATGTTTTCGCTATTTATAATAAATAATAATAAATTTATATTTCCTCTACTTTAACCTACCCTCCCCTACCACTAATAAAAAGGAAGTGGTGGTGTGTGTGTGTGCGGGGAGGGGGGGGACTGACTTGACTATACAAGCCCTGGCTCACAACAAACCATCCCGGCTCCTATGCAGGACAGCTTTTTGTTCCACACGTGCGGGACAAGCTACCAGCCGTCGGATGAAATTTTTTAACGATCCAGATCTGGAGAGAGATTTTTTTTTTTTTAATATTTTAAGTCCAGCCGCAACTTTTCTCTCTCCAGATCTGAGCCGTTCAAAATCCCATCAGACGGTTGGGATTGTTCTGCACGTGCGGAACAATCCCTGTTCCGCATAGGAGCCGGACTGACAACAAACATATATGATCTGTAAAGATGATTTTGTTGGTGAATTGAGTTGAAGTGACAAAAATCTATTTAATCTAAAAAACTACTTGATTGTTAGAAGATTTTAATGAATGCCAAGAGCAGTGGCGGAGCCAGAAAATTTTCTTTGGGAGGGCAAAATTAACATTGACAAAATAAATTTATAAAAGCATATAAACATTGGCGGAGCCAACAAAAATTTTTGATGAGAAGGACTCTCGAGAAGAAAAAATAAATATTTACAATGGAAATTAAAATATATATCATATTTGATTGTTGAATCCAAAAAGAACAAGCTTGAATAAAAAGGCCCCAAAGACCTTTTTTGTATGATTAGACCAAAATAAAAGGCCATTTAGAAATATTATGGGTATTAGAGATGAAGTTGGAGGAAACATGAAGGGCTTATTATTAATGTGAACGAATATTTTTTATTTTTGATAAAATCTTATATTATAATCTATTAGTAATTATGAATTTTTTGATGAAATTTTATAAATATTATAATCTTTTACACAATTAAGTTTGTTACAATTTTAACCAAAATTGTTAAGATATAAGTGGTGTAATTCCTATAATTCACGAACTAAAAAATCTAATTTTAAATCGTAAAGTGATTCAAAATGTTCACGGGATGGGGTGTTATAAAAAAAAAACTAAAATTAAATTTTTTTTTTTTTTTTTTTTTTTTTTTTTTTTTTTTTTTTTGGAAAAAGTTGCCCCCCCAGGCCCCCCCTAGCTCCGCCAGTGGCCAAGAGTATTGTAAAATATTAATGATTGGCAAGAGTATTGTAAAAATATTATGTTGACACTTTTTTAGGTTAAAATAAAAATTTTTAACGTACTTGATGTCTTTACAATTACAAATAATGTGAGATTGAGAGTTTTTTATTTCTTTTTTTATCTTTGCCACTTTTAAATAATAATGTACTTATCTTATACTTCTTTTTTTTTTTTATAATAGAGGTCATTTTAGTTTGAGCAAATAGCTTTTTCTTCTACAAAACTAGTTACGAATGCTATATCTGCCACAAATTACGTTTTCGTGCTATATCTGCCACAAAACTAATTACAAGTGCTATATCTGCCACAAATCGTTTTTCCGTGCCTTTTTTACCATGAAACATTTTATGGGTGCTAAAAATGCCACAAAAAGAGGGAGGATGAAAGGAAAAATAGGTAAGAGATCAAATTAATTTCAAATAGACCCTAAAATCAAAATTTTATATTATATTGGGTACCTAATTTTATTTTATTTTTAATACTTGACCCTTCTTCCCAAATTTACCCAATCCCTGCCCCCACCCATACCAAGGAGTACCAAACCTGCCAAAAAATGTCTGCTTGAAGATTTGGCGTGGTGAAGGTGATAGCCTAGCAAAAATGCCTAAGAACAATTAGATATTCTTAGGAAATTGGTATGCATTTTGCATATTGCTTTGCGAGAATCCTTTTTGTTCAAGAATTCTGATGGTTTCAGATGCAAAACATCTCTGTTAGGTTAATTATGTACTGCAAACTAATCTACATTTTGTTTAGTACTTTGAATGGTATGTATTTTGTTTAAATTTTTTTGATGGTTTTAGCAGCAAAGCACTTGGTTAATCATGTAGTGCAAATTGATTAGCATTTTGCTTATTGCTTTAACTTATATGTATTTTGTAAAACAATTTCTAAATGTTAGAGCAACAAAGCATTGTGAAATTTGTTATATGTGTCTGAAATATAGACCTAGAAGTGCTTTCATCATATGGATTGCTAATCTTGGTTAATTTTCAGGAGGTATGGGTGGGGGTTTAGGATTGGGTGGCGGGATGGGAGGTGGTGGCGGCGGGTCGAGGTGGGAGGAGAATGAAGAAGAAGGTGGTGGAGGCTTTGATAAATTTGGGAAGAAGGGGTCAATTATTTAAAAAATAAATTGTGTACCCAATTAAATACAAAAATGTGATTTTAGGGTCTATTTGAAATTAATTTTATCTCTTACATATTTTTCCCTTCACCCTCCCTCGTTTTGTGGCATTTTTAGCACTCATAAAATGTTTCATGGCATAAAAGGCACGAAAAACGATTTGTGGCAAATATAGCACTTGTAACTAGTTTTGTGGCAGAAAAAACACGAAAACGTGATTTGTTGCAGATATAGCACTCGTAACTAGTTTTATGGCAGAAAAAGCTATTTGCTCTTTTAGTTTTACCATTTTTTCTAAAATACTTGTTTTTTCTAACTTTTAAGAATATTGTTTTCTAGAATTACCCTAATTATAGGGATAAATAGGGGGATTGGTGTTTGTGAATAAACTAAGGGTGTATTCAATGTAGAATCTATAGGATTTTTAAGGAGTTTTAAAGTCCATAGGTATTCAATTTGGATTTTAAAAAGTCCAATTAAATCTAGAGGTATTCAATTTAGATTTTAAAAAGTCCATTAAAATTTAGAGGTATTCAATTTAGATTTTAAAAAGTCCATTAAAATCTAGAGGTATTCAAAACTCTATAGATTTCATTAAAGGTAGGATTTTGATGGATTTCATAGGTTTAAATGTGTATGGTGAAATCTCTTCTTTTTTCTCAAGATTTTGATTTTCTCTCATTAATATTAAAATTAAAGTGTCTTTGATAATTTTATCTTAGATTACAATTTTTTTAGTAATCTTATTTCTATAAAATTATAAGAAAAACAAAGAAATATTTCAAACTACAAAAAAATGAGATTTTTTTTAACATCGTTAGAAAACTCAATATGAAATGTTTATTTCCCAAAAAGAAGTCATAATATCCAAACAATTTTCTTCTTGATCATCTTCAAATAGAAATTAAAGAAAACAAACAATTTATTCTCTATTTAACCACAAATTTCTATTTTTCAAACATGAATTTCATTTTCCTGAAAGAGAAAATCAAAGAGAAAAAAAAGTTCAAACAAAACTTATCACAAAACATATCTTAATTAAACCAAAGAAAAAAATACCGGTAAGTAATTATACAAACCTTGAACAAATAAATCAAAAAAGCCACAGTTACGTAATCTAAAAAAAAATCAAAGACTATCGCCAAACTTTTTAAATTTTTAACAAAATGATTTAATTCCAAAAAAAAGGATTGATAAACATATGTTGACTTTGGAAATTCAACACCTTTGGATCTGTATAATACACCACTGAATCAGTCTTTTCTTTATTTTTTTGGTGCTATTCAAATAATCTATAGACTTTATAAATCAAAAGAAATCCTGATAAATCAATCTAATAAAATCTGATAGACTCTGCGCAGACTCTGCATGGAGTTAAAACAATCCATAAAGTCAGCAGAATCCATAGACTTTTGAAAATCAGTTAAAATCTTTTAAAATCCGGATTGAATACACCCCCCTCATTTAAGGGAATAATAGTAAAAATATTTAATGTCTCGTTCCTTTCTTATTTAAGGGAATAATAGTAAAAATAATAGTAAAAATATTTAAACTATCTAGAAAAACTTATATTATGAAACAAAGAGAGTATTAAGAAATTAAAATTGTTGCTGGCAATATGACGTGTCTCAAAATTTTGAAATATGATACATTTTCAATGATTGTTTTCCACTCTCCAAAAAATTATATTTTGCCTCCCAAAATATATATTCTGGCTCCGCACTTGTTGTGATGAAATGAAGAATAAGGAAGGGAATCCTTCTCCCAAAACTTTATTTTGTTTAGGTTACTCAATATGAAATTCTTATTATTTTTTTTCACTCTGAATTACCGTTTTAGATCGGAATTAAAAATATTGTAACAGTATCCTTATTTAAAACAAGTCGCATTTCTCTTCCCGTAGGGTTGAGGAGAATAATTTCCTTATATTGTATATGTTGATATCACAGCAGATTTTCATCCTTACTCATTCAGCTTTTAAAAAACAAAAACAAAAAAAGTAAAAAGTAAAGGGAGCTAAATTATGCACTTATGAAAGCAATTAATTGTTGCGTCAATATATTTATATGCTATACCGCTCGCTTTTGAATGTTATTGAGATTATCACATAGTGGGTTGCGCAAGCTTCGTAATGATATATAAGATGTAAGAAAACCAATTGTTGGTGTGAATGATAAATTGGTACAAAGTAAGGTGATTGAAATGTGGAATTGGGTTTTAAATTCACATCCCACATGGGAAACTCATGAAAGAGAAAAAACCTTTTATATGTTAAAGTGGTTGACATGAGTTTAAATTGTCTTAGTAATATTATATCCCAAGTGAGAACCTCGTGTGCCCCTACGCAGGGGTGCAAATGGATGGTTCGTAGCTTACCAAAATAGCTTGAACTTGTGTGTCAGAAGAAATCCACCCTGAAGATACAAAATACTGTTGTCGCGTCCAGGATATTAATCCATACCGGTTGAGGTTATGAGTTTTATTTTTATTACTGGTTTCTGTATTGTTGATTTTATTTTCTTGTTCAGAAGTTATAAAAGCAGTGCAGAAAAATTGTTCGGAAGTTATTAAAAACAGTGCAGATTTAATTTTTCTGTTCAGAAGTTATTTAACAATGAAAAATTATTTTTTCAGTATTCCAGAAAAAAAATTCCAAATGCTAGGTGGTTAAAATTAATTGGATATTTTTTTAAATTGTGACAAAATTGTAAATAATCTGTGGCATTATTGTAATTAATCCGTTGACTATTTTAGAAATTTGGGGAGAAGTTTAAAAAATTTAGACCATTTTAGCCAAAAAAAAAGTATTTTCCTTAATTATTACTCCCTTCATCCAAGAATATAGTTAACATTTAGGGTCTTTTTTTATTCTAGAATATTGTTTATATTTGTACTACCAATGTGTGTTTAATGCATATTTTCTAATTTTACCATTTATTAACTGTTACTATATCAACTTCCAAATATATATCTTTAATATTTTTCAATGGGAAAAGAAGAAAAATATGCATTTTTTCATCTTTAATAATATAGATTTCAGTAAATTCTTAATCCGTGTGAAAATTTTTAATGTTAGCTATATTATGGGATTGAGAAAGTAACATTTGCTTCTGGGTTGGGAACAATGGAAACATGCAAATGTTTATGACTGTGGACGGGCCCAACATATCTCGAACCTTGTAATTCTAGATGACTTGGGCCAAGCAGATACTTGACCTGTAAATTATGGGGATTTGCATGGGCTTGGCCCAGTTTTTCCAGATCAGTCATAACATGGCACCCGGAAAAGTGGGACAAACATTTTTGTCCATAACTGAAGTCCTACTTTCGTCCGGCCATAACGGAAGTGGGACTTCAGCTACGGGCCGACGTGGCAGCTTTTCCCACGCGCGTTGCCACGTGGCCAGAACGGAAGTCCCACTTCCGTTATGGCCCCGGGACGGAAGTGGGACTTCCGTTATGGTCCTGCCAAAAAATACCCTACGAAAACCCTAACTTTTGTCCGTGACTTTGAGGACGGAATTCCCACTTCCGTCCTCAACTTCCAGCCAATTTGCAGCGTGTAGTCACTTCTCACTTTTGCTTTTTTGACTAAAAAAAAATGTCTGAACGGTTTTGACAATTTCGTGCGCATTTATGACCGGTTTTCAGAGACTTGTCCAATAAAAAAATTAATTTTACAATTTCCAACCACATCTATAAATACCCCTCCAAACCTCTCCACTCCACAACATACAACCTTCTCAAACCCTTAAAAACCCTATCCTCCATATTACTAGCTTTGAAAATGAATAGCGAAATGAATCCCGGCCTGGAAGAGTATTTCAGATACCAATTTAGAATTGCGGTCGGAAATCAAACCGATGGAAAAATGGTAGTATTGTATTTAGTAATGAGTAATTTTTTATTGTATGAAATGTGTTTAGCTATCTAACTCATAATTTTGGATTTGTAGCGTCTTCCATCGAAGTACACAAGTTGGTTGGAGCAAACCGGTCTCGGGTTAGCAAATTCTCGTCTATCTCGAAGGGACGACCATGGGAATCAATGGTGCGTTTATGTAAACAAAATAGATGACACCTACTACCTAGACGGAGGTTTGCAACAATTTTTGCGTGACAACAATCTTCGTCCCACAAATAAAGTTCATTTTATACCATCTCCCATGAATGTATTAGATATTTATGTTAAGGGAGGGCCCGGGATAGGTTACTCGAAGGGCGAATTATCGTATCCCTCGGGACGGGGCATTTTTCCTAGCAGAAGTTTTCGAATAGACATTTACAAAACATATTCGGGACTTTCCAAACCTAAGACGTTAAGTAATATTAAAATTTTAGTAATAAAATCGCTCATTTTACATTTATGTGTTCTAATGTTGTTTCCCGTGTACAGTGGATATGTCCGCATTACATGCAATGGCGTGTTAGAATGCAGCTTGGAATCCCCAAGTACTACACATGCGCAACCTTCACTAGTAACAAATTGACACCGCAAGTGACTAGAGACGAAGGTCGCGATCATTATTATTTTTTGGGGTGGGATGAGTTTGTTGTGTTTTCTAGATTACACCCGGGTGACCATGTAAAAATTCATCCAACTTTCCCTTACGATATCCTTGATTACAGGGTACGGAATGATGATTTTTTTCGATTTATTACGTCAACTTTAATAATATGTAATTGAAATGTAAGATGTTCGATGAAATTGAATGGGAAAAAATCGAGCACATTCACAACAATTTTATAAATTCTAAACTATTACAATTCGGAGAATTTAAATACAATTATCGTGGAGGGTGGGGGGTGGTTGTCAAGATGTGCTAACATGGGGCAAGTCTTCCGGTTATGACCGACTCGCTTACAGTGGCCGCACTTCTTTTCCCTTTGAGTGCCCCCTGTTCTCTGTGTCCATAGGCATTTGGTATCTCCGCCTCGAGGTCGACTCCACTGCGTAGCTTTCATGTTAGGTGGGTGATATGTCAAATCAAAAGCGGGGGATCTCCAATGAACGGGATCAGTACGTGGATATAAAATAGACTTGTAAGTATTCCTATAATGATCGAGAGAATAGACAGGGGTGGATGAATCGAGAAGCATCCTCGCATTATCGATTTGGACACGGCAATGACATGGGAGCATGGAACCCGAATAAGCAGACCCACTTATCACAGCCTACACCCACGAACCGATAAGTTGACCGTATGCGTTTTTCCACCTTGGCCCGGTCCTCTATGCTCTGGGACATGACCCTATAGATACCTTGGTCCATGTGGTGTCGGTTTACAAGAAGAGTTGTCGCCTTTTGTTCGTACGCGAAATACCGCTCCCATATCCTCTTAGGGGAAAGGCGTTTTACAACCATTTGCGTCTTGCTGGGTGTTTGTCAAAATAATGTACAAGTTTAAAAAATATCATCTCCACGAGCGCTTTCAAAGGCGAGCATCTAGATCGCTTTAGAACGCTATTAAGCGCCTCGACATGTTTGTAGTCATGCAACCAAAACGCATTCCCCCGTCGTATGCCGAAAGTCCACAACTCTTTTGGGTTGCCGCATTAACCAGCTTAAACGCATCCTCATCTTTTTTGTTTTATACGCTCTAGATAAAAATCGCACTTAACCTTTTTTCGGTTGGCTTGCAAGCAATCCACACATAATCTTTCAATTCTTTGTTTTTTGCATGAGTGTGGAAATTGGACTCGTAATGCCTAAGGCGAGATCGGTGCACCGCCTTTGGGGGGTTGCCATCCCGGGGAGGGTTGCCACGGCACTAAGAATGCCGGCATGACGATCGCCGATAAGACACACTTGAAGGTCTTTGACAACATGTTCCCTCAAGTGCCTAAGGAACCACGTCCAAGTCAAAGATGATTATGAATCGACCAACGCAAAAGCAAGGGGGTAAAATTTGGTTGTTAGCATCCGGAGTGCTTGCAACCGGGAGAGTCCCTTTATAATTCCCCCCTAAGGTGTGTCCCATCAACTCGAAATTATGGGCCGGCACCACGGGTAACCGTCAACCAACGGTTTAAAAGTCCCGAACAATGACTCGAACACCTTGGGCCCATTATCGGTTTCTCGAGGGTGGTAGAGAAATTTGACTATCATACCCGGGTTTGAATCATTTAGTGCCCGGATATAATGCGCAAAGATCCCGAAAAGTTGAATGCCAAGTACCAAAAAGTGTTTCTATAGCATTTCGCGGGCATACCAAGCTTTTCTATAGGTACAAGTCAAATTCATATCAGCTGGTACAAGCAAACTTCTAATCAATTTAATGGATATTTCAGATCAGTCCCCGAACAAGGTGTAGAATTTTTACCCCGATGTAGCTGGAGGACATGTTGCGTTTTTTGTTCTGATCCATCAAGCAGCAGTGGTCCTGGTTAAGCTTTGTAACCTTCCACATTCCATCCACCCTGCTATGATTTACGCGCACGTACCAACTGCATCGGGCATTTTCGGTTGAATTTCTACACACCCCGCTGAACCATTGTTTGTTGCTCCTCTCTCTTTTCCATTCCCTTAATGCCACCTTGTCATGCCACACGTTCACAGCCAACATTGCCTCGCGTTTATCCTTGAATTGCATCCCCAAGCATATTTCGGGAATATTGGGATTCCATGTTTTAATTTTTTGTCCACCGTATGTGATTCCAGGTAATGGTTCCATGGAACCCATATCATTCTAACAGGCAAAATTTGCATAGTTACCGTACGATGGAACATTCCATTCTGGAATGGCCGCGGCGGTAGTAGAGGGAGTCGGTTCAGGCTCTTGTACCGCCTCTTCAATCATTAGTCCACCGGTTTGTTGTTGGATTTCGGGGTTGGCATCTTTCGCTACCCCCTGTGCGTCTTCCTCGACCCCGTCGTCCTCGTGGTCTCCGGCACTATCGTCGGCGAAGTCGTCTTCCGTTTCCGGAACGCAGTCAATGTCGGATATTGGACCCAAAGAATCCATGACCGAATTATCATTAGAGGGTTCGTAAGTAGACGGTAGGGGCATATTTGGTAATGGATTTGGCTCCGAAAAATATGGTTCCGGAACAAAATATGGCTTCGGTGCAAATTGTGTTGTCGGTATTACAAAGCTATCTGCATGTCTCTGCACAGGTTCCAACAGGGCACCAACATGAATCCCTTGGAGTTTGAAATCCATTTGGATTCCCCACAAACTCTCTAAACCTTCTTCCTCATTAAGGTTTACAACATCGTACGCCACCATGTTGAACGTCGGCATGAAGAATGGACGGATCATTATTAGCCGAACATTGACAGTAGAAAGCTCGACTCCTTTGCGGCGACATATTCTATGGCAAAGTTGTCTGAATGAAATCCTTTGTATAACTTCAAAACTTTTTTCGCTAGGCTCGGCGAAACGGGGGTAACCCCCATTTTCGTAAACTATATTGTGGTCGAAATGTAAATACAATCTCATTGGACATTCGAGTGCCATTTTTAAGCAAAACGAAATAAGGGGTTGAGGAAATATGAGGGTGTTTAGACAAAATAATTTGGAAAATGGTGTTTGGAGTATGAAGAATGGATGGGAGGGTATTCAATTTTATAGAGAATTTTGCAGCAAATGGGCAAAACCACTGCCGGTTGAGAACGGAAGTGGCCATTACGGAGGATACGGTTTTTTTTTTTTTTAAAAAAAAATTCAAAGCTAGTAATACGAAGGATAGGGTTTTTAAGGGTTTGAGAAGGTTTGAGATTTGTGGAGAGGTTTGGAGGGGTATTTATAGATGTGGTGGGAAATTGTAAAAATTTCTCCCGAATTGGACAAGTCTCTGAAAACCGGTCATAAATGCGCACGAAATTGCCAAAACCGTTCAGACATTTTTTTTGAGTCAAAAAAGCAAAAGTGAGAAGTGACTACACGCTGCAAATTGGCTAGAAGTTGAGGACGGAAGTGGGAATTCCGTCCTCAAAGTCACGGACAAAAGTTAGGGTTTTAGTAGGGTATTTTTTGGCAGGACCATAACGGAAGTCCCACTTCCGTTATGGACTGGCAGTGTGTTTGCCCAAAACACTTGGGTTTTTTTTTCCAGAGGTTATTTTTCTGAGGTGTTTGTATTATATATAAACAATATTTGCAAAACACAATACTTACTAAAAATTGAGCAAGAAAATAAATAAATTGTATATTAATATAAAACAAGCAACAGAATTATCGTAATAATATTTTACAACCGAAAAAAATTAACATTCTTCGTAACTACAATGAACGAAACGTAAACAACGTAAATGAAAACCTATCTACGGCGACGAAGGTGTGTATGGAACGGTGTGTTTCGGGGCCGGTCGCAGGAAGTAAAGGCTGCCATCTCTCACCCGCACGGCGCTACCAAAATTGGTTGAGATGACCTCCGCGCCTTCGTGGTCGATAAATATCCGCTCCTCGGGGTTTATCGGCAACGGAGTCTCTTCGCCGCTGCCTCGGTGATGTGCAGCGTGCATGCAAAGGCGTCCCCTCCCGAGTAGAAGCCCGGCTGTGCAGATGTAGAGGGCCCGGCACCAGGATCCCCACCCGTCTGAAAACTCGGTGAAAAAGTACCGGGTGATGCAAATTGGTACTCAAAAGGGGTGGGTACGTCGACCTGACTGGGAAACTGTGTATGTGCCGGGGACTGTGCCGGATCTGTCGCCGGTGCAGCCGGCTCCGGTGGCCCGCCGCGCTGTCGTTGTCGCCTCGCCGCCAAGTCCTCCCGCGCGGCATCCCGTTGCCTCCGCGTACCTTGCCTTCCTCTTTGGGACCGGGCCGGAAAGGGTTCTCTCGGTTGCGTCACCGGTTCCAGAACCGCCGACTCTGCCACATCCGCAGCTCTCGATCTGCAGGTCAGGGACTTCCCTGCCGCCACGAACACCTCTTTGATTGTCTTTGAAGCCCAGGAGACTAGGGACCTGTAGTGGCCGATTGAGTTGGAAGTCGGCTTATCGAGCTCCGTCAGTATGAGTCTGTTGGCATCCGCCTGCAACATCAATTCTCGTGTCAGTATATTATAAACAAGGAAAAGCAATGTAGACTAACAAAAATACAAAACTTACAATAATGTCCTCAGAAGGCGCGATGGGTTGAATACCCATCGGGAGTGGACCGGCATCCCTGTTGCGTGGGTTTGTAAGGAGGTGCACGGTAATGCGATTGTACCAATCCATGTACTCACGGGTTGGTAAGATCACATTACCGGGGACCGGGACAGCGTTCGCCAGTGGATCCTGTCGGGCATCCCACATGGCTATGTAGTCTTTGTGCTTCTTCGCCCAGTTCATATTTGGCCCCGCCATGTGGGTGTGGACGTCTTCGCCCTCTGTCGTACCCTCCGCCACCGATGGGGCTGGTATCACCTGCTGGAACCCGAATTGCCTAGCAACCCGGTCCGGCATGTGAAACTCAACCATCTCGAAACACACGAGTGGCGTACGGGCCCGACAGGTGGATAGGAAGCCCTCATCGCGTGAGACCCGAACGGCAATAACCCAGTCGGGGTACGGCCTCCACATGAACTGTAAAAAAAAAATTGTACATTAGCATAAATTAATTGCGCAAATAAAAACAAACACACGAAAAATACGATAAACCTTACCCCTGAGCGTCCGTCAGTCGGTCAAGCTGGTCGCGAAACACCGTCAGCTGAGATTTCGGTGCGTTCTTGAAACTCCGGGCGGTGTTCCACCGCGCCCCGTACGCTCGCCGGTTCGCCGGCCGGAGAAATGAAATGCGCTCCCACGCCCATTAATAATGTATCCCCGATTCGCCGGCCGGAGAAATGAAATGCGCTCCCACGCCCACAACTGGTACAAACAAACACAGATTAATTATCAAATATTTAAAAATTTGCAGGTAAACAATAAAAAAAAGTCAATAACAAATACACAAACCTGGATCAACAGGCAACAACCAGCTATGTCCTTAGAGACGGCCTGTGCAGAGATGCACATCTGGCGGTATAGGTACGACAAGACGGCGCTAGCCCAGGAATGCTGGTCATCGGTGAGGTCCCCGTCGCTGATGAGCAAGAGATAGCGCATGTTCCCTCGCGACCCGGACTTATCCGGGAAGAGGAAAGTGGCCATGCAGAGGAAAATCAGGGCCCAGGCCCGCTGGTAAACCGCGAGGTGCGTGGCATCCTCGCCCAGGGGCTCGGAAATGTGGGCGTACACCTCTGCAAGCTCGAGGGCGTTACCCTTAATTGACCCGGTGGGGGGGCGGAAACCTAGGATATGGTGCACACGCTCAATCCACTGACCCTTGGTCATGTTGTAGTCCTCGTCCCACGTCACCACGTCGCCCCCGGTGGGCAGTCCTAGGAGGCAGCCTACGTCATCTAGGGTGATGGTGACCTCACCGCATCGCAGATGGAATGAGTGCGTCTCGGGGCGCCACCGCTCTACTAATGCGGTGATCAGTGCGTGGTCTATCTTTATCTTACCTATCCGACAAAAACCCCCGAAACCTATACTGTCAATGAGATCTAGCACTCTCCGGTTGCCCTCGCGTTGGTATGCCTCAAAAAAATGCCCGTCATAGCTAATGACCTTCAAACCCCCTGTCTAGGACTACATCCCCGCCCCAAATCCTAAGTGTTCTATGTGACGTGTGTTTGTTCAACACACTCGGGATCGTGACTGGATCGGGGCATAAGGTGGGTAGGAAGAGCCATCTGTAACAAAAACTGTGCGATTTTTATCAATAAAATGTGCGTAGTATAACAATTCGCACTTAAATAATAAGGACATCAAATTCTCAAAAATTGCAATTAAAATACATAAGGATATCAAATTCACATAATTGCAATTCAAGTCCATAAGAATATCAAATTCACATAATTGCAATTACAATGCATAAGGATATCACATTCACAAAATTGCAATTTTAGTCCATAAGAATATCAAATTCACAAAAAATACATACATATACAATTCGTAAAAAATACATAAATATCAAAACTATATATACAAAATACATTATTAATCCGCAATTGAATTTTAAAACTATATATACAAAAATTACACTTAAATAAAATTAAAAAAAAAGTATACCTCCAAATTAAAATTTGGGAGAGAGAGATATTGGTGGTGGGGAGAGTGAGAGTGACGGTGGGAGGGAGGACCGGCAGCGGCGGTGGCGGCAGCAGTGGGAGGGGGGGAGGGGGTGTTTTTTTTTTTGGAATATTACTCTTGCAAATCGCGGTGGGGGGAAGAAGAAGGGTTTTTTTTAAATCGGGAGCCCATAACTGAAGTCCCACTTCGTCCCGGGAGCCATAGCGGAAGTGGGACTTCCGTTCAGCCACGTGGCAACGCTAGCGTGGGAAAAAGCTGCCACGCCGATGCAGACGGAAGTCCCACTTCCATTATGGCCTCGGGGACGGAAGTGGGACTTTCAGTTATGAGACAAAATGTTTGTCCCACTTTTCTGGGTGTCATGTTATGACTGATCTGGAAAAACTGGGCCAAGCCCATGCAAACCCCCGTAAATTATGGATTAGTATTGACTAGTCCATAATAATCATGTTTGGATGGCCTTTTTTTAATATTTTATGTTCTCAATTTGACCGAGTTTAGTTGGGTTCATGTTTGATTTTAAAAAACTCATTCGTGATAAAGTTATGTATTTAAATCATTCAAAAAACAATTTCATATTTTATGATTAGTTTTATTCTGCACATAGTTCACTAAATTATTCGGGTTTGATACTTGGACCAAAATCATATTAATAAATAGGAACATATTCGAACCAATCCTCAAAAAAAAATTTATATTAAATTAGAACTAGTAACTTTCCTGAGAGGCCTTTCTGGACCCAATGTGTCATCACCAAGTGGAAATTGAACATTAAAAAAAAAATCCATACTAGGATGCAGGCCCGTCTCGAACAATTCTGAGGCCCTGTGCTAATTATCAAAGTTAGGTCCTTCAATTTTTTTTTTTAAATATAAACTATAAAAAATGTCAAAATATAATTATAGACTCAAGTTTCAATAGTGCAAACAATCATAATATCAAGTGGAGATATAGTAACTTTTTTTAATATGTTAAGTGATTTTTTTAAAAATTTGGGGCCCATAAAAAGAGAGACTCGTAAGTGATACAAAATAATACTGATTTTTTTTCAAAAAAATACACATTTATATAGGTAACAAAAAAAATTGGGGCCCCGTATGTCACTTTGAGCCCCTATTAGCCGGGCCTGCTAGGATGATTCTTAGTTCTTGCCGACCATTTCCTTTGACCCATCACGCTTGGAGTTGAGTTCATTCATGTTCTATAAAGTCTTCCATTTCCCATGTTGATTGAGGAGTTTCAGATTTACTTACCTCAGAAGTTTTCCAAAAAATGAAATTCTTAATTTTGTACTCTTTTTAATAATGAAATTATTAGCTCGATTAATTCATTTATAATCTGAAGTACATTTTGATCCAATAAAAATTCCTGCAAACATGTAAGAATTTATTATGGCAAAACCTCAATCCTACATTTACTTTAACAAATAATTTATTTTTACAAAATAAAGGAAAAAAATTCCAAATAAACTCAATATAAATATGCATTTTGAAGTTGATGTTGGAACAGGAATCTTGATGGCCCAGTGGAAAAGATCGTCCAACGCAGGGCTTCGGTCCTGCCCCATAAAAAAAAAAAAAGTTGATGTTGGATAATTAAATGAAAACCTAAATAGATGCATTTATAATTGACCATTACAACGTTATATTATGAGAAGTTCGAGTTTTGTTATTCAGGGGACACCCAAATTTGAATTGGAAAAAAAAATCATTTGTTGCTTCAGCCTACTTTTATGAAGTGACCATAAACATATCTCAGGAATTACATAAAACCTACTTTTATCCTCTTAATATAAATTTATTGTTCCCGTCTATACTTATCTCGAAGGAACTCTACCAAAAATAGCAATTTCTACTAATACACTCTAATACGTTTTTTAATAAAATTACGCAGTGGTAGCGTTTGAATCGAATCCAGAGTATGATAAAATATTTATCCGCACATGCATAATTGAGAAGAATAATAACTTTTCGATTTCTATACTATTTATAACGTTCAATTACTTTTGGGTGTGTTATTTCTACCTATTATATACCTCTGCTATTTTGAGTGTCCTAATTATATATTTTCATAGTTATTTTAAGTAAAAAAATATATATATATATATATATATATATATATACTACGCACTACACCATAATACCATCGGTTATTGCGCACACAACCCGCCGTCCATAGATCATCCATCTTGGCTCCAATGCGCAACGATTTTTTTTTCAATACATGAGAGATTTAGTCTTGTTCATCAAATTAAAATTTTGACGATTAAAACTTATTTAAAACGTATATATATCTTGAACATATCATGTTTTTAAGGACATATATTTTATTTTCGTACATAAAAACACCTGTCTTGAATGTTCAACACATACTAAAAAAAGGTGGACTGATATTCCACGTCTCTCCATCAAAACGGTCCATATAAAATATGGACATTGGTAGAGAGATAAAATTTAGTCAATTAATTAGTTAAATTAGTGGCAAAATAGTAAATTATTGGGTGAATCACTTATACTAATAGAGATAAATAGTGTTTAATTTGAATTTTTAATTAATTATAGTCAATTTTACTTAGCCGTTAAGCTTTTTTCATTAAATAGTAGCATATCATAAAACAAAACAAAAAATATCAAACTCTTTACGTGTCTTAATTCAAATGTCTTCTTCACACCATCACCCATAAAACCTTCCACGTGTTTCCCCTTACTTTCACCTCACTTTCCTCAACTCCACTTCTCTCTCTCTTTCCTGGCCATCAAAAGTACTCAACGAGACCAAAATGACCTTTTTACTTATGGATTTTCGGATAAGTAAAATTGACTAAAAATTTAAATTAAAACACTATTCATCACTGTTAGTATAAGGAATTCATCCAATTATTTACCATTTTGTCATCAACTTAATCAATTAATTGATTAAGATTTAGCCACGTAACACTACTCCTTACTTATTAACACTTTTTATTCTATGAAATGAATTTTTTATTTATTGGATATAAAATTTAATGGTCGATATTATTTTAAAAAAATAAATATTAATTTTTTTCAATACCTGTTAAACAAGGGTCAAACTACCCACCCACCCCTATATTATATTTTACACACCCCCTACCCCTCACAATTCACAATTTTTTTTCTCTCCCTTCTTTTCTCCTCTAAAAAATCCTCTCCCAATTTTTTTTGTCTCTCCTCCTTCCCTACCGGAAAACCGTCAGTGTTCACCGGAGCCACCACCGAAACACCAATCGGAGCTCCGGTCACCGGTTTCAGGCAATTTTGCATTTTGAACTTATTGGACTAGATCCACCACAAAAATATCAATTTTAAAATTTTTTGGAGCAAAAAAAAAAAAATTGACTTCAGCACGCGGTCACAAAATAATTTTATTTTTTTTTAGAAAAACTAAATATTTTTTTAGGGGTATTGCAACAAAAATTAAGTGCAAATAAAATACCAAGTATTTTCTTTGTATTTAGGTTTTAACACTTAGGGTATGTAATAACTCATCAAAATTTCAAAAAAATTACAAGTCTAAAATTTTACAATTCTCAAAAAAATAAAAGTTTTACTATAAAGTGTCATATAAACTATTAAAAAATAAATGTTACAAAAAAAACAGTCAACATCCATATACTTGGTCTAATTTTTAGTAAATCAAGTGACGAAAATTAAAACAATATACTGATACAAATTGACGTCGAGGTCCATCTTACCCAGAGCAGAATGGAACCTGGAGGTTCCCTGGGATTGGAGCTTTTCAGTGTTACGACAAGGTAAAATATTTTGTTTAAATCATGCTAGCACTCGAGATCCTTCTCGTTTTCTTGTATCTTACATGATTTTATTGCTATTCTTGCAGTACATGATCAGTAGTCTAAAAGCTGCAGCAGAAGCATATGGGAAACCCGAGTGGGGACATACTGGCCCGACAGATGCAGGCAAGTATAACAATTGGCCAGAAGATACCAACTTCTTTCGTAAGGATGGAGGCGGTTGGAACAGTGAATACGGAGAGTTCTTCCTTTCCTGGTACTCCCAGATGCTCTTGGAGCATGGTGAGAGCATAGTGCAATCAGCTAAAACAATTTTTGAGAACAGAGGAGTCAAAATATCAGTTAAGATTGCTGGAATCCACTGGCACTACGGAACAAGGTCTCACGCTCCTGAACTTACGGCTGGATATTACAATACCCGATACCATAACGGGTACGTAGCCATCGCCCAGATGTTAGCTCGCCATGGCGCTATATTCAATTTCACTTGTATTGAAATGCGAGATCATGAGCAGCCACAAGATGCCCTTTGTGCCCCCGAGAAGCTTGTTAGGCAAGTGGCTCTAGCAACTCAACAAGCCGAAGTTCCACTTGCCGGGGAGAATGCATTACCAAGATACGATGACTATGCACACGAACAGATCCTAAGTGCAGCATCACTGAACGTCGATGGTAATTCAAGCGATAGGGAGATGTGTGCTTTCACGTACTTGAGGATGAATCCGGACTTGTTCCAAGCGGATAATTGGAGACGGTTTGTAGCGTTTGTAAAGAAAATGAAGGAAGGGAAAGATGTGAACCGGTGTTGGGAGCAAGTTGAGCGAGAGGCCGAGCATTTTGTACATGCGACTCAGCCGTTGGTGCAAGAAGCTGCTGTAGCTCTCAGCCATTAAAGCATGTTAGTGTAATGTGTTGTATTCTAAAATAGTGATACATTATTGTGTAGACTAATGCTGTTTAGTTGGTAAAAATGCTTGGCAAAGTCTCTATATATAGCTAATATTTTGTACCTTATGTTGTTGAAATATCTAGTGAATTTATAGGAACCTCAGCAGAATTTTAGAGTCAAAATCATATTGTAATGAAGAAAATATTTATAAGTTTAAACTCTTTTTTTTTCTCTCTTTCCTTTTGAACTTGAAGCACCCCGAGGATAACCCAATCTTTGCTTTTCATGAAAGTATGATCATTTTTCCTGTTCACTAGAAGTTTCTTCCAAGTTTTTGCTATAAAAACACCTGCTAAAATTTTCACTTTATCGTTTTTTGATGTAAAAAAAAAAAGGACCTTTTTAGGCTACTAGAATTATTGGATAGAAATTGGCTAAAACCCAAATTGGGGGGTGAATCCCTTATACCAATAGGGGGTGAATAGTGTTAATTTGGGTTTTATCCAATTCCTATCCAAGAATTCTAGTAGCAAATCATTTTCCAACTGTTACTTTGTGAAAGAGTTGTGGCATAAAGAATAAGGGGGGTGTATTCAATCCGGATTTTAAAAGATTTTAACTGATTTTCAAAAGTTTATGAATTCTGCTGACTTTATTGATTGTTTTAACTCTATGCAGAGTCTGCGCAGAGTCTATCAGATTTTCTTAGATTGATTTATCAGGATTTCTTTTGATTTATAAAGTATATATATTATTTGAATAGCACCAAAAAATAAAGAAAAACTGATTCATTGGTGTATTATACAGATCCAAATGTGTTGAATTTCCAAAGTCAACATATGTTTATCAATTATTATTTTTTAATTAAATCATTTTGTTAAAAATTTAAAAAGTTTGACGATAGTCTTTGATTTTTTTTAGATCACGTAACTGCGACTTTTTTGATTTATTTGTTCAAGGTTTGTATAATTTACTTATTGGTATTTTTTTCTTTGGTTTAATTAAGATATGTTTTGTGATAAGTTTTGTTTGAACTTTTTTTTCTCTTTGATTTTCTCTTTCAGGAAAATGAAATTCATGTTTGAAAAATAGAAATTTGTGGTTGAATAGAGAATAAATTGTTTGCTTTCTTTAATTTCTATTTGAAGATGATCAAGAAGAAAATTGTTTGGATATTATGACTTCTTTTTGGGAAATAAACATTTCATATTGAGTTTTCTAACGATCTTAAAAAAAAAAATCTCATTTTTTTTTGTAGTTTGAAATATTTCTTTGTTTTTCTTATAATTTTATAGAAATGAGATTAATAAAAAAAATTGTAATTTAAGATAAAATTATCAAAGACATTTTAATTTTAATATTAATGAGACAAAATCAAAATCTTGAGAAAAAAGAAGAGATTTCACCATACACATTTAAACCTATGAAATCCATCAAAATCCTACATTTAATGAAATCTATGAGAATTTATAGAGTTTTGAATACCTCTAGATTTTAATGGACTTTTTAAAATCTAAATTGAATACCTCTAAATTTCATTAGACTTTTTAAAATCCAAATTGAATACCTATGGACTTTAAAACTCCTTAAAAATCCTATAGAATTTATGTTGAATACACCCCCTTAAGTAAATAAGGAAAAAAAGAAAAGGGAAAAAAAGTAGGAGAAAGTCTTCAATCAATCCATGGATAATATAAATCGAAAATTGAAGCATAAACACTTCAGACCCATAGCATTGTGTAATTTGAAACCAACCTTCTGAAATACTTAAATCATACCTTCATTTCTCTGATACCCAAAAAACAATAATTCTCGTAGGGTTGAACACTTCACACCCATATCGTTGAGTAATTTGATCTATAAAATAATTTTTAAAATCATTGCTTCAAGGCTGGGGCAGGTTTTGGAATTAATTGTGTTCCCTTCCCATACGACATTTATTCCTCATTGTTCTATGAATGATAATATTGTGATTCCCAATGAGATAATGAATAAAATTGATATGAGTGTGCTTGGACAAGGTTTGGCTTGAGATTGGTTTGGTTTGGTCTCACTTTTAGCGGGATAAATTCAATTTTTTGGCCTCTACAATAGGCGGGAGAAATTTAAATTCAAATTTTTTTCTTCAAATAATCGTTCAATTCCAAATTTTGGCCTCTAAAATTGTCGGGAGATGTTCAAATTTTTGAGGCCAAAATTTGGATTTGGACGATTATTTGAAAAAAAAAAATTGAATTTGAATTTCTCCCGCCTATTTTAATTGGCTAAATTTTGGGTATTTCCCTCCAAAAGTGAGACCAAACCAAACCAATCTCAAACCAAACCTTGTCCAAGCACACCCTAAAGTCTATGGTAAAGTTGAATGGCCATTCTCATATGTATCCTTAAGAATCATGATTTTAATGATAAATTTGTATCTATTATTTTTAATTGTATATTTAATGTTTCTTATTCCCTTTTGGTTAGTGGTTCATATTATGATTATTTCTTTCCAGGTCGGGGATTGAGACAAGGCGATCCAATGTTCCGACCCTTTTCACGATTTATTTTTTATATCCTTCCTAGATTGATCACTAAAGCAGAGATCCAAGGGTGCATTCTTGGAATCAAAGTTAGTAGAGAAAGTCATTCTTTCTCTCACCTAATGTTTGTAGACGACCTCACATATTAAGCCACAATTGAAGAGGCTATTGTTGTCATAACTCAATTCAGAAATTTTGTGGATGATTTGGGCAAAGTGTCAACTTGGATAAATCTATTGTGCATTATAACCGTAATGTTGGGGATGGCATCAAAATGGAGTTGGCAATATATCGGAGATGTCAAAATGCACCCATAATTCAAAGTAGTTGGGCTTTCATTTTGTAAGATAAAATCTAAGAAGGAAGCTTTTTTTTTATGTAGTGGAAAAAATGAGATCAAGACTTAGTGACTGGAAGATGAATGCATTGTCCCCAGGTAGGCATATCTATCTTAATAAAATCGGTGGCTCAAGCTATCCCATAACACATTATACAGTGCTTCTTATTGTCTATCTCAATTTACAACAAATTGGATACTATGGTGAGAGATTTTTTCTGGGGTTACAAGGAAAAAAGTGGTCGCCATATATTTGTTAAGGCTTGGGATTCGGTCTATAACCCGAAAGAAATAGGTGGCATGGGCTTTAGAAAATTCCAGGATACAAACCGAGCACTCTTTGGGAAAATGTGATGGCAATTGGTGATTCAAGGATAAAAATTGTGGGTACAATTGATCCGATCCAAGTATTTGAGGGGGCGGCCCTTTCTTGATCTTGAAACGAGTCCGACTAGAGCATCGTGGTTTTGGAATGGCCTTTGGGAGGCTAGACATTTGCTTAAAGAGAGCATGTGTTATCGAGAAAGTGCGAGTCATACTCTGAATCTGTGGGAGAATCCTTGAATACCAGGATTACCTAATCATAACCCCACATACATTGAGATTAGATAGCTCACCGATTTTGGCCAGTGATCTAATTGATGAGGATATGCAAATTTGGAATATAAATCTGATATACAACTTATTTCCCCCTTTGGTTGCTAATGAAATTATGAAGGTTAAAATTCCTCATCAGGAGGAATATGATTTGCAGTTTTGGGCTCCCTCTGCGACAGGTGGCTACACATTTAAATCGTCTTATCTTTTCAATAACAGACTCAAATTTGCTACGGATTTTAATCGAAGTGAAGAAATATGGAAATCTTTATGGTCGACATAAACAATTTCTATGGAAAGTCTTATGCAATGGATTGCTGACAAGATCAAGACTCCAACCAATCTTCAAAATGGAAGAATTTTGTATCTTTTGCAATCTCGAAATTGAATCTTCGGAACATCTTTTCATCAAATGCCCAATTTCTAAAGTCATTTGGTTTAATTCTTGTTGGAATTTTAAACTGAACCTTTCTATAGTTGGAATATTATAGAGTGGATTACTGAAATTATGAATATGAGTAACTCATTTCCATTATTCTAGGAAGATAGACAAAAGGTTCCTTAACTATGCAGTGGTTGCAATGGAAACAATTTTGTTATACATGAACAAACTTATCCATGACCAAGTCATTCCGGATTGGTGGAAAATCTGCAATTTGGTGGAGAAGAGTGTAGTGGTGTATTGGCAAAAGCTAAGATCAGACGGATGGAGAAAATGAAAAAATATATCTCGTTTAATTGGGATCCTCCGGCGGTTGGCTGTTTTAAGATCAATTTTGATGCCAAATGGGAGAAAAATGGTATGTCTTATTTTGTCAATATTCTCAGACATGACAAGGGACAAATTCTATGTGCATGGGCAAACCGCTCAATATAAGTCAATGTGTTTGGAGCATAAAGTGCAGTGACCATTTTTTCTTTTGTTGTTGCAGAAGATTTGGAGTTAAAATCTCTAATGGTGGAGGGCGATGCTCTGTTTGTGATCCATGATTTGCAAAGAAGTTAGTGCATGGAAAATTAGCAGAGTGTCACACCCCGTATCCCAAGGGTGATTGGGTAGTGCCACATACGCCGATAGGACACCGAACCCCCAAACGGAAATGCTAAAATCCCAAAAGAATTCAACTTGAAAGGAAATTGAAAGATTCTTACATAAACTAATACTCC
This sequence comes from Vinca minor, assembly GCA_026122235.1. Classification (NCBI taxonomy): domain Eukaryota; kingdom Viridiplantae; phylum Streptophyta; class Magnoliopsida; order Gentianales; family Apocynaceae; genus Vinca; species Vinca minor. Next base: position 8,850,145 of record JAOCZM010000192.1, read on the forward strand.
AAGTACAACGATGTTCTTACAAAGGGAACTAAATATTAACTGAAAAGAAATGAACAGTTCTAACTATTACCAAAGCTTCAATAATCTTCCCCGATCCAATCTCCATCATCGATACCATCAACCTGGACATCTGCAAAAGAAAATATAGGAAGGACTAAGCTACTAACCTAGCCTAGTAAGCATCAACCCCTTGGTGTGAAACATCAAATAGACTCGGGAAAAAAATGTTTCCCAATCCCAAAACATTTGAAAGAATCTGAAATGGAGTTAACTTGAAGACGCATTTAAAAGAATACTGAAATAATCTGAAACGGAACAGAACAGAAAACGGAATAAAATAGAAAACAGTATAAAACATGCCACGGACAAAGCTGTGGACGAATGCTTCATCCGCAATATCGTCCGTAGAACATTGCCAGAGACTGCGGATGAAAGGTATCGCCCGTGCTTCCGTCCGCAACATCGTCCGCCAAAAAGTTTCTCCCAGTATTCGTCCGCGAGATTCAGAATTTTTCATGTACAATTTTGTACATGAAATCTATTTTCTGCACAACTCTTTCCTAACCCAGAAAATGCAGATTTTAGACTCATAACACATAGCAATTAAGACCAAAACATGAGCAACAAAAACTATAAACCATACTCTTCATATCTTAACACTTATACAACATAATCGTGCTACAAGCACCATGAATTACTTATAACAGATCAGACAAAAGTACAGTTTGTCAGACACTACGAGTATGGTTTCAGCTATGACACACAATCCCACAATCGAGTTTAATAATCTGTAAATAACTTTAAGCAAAACTACTAACGGTCCATGACTTATAGCTAAACCAGGAAAAAAACACAGTAGGTACTCGTGGGTTCAGTACGACCCCCTGAACAACGGGTCCATCCATAAGTGTTTAAGGAATCATTCTGTTATGTCATTGACCACCAAAGTGAACTCCACAACAACCGTTAGTAGCCCCTAATTATCGACCAACTAGGGAAGCCTCCAGACTGACTCCCGCCAAAGTCGTTCATAGGCGAAAGCTCAAGATTGGGGGCGACACAACCAACAACAGTCATGGCGACGACATAACCATAAAACAAACACAACAAAGACCAACACTCACAATTATGGGTAGCCATAAATACAATTCAATTACAAAACAATAACATAGCAAATTCAACAATCGGTCACATAGAAATGCAAACCATTCAACGCTTCATCCATTTTATGTAATTGAAAACATGTGTAAACCTTTTATAAACAATTTCATACGTAAATATATTTTTTTTCATGCCTTTAGGACTGAAAATAACAAGGTGGAAGATCCTTACCTCAAAAGCTTAACACAATCATACGAAGAACACCAATTTCTGAATTCTAGAAAAAACAACCTATTTCCCGGAGCTATAACTTTCTGTACAGACCTCAGAATCTCAATCCGTCAGCTTCCACTCGTAACTATTTCAATTCTCTAAAAGATTGATATATTATGCGCCCAAATCTGACAACGTTAGCCCCTCCAAAAGGTAAATCTCCCACAGACTGTCAAGCTACTAGATTTCCCTTTTTCTCTACTCTTCATCTTTTCTTTTTCTTGTAACCTCCACTTAAAATCCTGCACTAATTACCCTCTAATTCTGCACTAACTCCCCTAACAAAAAGCCCCCTCAACTTACTAACAAATCCACTCAAGTCCTACGACTAACCCACACATCCACTACGCCCCTCAACTTAAAAATCACAAATGTAACACATAAACATGCTAAAACATATAATTAAAATCAAATCAAATCCACGTCACGTAGACACGTAAGTAAAAAAGTCCCGGGTATCACACAGATCCACGCCACTATTGTCAAAGGAAAAGCATACTTGGATAAGTTTAGGGATTGGAAATGTACTTTTGTAACTAGAAATTGTAATACTTTTGCCCATAATCTAGCAAAGTGGGCAAAGACTAACTCTTTCATAGGTTATATATCCCCATCATCCATTGCCCTTGGTATTTTTAGAAATGGTGAAAATATTGGGGTAGAGAATCCCTCTAGAAATAAGACTGATAATGTTATTTCTCTTGTATTAAATTTGGATATCAATATAAATTAAGAAATTATTCACCAAAAAAAATCTGCATTATTCTCGAAGAAACGAACTAGAAAAGACCTAAAATATAAAGAAAAATAAACAACACATATAATAGAAAAGTATATTTGTAAACTTCATAGTGTGTCACGACTATAGTGTTGAACACCTTAAATCCAATACTTATGAAATACTTTTTAGACATGTGTTGCATGCTTTTGGACGAGTGTTAAATCCCACGCAACGTATATTCTCTCCTTATGAAGATCTGACAACATGTGTTTTATTTTGATAACACTTATTCATAGGCATTTAACACATGTATTATGTAACAGAATTTTGAAAACCACAACCGATGTCTTCGCAAAAAAATTGGATTCATTAGTCAAAAATGGCAAAAAATATTCATCATGTACTGAATTTTATCCGTTCAGCACCATAGCCGAATCCCAGCCGCGAACACTTGCTTAAAGTCGATGTTTCCGGATAGCTCACCCTTAAATAGGAACGGTTCTGTTGTGGACCAGGCCGGACCAAGTGGTCCATATTCAGTCACATCACAGTTTTGATTAAAATAATAAAAACAGGTGGGCCCTATGAAGAATTTTTATTTATTTTTAATTAAAAGAGGTGATGTGGTTGATTGTGAACCAAGTGGTCCACAACCCCACATATAGCCCAGGTCTATATCAGAATTTTCCCTTAAATAGGTGATATCTCACGATCAACCATTCTCACATATTCAGCCATTGAGGCAGAAAATCCTCATGAAAAGAGGGCCACCCCATAAGAATGACCAAGAGTTGAACAAGAAATTGTTAACCATTTTCTCTAGGCTATTTTTCTTGTAATAGGCTTTAGGCTTAAAATAAGTATGAATCCATGCAGTCCGGTAATGATATTAAACACACACAAAAATTAGTATATACTAAACATTTTTTTTTCGGATAAAAAATTTGACGATTGAATTTTTTTTTTTGGAGCGAACGTCTTTTTTTATTTTGTAACACTTGTTATTTAAAACATGTATTATAAGTCTTAGGACGATTATTAATCAGGATAAAACACCTACTACATAGATTACATAAGATGAAACACTTGTAAAAAAAAATATCAGTATATACAGACACTTTTTTGTTCTGCACTATAGCGGGAACCAAATCCATGCTGTCTTGAACAAAGTTTATGTAGAATTCATAAGAAATCTATCAATAAATGCTAATTATAACAAAAGATTTCTTCGTTACTGCAACACTTGATGAACAACATGTAACTCGCCCCGGCTCCTATGCGGGGACGATTTTTGTTCGCGTATGCATGGACAAGTTTACCAAAGTGTCGGATGAGATTTTTTAACGGTCCAGATCTGGAGAGATTTTTTTTAATATTTTAAGTCCAGCCGCAACTTTTCTCTCTCCAGATCTGGACCGTTCAAAATCCCATCCGACGATTGGGATTGTTCCGCACGTGCGGAATAATCTCTGTTCCGCATAGGAGCCGGACCGCATGTAACTTGTTCCATACACTGGAGACTTTTCTTGCCTTTTTTTGTTTTTTGTTTTTTTACATAAGATTCCATTACATTCATGCATGTATTGCATTGTTCATTAACTTACCAAGTAATTGACCATGTTATTCATCAAAAAAAAAAAAAAGTAATTGACCATGTAAATGGGTGTATCTAAATTATTACTATTTTGGGTACTCTGTGTACATAGTACACTTCAAAAATCGAACATTGTTTTCGAAATATTTACTGAGCGTTTATTATAAAAAAATAATTTTATCGATATTTTATTTTAAATATGATTGTATGATTTACCCGTATATTTTTTAAAATCGTAAAATTAGTCTTAACAATACTTTATATAAACATATCAGAAAATCCCTTTATACAAGATGTAAAATGGAAAATGTGAGGACTTTTTCTTGAATCCAATAAATAAATAAACTTCCGTTAGAACAGAACATTTATTGGTAACAATTTTATACGTAATATTTTGACATTTTAAACTTCTAGTACTCCTAGCCACATGATGGGAGCCTTTGCCCAAGTCAAAAGCAGCAAAATATGCAGAATAATTTCAAAACATGCTTCACCTTTCATAAGCCAACAACCATTGCATATAAATATGTACATCTCCAACACAAATCTCATCAATCTTCAACAACAAACAAAACAAAGATAAGAAATCTTCAGTCCCTATTCAGATTTTCAGACTAGAAAATGTCGAGCCAACAGTTAAATGCCGGTGAAACCCAGGGCCGAGCTGAGGTATATAGAAGATTATGAAATGCATATTCATATTAGAATTACAAATATATGATGTTTTTTTTTTTTTTTACCTATTGCAATGGTTAATGTGTATATATGAATTAGGCCAAGACAGAGCAGATAGTGCAGTCATCCAAAGAAACAGCACATTCAGCTCAGAACAAAGCTTCCGATGCTGCAGATCAGAGTTCCGGATTTCTTCAGCAGGTTTTATACATTATAATCCCGACTTCAGACCTACTAGTACATATGTGTAATACGCAAATGAAAGTTCTCCAGACGTACCAACATCATTTAAATCATTTATCTTTCTTTTTAATTTTTTGCAGACCGGTGAGCAAGTGAAGAGTATGGCTCAGGGAGCCATTGATGGAGTGAAGAGCACACTTGGAGTTGGGGAACAGAACAATAAATGAAAGAAGAAGAAGAAGAAGAATCAGTGATGATTGCTCATGAAATATGACAATATCCTTTCTAAAAGGATTAGATATTTCATGTTTTTCTTGATTATTAAGGTTTTTTTCCCTGAACATTTATAGGTAGAAAGTGGAAATCTTTATAGAAATTTGTGATTTTCTTTAAAGAATTCCAAGTTTATGTAATAAAGAGAGCTTGAGCATATTATGTGCTATATAAGCTAGGATTTGTTTTCTTAGCTTTTGATTCTTGGTTGGAGATTTCTGTTTTATATAACTCCAAGAAATGTAATAAAAATCATTATTTTTTTCTTTTACCTTTTGATTTGCTTATACTGTCACTAGCTATTTTCATATCATGATCTACATAATGCAAAGCAAATAATCTAACTCCAAGTCTAAACTGATCCAAGATTTCAATCATCCAATTCAAGTACCAAAATAAGACTTCAAAACGGATCCGAACAAATCATCTAAGAAAATGAAGATCATTGAAAGGAAGTTGGATTCATTCATTCATTCATTGAAAGGAAGATCATCACAAGAATTCGCTATCCCTTTTGTACTAATTTGTACACGTAAAGGTGTAACAGATGCGCGCTGAAAATTATTCATCTAATTTGTACCAACTTGTTTAGCATCTAAGATACAACTACAATCAGGTACTACAAAAGTTATTCATCAGATATTCTGAAGTACTTTATCCAAGAAAGTTGAGACTCGTAAATTCTGTCCAAGAAACTCTAATCAACAAGGAGTATCTGCAGAACATATATTCAAGCAAGTAAGCCGAGGAAGATATGAGCCTACCTGAAATTGAATTCTACATTAGTCGATAGTAACATTTCTTTCCCGAAACAATGAGCTCATAGGCACGATCACACGGGCAATTAAAACGAACGATTAAGTTGTCGCCATTCTCCTCCACAGACACTGCTTCCTGATTAGGCCTTGTTGTCTCATGCCCAGTCTCTAATATTTCCTGCAAAATGAAATAAAACAACTAATGTTCTACCCCACAAAAGACCAGAAAATTCAGGAATACATTTGAATATTTAGCAAGAAATTGAAACCTTGAGATTTTGGTCACTGGTTTGATCATTTGCAGAACAGGTTTCTTGATCATCATCATCTTCTTCACTCGCAACTTTTTCCACCCACTGCCTCATCTGTTTCATCCTTTCTTTTATTCTCCTAAGCCTCTGTAATTTTAACAAACAGGTTCAGAGCAATATCATTTAATTTCACTAAAAACCCAAAATAATTCAATACAAATTAAACACAGTTGAATTGAAGAGAACCCACAAATTGAAAGCCGGAATTACCTTAGAATTAGAACTTTCTTGATCAGAACCTGGAGAAGGAAAAGAGTTTCTTGGAGCTTGAGGAGGCTTTAAAGGAGTGTTGGAGTCAGAGGGAATGGGTTCAGACAGACACCTCTGGAGAACCGGAGGAAGAGGTGGCAAAGAACTCGCAGCCGCCGGAGATGGTGAATCTGAAAAAGAATTGATCTTTGAAGTTTCCTCCGATTGGACTTCAATGGCCGCCATATAGCTAGTAATGTCAGATTGGCTTCGATTCAGAAAGCTCTGCATTGGGATTGGAGAAGCCACGTTCTGGTTTTCATCGGCGACAGCGGTGGCGTTAATGGGTGGCGGCGTTAATGGGTGGCAGAGGGCGGGCCTTTTAGGAGTGGGTTGTTCTTGAAGAAGAGAAGAGGATGAGGAGGTTGTTGATCTTTTCTTTAGAGAACCGCAGCTGGTACATCTATCCAAGGGCCGTCGACGGCGGGTTTTAGTAGAGGCGGCAGCCGGGCAACGGTGGTGGCCGGGCGGAGTAGAATCCAACTGGAGCAATTGGAAACGGTTAATTTCAGGGGTTTCTTGAAAGGGAAGCGGTGGTGGCTGTTCTTCACAATTCGCCATTTTCTTTCTAACTGAAAAAGCGCGCCCAAGAAAGCTTTGATAATGACTTATTTTATTATTATTACGGAACTGCAAATATATTTTATATAGGCGTTATAGTAACCGACCATTTATTTATTTCGAATAAGTTTTATTTTTTATTTTTTATTATTTTTTAAGTAGGAATAGATATCTCAGCCGATGGAATTTGGTGGGGGCGGGGCTTTTTCTTCACGTATTGATACATGATATATTTCCGCCCTCTAAATAAAAGAATTAATAGCCAATTTGATCATCAAAGTATTTGCGCTTAGCCAGTTTCATCATTTTTAGCAAAAGTTATCCTTTTTCATCCCCAAAGAATTTACGGGCAGCCAGTTTCATCCTTCCGTCCAAAACTTTGAAAAAAAACATCAAAATTGACGATTTGACCGAAAATTGACTTAATTCCTTCAAGGGGTATTTTGGGTACATTAAGTTCCCACCCCCACCCCAACGCAAACCCAGCTCCACCCCGCCCCCACCTATGCATCCATCCATCCATCCATCATCATCTTCTTTCAGACAAAAACAATATCATTTCTGCAAAATATGTTACTATACGTATCTGCACTTATAAAGGGATTTCATTTGATGCTGCGCATTTTTCATATTTAAGTAATTTTGAAATAGCAAATGTTTTTAACAATAAATTAATTTGTCAAAGAACCAAAGCTTTTTGCACTTAAATTCTTTGCATTTGGTTTCGCCAATCAAGCCTTTGTTATCACAAATTAAAGATCAATCACGTGATACCATCAACTGCATGTTGAGTATTTTGATCTAATACTACTGATTGAGTATTAGCTCAAATACCACTTGTAGAGAAATTTAATTGACAAACACTTTTATATTTCAATTGAATTTACACTACACAAAGCCACCTAACACTCACACTTATGTACTTGAGCTCACAACTTTGCTTCACTCTCAAAGTTGACTCTTGCTTTGGAGTACTTGCTCTTGCTTCTTTCTTACTTACAAATGCATATCACACATATCCTATTTATACTAGTTGGTTAGATTAGTCTCTAACCATCTAGAATATTCTACCATCTAGGCATTTAACCTAACCTAGAACAATCTAGAAGCTACCTTCTTATTTTCTCTAGTGTGTTCCCATGTCTTCCCTCATAGATCATTCTAGAACTTCTTTTCTAGGAATGAACTTATGGATCAATTCTAGAACTTTCTAGAGCTTGCTCTCTAGGAGATTTTATCTCTCCATTTCTTGAAGCTTCTAGATGATTGAGAGAGTTGTTGATTCTTAACACTGCATGCCTTTATGATATGGGAAGAATTATTCAGCTAAGCATTTCATCGAGCACCTGCACTACACTGTATTGGACTAGTTTTTTTTTCTCAAAGCTTTCTCCTTTGATTTCCCAAAAGTGCAACAAATTGCAGTCTTACCATTTCAATCTCTTGCTAAACTCATCAATTAATAGTGAATCCAATAATATTTGTGAGAAAATTTGCTCAATTTATCAAAATCTTTATGGCACTCAAAAGAAGAACTTCAGAAACACAAACTCAACTAAAAATTAAAAATTACTTCTAGAGTCATTCCAGTTATACAATCAAGCTCCTTCTGAACTTGAATTCCCATGGAATTAACGGTTCCAATAATAGACTTGCAAATCGATTCCAACGGCATATACTGACAATCTTATAGACATGTTTAAGCGTTACAGACGACGCCGCAACATGAGCTGGTCTGCTACTTCAGTTCTCTACTCCTGTTGCCTTCTTTAAATACCATGTCACCTTCGGAGACTTCACACTGAACTCAAATGTGTTGTCCTTGAACGCCGTTATAGTCACCGACATTGGAGTGTCCGGCTTGTACTTTTGTGTCCTCGCGTTGAAATCCTTGCAGAAAGCCATTAGATTCAGCCTGTATTGACCTAGAGCTGGACCTACTGGTGGCGCTGACCGTGCTCCCTCAAATGGTACTGTTAATCGAATAGTCGCCGCCACTGGCCGCCGTGTCAAGATCTCTTTCAGCGTCGCCATGGATTTGCAAATGCAAGAGCAAGAGCTTAGACGGAGGGTAAAGTTAACTAGTGTTATTTCTTTTTGGGTAAAGTTAACTAGTGTTATTTCCCAAAATACCCCTCAAAGATTGAGGGAATTAAGTCAACTTTCGGTCAAATCGTCAATTTTGACGTTTTTTTCAAAGTTTTGGACGGAAGGATGAAATTGGCTGCCCGTAAATTCTTTGGGGATGAAAAAGGATAACTTTTGCTAAAAAGGATGAAACTAGCTAAGCGCAAATACTTTGATGACCAAATTGGCTATTATCTCAGTTCTGTCTTTGGCAAACAGATTACTTGATTTGATAATTAATGTTTCAAATAAAATAGAGAGCAATCCGCTATTTATGACACAAACTTTTTTACGTTTTCCGCTTTTTATGAGAAAATCGCTATATATGCATAAAATATTTTTACTTTTTGTGCAAAAAAAAAGTTTATTAGGTTTGTTTTTATTAATAGCAACGAGTCAGTGGGTATTCCAGTTCAGTTCGAGTAATTAAATTGGATTTGGAGAAAAAGACAAAATTGGACAATTATACCATCGACATGTACTTGTTACGTGGTGTTTTTTACCTGAAAATTGGTTTGAATCACTATTTTGACATAATGAACAGTCTCGTAAAAGATCGTGCAAAAATGGCTTAATTAATTGTTTATACTATTTATAAAAAATAAAAAATAGTCGAAGTCTATGTATGGCGGTTTTCTCAATTTTTTGTTAGACTATTTTTAGTACGAACTATTTTATCGATCGCTAAAATGTTCAATTAGTGAATTCGATAATAATTAATGCAAAAAATATTACGTTAACTGCACATGTTTCCAGCATTAACGACAAAATTGTACTATTTTGTCCTACTCTTCAGCACCCTTAATTAACCTACAGTTTCCTTCCATCATCTTCTTCTTCAATTTTACCCTAGAAATGACTCAATTTTAATACTCAATAATAGAGGCATTTTATATTATTTTTTTCTTCTTCTTCGTGTTACCTTTTCTCCCTTTCCTTCGACCATACAAGACACTCCAACACTAATGAACCGATAACAATCTTTTATTCTCATTCGGTGTTCAATTTCATATCTCATTAATAATATTTTAATTAAAAAATTTATTATCTAAAAAAAAATAGTGGAACCTGTAACAAAAAAATTAACACGTGACAATTATATATTAATGTGATAACACACAGTATGAGAAGAGATATTTTTTGGCCCAATGAAGATAGGGCATATAGTAATGTTTATATAAGTAATTATTATTAATCACGAGGTCCTCTATATTTTATTACCCCAATTATTATCTTTTATTCCAATCGCATATTCATTGCATAACTCAATAAATGATTAATCAGAAAAACAAAATTAAGAAATGTTACTTAAATCACATTTATTGTTCATGTTTAATCAATAACAAATTTATTCATAAACATCGAAATCTTCTGTTAAATGAAACAACACGGCGATTAAACATGGAAAAAACCCACAAAATGCACCCTACAAAAGGGGAAGGTCTGATATGAGACGGACCTTGTGGGTAGGGCTCCACACTTCTCTCACATAATTTGAGACATGATCCACCTACCGAGTCCGTCCCGCAGCTTCAGTCACCAACCGAACAAACGTAATTCAGACGTGTCTTTAGTCTATTGGTTTGACATGTCACCAAATGGTAATTAAAGCACAATTTAGTTACTTCTCTTGTAAATAAATTAAAAAAAAACAATAATGAGATAGAAAAATATAAATAACAGAAAAAATACAAGCTATAGAGATACACAGAGAGAAACTATAGTAGATCGGCTCGAACCCAAAAAAGAAAAAAAGGGAGAGGGATTTTCTTTTCTCTCCCCGATTAGATCAGGCCTTGCGAAATTTCAACCATTTTTTCGTAAATTCTGGTTGAAATTTCAAATGTTGTACTGATTGGAACAGAAATTGTTGGGATTTTTTTGGTTAGATTCATTTCTAAATGTATATATGTTTTGTTTATGTTTCTGTTCCGGTTTGATTTGATTCGAGTTTTGTTTTTTGGAGATTAGGGGGTTTTCTGCAAATTTTAGGGTTTTTTGATGGGGATGTAGGAAGGAGGAGGGGATAAAGAGGAAGAAGAGTTATTTTTTGGGTTGAATGGCGTCGGCGCAGGTCTTGAGGAAGCAGAATTTGGAAGCTGGAAAGAAAAAGGTACACAATTTCTTTTGTCGAATGATCATTGATTTAATTAATTTTTTCTGGTTGAAGACGAGTTTTCTTTAATTATTACTCACTCAGCCCCAAATTATAGGTTCACTTTGTATTTTATTTCATCAAATTCTAGATTAGAATATGGTAAAATGTCAAACATGACCGTATTTAATTTACACCCAATTTAATTCTACATTCTTTTCTCTCTCTTATTCTCCCTCCAGTATTCGATGTAAGGGGTGCAAGGGGTATATGATGGAAAAAATCAACATCAATGAGCCCTTTATTTAAAAAGTGGACATTTAATTTAGGACAAATTAAATAAGGAAATGTGGACATATAATTTGGGAGAAGGGAGTATTGCAAATGTTCAATTATCAAGTACTATTTATTGGAAACTGGATAATATATCAAGAAATTCTGTTATTTCGCTTCAATTTATGTTGATCTAGCTACCCATTTGTTTCCATGCATAAGTTGTATTTTTATCCTCTAGGCTCTAAATATATAAATTGGAAGAGAGTGAAATAATTTGGTAGCATAGGAGTCTAGTTTATAGAAGTGTTGAAGACTCCGTTGCCCAGTTTGCTTAGGAAAAATACTAGCTTGAAGTGCTTGAATTTCCAAGAAAAAGGGAACCCAGAAGAATTTATTTGATGCTAGGAAAGGGAAAGAATAAGCTTGGGAGTCTATTTGGTAACTGTACTTGAGGTTCACAGAAATGAGAAATACACATTTTTCCTCAAGGAGCTTGAGTTAAAAGAATGGTTATTCAATCATGTGATCACTGAATTGCTATTGGATTTTGGATTTTCTTTTGTTGGGAGCAAGAGTACGGAGTGCCTTCATACAGATGTAAGGTTTTATGGACTTTGTGAGTTTGATATATACTTGCAACTTTCATATCTTAGCAATCTATTATTGTAGCTTTAGCTGCCTTTTTCCCAGTGTTGTAAAAATCGCCCTAGTCGGCCGATTAGTCGGGGAATAGTCGGTAGTCGGCCACCTACTGCCTAGAAATCCAAAAAATCGTGTTTGAAAAAAATGGTCAAAAGTCGGGCTAGGCGGTCAAAATCGGTTGACTTGTTAAAAAATCCTTCTTTTGCTCAAAATGACGTCGTTTTGAAAAGAGAAATTAATTTTTTAAAAAATAAATTCTTCTTCTGCTCAATTGTCTTCTTCCCAAAAAAAAAGAAGCCGCGACTTCTTCTTCTTCAACGCACCATAACGTCGACTGCGGTGCTCCCGTCTCCGTGCTCCGAGCCTCTGACGACTACGGTACAAGGCTGAACTTGCTGTTAATTTGATTGGGTTTCCTCCTAATTGACTGAACTTGCTGTTAATTGTGAGGTTTTGTATGTTAATGGAGATAGAACCTCTTGCATATCATCATCATCATCTTCAATTTTCTTTTTAAAGTTGAAAAATCTTCTTGAAAATGAGAAGGAATCATGTGGGTTCTTAGCCATGATTGTCCTCATCTTATGGGATCCTTCAAAAAGGCAACAAAAACAGAGTTAAAGGGATAAAGAAAGAGATAATCACAAATTCTATGGTTTTATGGGCTGATCTATTCTTGGATTTGTATAAATTTTAAAAAATACATTGTAATTTAGGGTCGCCGACTAGTCCCGATTATGCCGACTAGTCGCTAGTCCCCTGTCTACCGCCCGACTAGCGACTAGCGACTTCTGCAACACTATTTTTTCCTGATGTTGTGGGAGCTTTCATGTACCTTAAGTAAATGAAATTCCATTAAAGAGGCACACACACATCTGGAACCGTAAAGTTAACTCTTTTGGCCAAGGTGCTAGAGTTCTAGATAAATTATGTATCCCTTTCTTGTAGCTTTATCTTGGACCTGGAGAAGAGTTCATCATTCTTATTGTGCTAAATGTTTGGAAAGAGAAAACATCCTTTATATAGATCCTGCTTTCTTCGTAAGTTCTTAGGGTCAATGGGGTATGAAGTTAAAGAGTTGTAATTTTTTACTCATGCATTGATATTTCATTTAATCTGGTTAATTGCTACAAATACACGGATAATGATGCTTCGTTCCTTGACTAAAAGTTCTTCCTTCATTCAAGTGAAGTTTCTTTTGTGATATCTTATAGGGTCTTTATAAGAATCATCACTCTCAGATAGTTGACTCTTTATTTTTTTTTTCTTGCTGTTGTTCTGAGGTAATGGACCTAGTCCTTTCTTGGAGAAAGCTTCTAGGCTTCAGGATCCCTTTTTAAGACCCTTTCAGTTGTGTAAGATTTGACCATGTCTATTTGTAGCTTGTTGTTTCCCTGCACTGTGGTCGCAAGCACTGAGGGCATTTGTGATCTATCCGACAGATAGAGCAAAGAGGGAGTAGAGTGAAAGGGAGCATAACTACTGTTGTTGAATAATGAGCAGAGGTTGACAAAGACATGTTGCAATTCATCTAATGACAATTTTATTGCGAAAGCTAGTGTTGCTGGAAAGTTAGGTGGATAAACGTGGTGTTCGTGTTGTTTCAGTTTGGGAGATGTTGATTGAAATTCTAATTGCTGTTAATAGAGAATTTGATGCTACTTGTTGCTTGTGACTGTTATTTGCAATTTCTACATTTGGTCATTGAGCTTTCTAAGTTTGAAAAGATGTTACATTCTTATGAACTTTGTAAGTGCAAACCTGCTAGAATACTTCCTTCAGTTCCGTGTTGTATGTTGGGGTTGGTTATGTATGGAATTGTCCCATTGAGAAAATAATTTTTTATGAATATGCTTTTGTTCGATATTGTATTAGTCTTGATGATTGATAATAATTGTGAATCTGTTTCTTTTTACCAAATTGAATGCAAAAACTTTTCATTTTCTTTCACAGCTTGAGGAGTTTCGTAAGAAAAAAGCAGCAGAGAAGGTGAAAAAGGCTGCCTCTACCGGCCAAGTTCAGACGTCTGAAGGAGGTTTAAGCGAGAAGCAACATTCAGAATCTGAACGTGTCAGGCTTGTCGATTCTGATGCTGCTGGTTCATCCGAATCTGATTCAGTTCGAGCAACCTTTCCTGAACCTTTTGGTGTTGTAATTAATAGTGATATCAAGGAAACTGGGGCATCCCAGAGAAGTAACTATGGTTTTGATCAGGATACAAGTTCTGGTCCTTTTGATGATTCTGCAAAAAGCATTGACGTTGGTTCTGCAGTCCCGATACAATCCCACATACCATATAAAGAGTTCGGAGGTGGAAACACATTACATATTTCTGAACAGTTAAATGGACATTATAATCTACCGGGGGAAAAGGAAATTGGAAGGGCCTCAGAAAGTGCTCCATCAAGACTTCCAGCTGACCATCATGCAGGCCGGCTGCCATCTGGGGACACTGATAGCACTTCAAACCAGACTGGTTATCACGGACAAACCTTGCCTCATAGTAGTGATGGTAATTTAAACACTCTCTCAGTTATTAAGTCCAGTGGGTCTTCTGACTTTCAGAATGGCTTCCCTGAGAATTCTGTAAGTGATCTACATGACAAGCCTGGTTATGGAAATCGGTTGTTTAGCAGCTTCCCATTCTCCTCATATGAAGGTAAATGCTACTATTTTCTTCTGCTTGAGTTTTCTATGTTATTTTGATTTCCTTCCTTCATCAAGCCACCTTCATATCGGACTTTAGGCTTATCTTTATGTTTGTTTTCTCCATTCCGATTGTCGAATTTGAATTTTTATTGTTGTTTGTTGTAGACTCTATGCACTCTGCTAGAAGTAATACAACATATTACTCAGAAGTTGGACAGAGAATAGGGCCTTTGGGGTCAAGCAACTCTGCGGTTCCTGATCTGGGGGAAAGCAAGTCTGCAGGCTCAGGTCAGGTGGCCAGTACCAGTGCGTCATCTCCGTGGTCAACTGAGTCTACATATGACACTTCATCAAGTTATGGGCAAGCTGGTACAAGTATACGGAGGTCCCGTCCTTCTTTTCTTGATTCCATCAATATTTCAAAGGGTCCATCTGTGCCAGCTTCGCAATCTGAACCAATGAAAGTTGAACCATTTAGTTCAAAAGTTTTCCCCGAGGACACAGTTGGTTCATCTGATTTACAGAATTCAGCCAGTTCCATGTTTTCTTCTGGGAAGGGGGTTAACCTGTTCATGCAAGATAATAAACAAGATCGACATTCACAAAAACAAGATGAAGATTTTGCGGCTCTGGAACAGGTTTTGACTTGAGATTTTCTGTTTCTTGATATTTTTGGTCCACTTATGTGCACACTAATACAATAATGTCAGCTTGAAATATTTCTACCACTTATAGTTCTTCGTAGATCAAGTCACTTTGATGAACTATGGATCAAGATTGGGATCCTAATGTCAGGATTTTGCTGCCCTCTTGTTCTTTATTTATTTCAGACCAATTAAGTGAGATAGTTCTATGAACTTCGGATAATTCTATGAACTTCATGTGGGACTACAATACCTTATATACAATTCTTAATTTTTTTTTAGGAACAGAAGACTATGGTTTTGGGATTCTATAATAAAAGCGTCATAGAATATTCTCTGCTGGAAATTTGGCTTACCAAATAGTCTCATGAGTCATGTCTATACTGTCATAGAAGAGTGACAATTATTTATTATAAAATTTATTACTGAACCAACTTTTACATCTTCTTTTCACAGAGTAAGTAAATCACTTCTGAGCTGTCCATTTACCCCATTTTAGATAATTTATTTTAATGTCTACTGAAGGGAGATACATGCCCTTGCATTACATGTTTGTCTTGTTTGCTCTAGATCTTTACATTTAAACAATTGTAATTCTTTAACCCTTTTTTTGTGTGGTTGAAACTGTTAAAAAATTGTGGTTACTGTAAAGGCTCTTAAGATATTAACAACGTAATCTCATTTCTCATGTTTAACTTTTTGCTTTGAATCTGGATTTTCGTAAAGCTAAAATTAATTCAAAGGCAAATGAGATGCGAACAACTTTGCACTGGAAAATATCAGCCAGTAAATTTGAGGAAACAAGATTCTTTCTTGGTTTGTATAAGATCATTTTGCGATGGGGCGATCTATTGCATGATACATTTAATGTGTTTTAAGGAAACTAGAAGCATGTGCGCATGTTTGCAATGAGAAACACTTCATCATTTTTTTTTTGTTTTTGAATTTCTCCTATGCAATTAATAATGTAGAATTGTAGATGAGTTATTTCTATAGGGTGGCCAATTTTTAAACTCAATTCTAACTCTTTTTTTACTTTCCTTTCCGTACTTATCAGCACATTGAAGATTTAACACAAGAGAAGTTTTCTCTGCAACGAGCCCTTGAGGCTTCAAGAACTTTGGCAGAGTCCTTGGCTTCTGAAAATTCTGCTCTGACTGAGAATTATAACCAACAGGTTGGTCCTTACGATCTCCTCTGCATTCTCGTGCTGAAAATGTGAGGTGTTTTGTGCCAGTTGGTGTTTACTAAATTGAATTGGAATGAGCGTACATATGTGTACTCTCTGGTCTTTCGTGTGTCTACAATTAAGAATTAATTAAAACTTTTTCAGTATCATCTCAATGAAACTATGTGTACCCTTCCAGCCTTTAGTGGTTGGGCATGGTTGTTCTGTATGGCAGCACAAGAGTCCTGATTGGAGCCCTAAATGTTCAGTTTCCTTTCTTTTGTATTTAACTTACTTTTCTTCATATTCAACACTCCACCGCACAGCACCTTATTACATGTTCTGTTTAAGGGATCTAGCTTTTCTTACTCCGTGCGCAAGGTCTGTAAGAATATATGCATTTATTCTACTCCTTAATGAACATCAACTCAATTAGGTGCTAAAATGTTTTGCTGGAGAATTCCTACAGAGAAGGCCGTTCATTTAGGGGAATGCTTTTTTGAAGCAATAAATAAAAAGAAGTGGCTGATAATAGATGCATTTTGGGGGCTGGCTATTGACAATGCAGGAAACAAAAGTTAGATGAATAATCTTAGTGTCCGAGACCCCTTACACCGTCTACTAAGTGTTATCAAGTATATTGAATCCTTTTGATGGTTTGATACTCTAGAACTGTTTCACATGTTTTATCATTTTATTTTAACTTTAACATCGTAACTCTTTAGTGGCTGTTTCTATCATTTTCTAGTTGGAAGCTAATTGACAACTTTGTTGGAGAAACTTTAAGTCTGGAACTATAAAATGCATCTCTTGAACTTTTCAATAAACTTCAAAGTTTCCTGTTGTTTATGTTGGTGTTATTTTTTCAGGATAGTCTATATGCATACTTTCAATATTCTCTTTAGCATTATCTTGAAAATTTTCTGTCTCGTCTTTGGTTCTAGTTAATGCTTCTATGACTTTATTTGCTGTTTATATGCTAGCCATTTGTTGGTATCTTATGCATTTTAGTTTCCAGCTATGCATGCCACTGTTTCTTTTAGCTTCAAACACTTTTCCACTTTTTTTCAGGGAAGTGTTGTCAACCAGCAGAAGTTTGAGTTGCAGAAGTTACAAGAGGAAATCAAAGTTAAACTGGTTTGTGTTGCTACCCTTTGCCTTCTCTGTATATTGCTAGTTATTTTTTCCTTTTTTTCTTTAATCTTTCAAATGCTGTCCTCTCATACTTAAAGGGGTTAGTTTGTATACCTGATATAATTTATGCCTGAACCTGTTCTAGTGATGATTTTGCTATTGGTCTTATTTCTATTTCTAGCAGTTGCTATAGTCATATCTCAGAGAAGATCACATTCTCTTTGGATGGAGATAGGCTATCGTATTGTTCATGTCTTGCTTTCACATTATTGTTTATATATATATATATATATATATATATATATATATATTTCATCTTCGCAAGGATCTCTTTTTTTTTTCTTTACTATAATTGAACAACAGCAATATGCACGCTGTAAAAATGTGAAAAATAATTTTTGGAAATCATTTACAGAGAGAGTATTATCCTTGCCAGCTTATTTATACCATGCAGGAAAGTGTTGGGTTATAAGTTTAAAGTTTTTCAGAAGTTTTTATAATGTAGTTAGCAATGATTAGTGGGGTGTTGGTTCCAGAAAGCTTTCACTTATTCGGGAATGGTATAGCAATAGAGTTAAAAGGGTGGGTGATTCTGCCGTTTAATTAAACACTAGGCTTTTAATACTTGATAGCTTTTCTGATTTGTGGAGCAACTTTCTGATTGTTCCTTTTACTCGTCACAGGTAGAGCTTGAATCTGTGAAAATGGAATATTCAAATGCCCTAATGGAATGTAATGCTGCTGATGAACGTGCCAAGTTATTGGCTTCTGAAGTTATTGGCTTAGAAGAGAAGGTACCATTTTACTATATAATTAATACCATTTGAGGTTTCCTTCCATCTATTTTTAATCTCAGTGTGGGATCAGAAAAAAACTTGTAAGACAAACAAAGGCAGACCTTGTGCTTAAGTAGCGTTGTAGTCTCCATGTTTATGTGGTAAAGAGGACGAGATTAAAGTTTTGGATGTTAACTAAATTTGGACTGTATTTCATCATTTCTCTTAGATAAATATTATAGACCTTAGATTTACTGACAAAACATATTACAGGTGGTGGAAATATTTATAACTCTGGACATCGGTAGGAATAATAACAAAAAGCTAAAATATTTGTACTCATTTTATATGGGGCCTATTGCAGTATGATATTTAATACTACCTC
Organism: Vinca minor; assembly: GCA_026122235.1. Taxonomy (NCBI): domain Eukaryota; kingdom Viridiplantae; phylum Streptophyta; class Magnoliopsida; order Gentianales; family Apocynaceae; genus Vinca; species Vinca minor. The sequence goes on from JAOCZM010000192.1 coordinate 8,868,740, forward strand.
CATCTGAACTGAATGTGCATTCTCCCATACAACATGAATAAAAAAATGGACATCCAATTGGGTATGGAGGGAATATAACTTAAGCTTTTGAAAAGTAGTCCTCATAAGAGATGGTGTGATTATTTTCTTGAGTTACTCTTAAAGACAGTAAAAATATTCATGCTTCAGAAGTTTATTAAGCTGATGCATTGTTCTAGGAAGTACAGCAATATTCTTCAGCATGTTACTATCATTAACAGCCACCACACACTGAAACTTTATTATACTTTTACCTTCATATAAAATTTCCATGGATCAGATATCTTCTCGCTTTATGTTTGAGAAGTTAGGCGATATGGTCTCTATAATTTTGGAGGAATGTTCTTGTATCAATTTGCTTTGTAAACTACAACTTTTTTTACCATTTAATGTTTAAGTTTTTGAAGCCCCATAAATACTTTTTCATCTTTATGTATATTTCATCAAGAGTAGGGAGATTTTCATGGTCAAATTTTTACTAATGAAGGATAAAAGTCGTTGGAGTCTTTATTATATACTCTCTTATTTTACTCATGAAAAATGTGGTGCAGTCAGGAGATAATTTCCTTGGCCGTGAAAAAATTTCCTGTTTCGGGCTTCGTGTTAGTTGCGTTTTTCCTTCTAAAATTCCACCATTGGAGGAAAAGAGGAGTGATTTTCAGTTTGTTCATTTTCACACTGGTGGCTATGAGGACCAGAAACATTTGATTCTTAATTTCTTTTATCCTGTCAGATGTGTTAAGGATATCAACTCTTCTCTAGTTACTCACCAGTGTATCTTTACACTTCGCTTCAGTTGTCTTTGATAATTTGATTTTTGTTTTGTGCTTTATCTTTCTTTGTGTTAATATGATTTTTATCTCTCCAAAGTTTCTGTAACATGAATATGTCCGCCTTTATTTATCCAGGCACTTCGATTGAGGTCTAATGAGCTAAAATTGGAGAGACATCTGGAGGAATCACGAGCTGAAATTTCTTCTATCAAGTATGTAAAATTACTTTGCGTGTAAAATCATCGATTAATTCCTTGTTTTTTTCTCAATCTGTCTTTCCCTGTTTTATTTTTTGGGGTTGGAGGGAAGAGGTGAACAGGAATGTGCGGTCACTTTTCAATGCTTCTGCCAGACCTCTTTTTCTGGTGGAAAATTGAGGATATTAGAAGGGAAATAAATTTTTCTGCTGCCTTACTAAGGGGCCCTTAATAACAGTATTCAGTGAACTTCTGAGTTTCTCTAGATATGTTTCTTGGCCCATGAAGTAGGATTCTAGGAAATGCTGAGTTAAATAGCTGCAATTGTTTGATCTTAGAGTAACAACTTTGTGCACACCTCCATGTCAGCACGTAGTACAGTCCACTTTCTCCAGTCACCTGAAGTAGTCTTTTGAGGATTCCCTCTGGAGTTTGACTCAATTGCAATTAATCAACCCCACCTCCCACCTCCCGCCGCCCCCACCTCCACCTAATTATCTTTATATCAATTGTAAAGAGTTAGTTAACTTCAGCTGATGTCTGGATAGAGTCAGAAGATGTGCTTCTGTCTGCTTGCCACTAGACCCTTGTTTCGTTTGTGTTGTTAGGAGATGTGTTGTCCCCAAAGGTTTGGATTTCAGATTGCACTCTATCCAAATGCACCCAAATATGATAATGTTAGCTTATACTTCCCTCATCAGCTTGCCTTTTGGACAGTGTTATCAATAGCGGGCTATAGCGGAGCGGAGCGACCCTATGCCGCTATAGACACCTGCATAGCATCGCGCATCAGTGTTGCGAGAATAGTGGGACGCTATAGCGGTTAAAATAGCGGGATTAGCGTAGCTGCGCTATTTGGATCAGAGCTAAAACCCCTTTTTTGCCCTTAACAATAGGAAAAAATTTACGGGTAAATTGCGGAGTTCCAACAAAAAAATACTAAACCTCAGACTTCAGCAGCTCTTCTCCAAAAAAAGAAACAACACATCTTTCCTTGTTTTTTTGTCTAGGATTTAATGACTTGGGTTATGTTTTTATCTTGGATTTAATGATTTTGGTTATGACTTTGTTTTCCTTGTTATGTTGAATATTTGTTAATTATTTACATAGAATTTGAAATAGCGCCTCTTCCGCTATCAGCTATCCCGCTATAGCATTTCGGGTCGGCCGCTCCGTGCTGCTATCCGAGATTGATAACACTGTTTTTGGGTGAGGTTGTAATTTAAGAGATAAGAAATGACACCTAGCTTCAAAGTGTGTCATCAGTTTTACCTCTTGGCACTTCCTTTTTGATTTTTTTTTTTTCCTTTTTCTGGGCTACGTTTCACTTTTTGATTTTATTTCTTGCTGGATCATGCAGAAAGAAAATGTCCAGCCTTGAAAAAGAACGTCAAGATCTGCACTCCACCATTGATGCTTTACAAGAAGGTATTGCATTGTTTTTGTTATTTCTCATTTCTGTTTTTTACCGTGAGTTCGTGACATGACCTTTTCTGATCAGAATGTAGGGTATACAGTATGCTCCATATATTTTTTAGTTCTTAATCTTTACATCAACTTGTCCTCCAGAAGTACCCCTAAATTAAAAAAGGAAAAGGATAAAGAAAACAAAGAAAGAATAAAAAAGCAAAAAGATGTTTCATCCGTTGGAATGTATAGTTGGGTCATTCATTATTGAAAAAGAAAGGAGAAACGAAAAAGAAAAATGCAAAACAGAATCTGGTAAATGTTCCTTGTAGTAACTGCAGCGAAGATGATGTGTCAAATCTATTCAATCCCTTAAAGGGTTATTCGGTCCCATAAAAATATTGATGGATTGTTCCTTGTTGTATCATGCAATGGCTGTGGGAGAGAATTAAGTATTTTCTTCTGCTTTATATTAATGAGAAACAGAATCGAGCTGACCCAATCTATATCAGGCTCTAGCTGCCCTACTGTACTTTTCAAATGAATGTTAGGTTCCTTATGCCTTGCGAGTTTGCTCCCGAATGTACTCGGTCCAGTAAATATATCTGTATAACGTTACCCATCATATATTTATTTAGGCGATTGGTCATGAATGCTATAATGTACATTGATGAAGTTGGGAGTATCATCTTGAAGCCTGTTGATTTTCACGTGTGTTCACCCCCTCTCTTAATATGTGCTTATTTTTTACGATGATTTTTAAATTATTTGCTTTCTAAAGTTGGCCTATTTATCCTTTTCCAGAAAAAAAGCTATTGCAGTCCAAGCTACGAAAAGCATCTGTAGGTGACAAGCTTTTTGATATTCCCAAGAGTCAAACTAACAAGACAGATGTCTCAACTTCCACAGAGGATCTTGGTATTTTTCATTGCACTAGCTTATATCTGGAATATTTGTTGCAAGCGTAGCTTGTTTCTCAGTATCTTGTTTGTACCTGTTCTTGTTTTGTATGCCATCTCTGAGCTGCTTGTTCGATGGTTACTTGAGAAGGAATTCATTGACTCAACCATATATATATATATATATGGTATGAAATCTGTTACCCGCAAAAATTGGGGCGCATTGCAATCTGTTGCCCTCAAAAACCGCAATTGGGGGGCATTAAAACTTTTCATTTATGTTCCTCTTTTTTCAAAATGTCCCTTTATGATTTAATTCCTGAACATATTTCATATTCAGGTAAAACCAGCGATGCAGATGTTAACAGGGACGCCTCTGACTTGGAAGGCTATCGCCAGCTTCCACATGAAAATGGACAGTTCAGTATTCAAGACTTATTTTTGGCTATACCTCCTGATCAGATTAGAACGATAGAAAACATTACGACATTAATTTCTGAGGTCAGTTTCTGTCCTATTGTAGTTTCTATTAGAATTTTTAACAGCCATTGTAAATTTTTCTTTCTTAGAATACACGAGTATTTGGGTATCTGGGACTACCTCTTAAAAGCTTATGATCAGCATATACCTTGTATCTCAGCTAACTTTGGAGAAGGAAGAGTTGGTGCGAGCGTTGTTCGCAGAATCATCTAAAAGTTCTAAACTCAAGGTAGTGTGATCTATCAATCAAAGACCTATATGGGTGTGTATCATCTAAACTCATTTGTAGGGTTGACTAGGAGTGATCTTATTTTTTTCTACTGCCACCTCATAATTAGATTCAATATTCTGTTGTTTTAGAAAAGTAGCTTCACTAAAATTGCAGGCGTTGATTATTTGTCCTATCATGATATTTTTAGTGTTGGTATAAAAACTGCATTGTATGTGAAGGGCATGGAGGAACAAGTAGATTGTTTTACTTGTTAGATCATTAAGAGTGAACAATGAAGAGAATGGTCTGAAAGATCTTTATCTATATTTGTGGAGTAGATGTCATCCGATAAAATTCTTATAAATGGGTTCTACCTCTTGGGCTCATTAATGACCTTCTTAATTAAAGCTTAAGATGCTGCGGGGCAGTAACAAGATCGATAAATCTCCATGAAAAGTGAGAGGTCCTGGGCTCGAACTGCATACACCCCCGACTTATTAAAGAAATTATTAAGGGTGGAAAACACTTGAGATCCTTTTTTCATTGTGGTAGAGAGGCTGAAGAAAAGAGCCTGTTCATATAATTGCTTGGAGCATATGTAAATATACATAATTAGAAAAAGTTTTATTTTTTTCTAATTCTTCCTATATTGCATCTGCACAAATGCTTCATGTTTGTGAAAGCTTGATAATTCCTGGGGATGTATGTTTGTACTAGTTCTCTGTTCTGCATGGGAAAGTCTTGAATATGTTTCTTTTCTGAATTGATTTGGATGAAGGAATTGAACAAGGATATAACTCGAAAGCTTGAAGTTCAAACACAAAAGCTAGAGCTTTTGACTTCTCAAAGTATGGTGACCGATGGTGGCCTAGCCAGACATCCGGACGTTCGTACCATCCAAGAGAACACCCCTCAGTATGCAGATGAAGGGGATGAGGTAATCAACCTATTTCCCTTGAGACAAGCTTTATAGAACCACAAGTCCATGATTGTCTCACGTTCTTTGTTTCTTTGTATGACATAATCCAGATCACTTATTGTTAGCTGTTTATTATTTCAATGGTTATAAGGAATTTTGATAACCAAATTTGTTTCATTACGCAATGATTTTGCATCAAATTTTGCTTTTCCTGACCAGGTGGTGGAAAGGGTATTAGGCTGGATTATGAAGCTTTTCCCTGGAGGTCCATCTAAAAGGCGAACGAGCAAGTTGCTTTGATGTCCGACGATTTCTTGATCAGAGCATTTCAGCTGATACATTTTTGTTCCTTCACTACAAATTTTGTGCAGGATGACGGTCGTTGTTTGTAAATTGTGAGTGGTCCATATTAGCCCTATTCTTTTTACCTCAGAAGCAAAAATGGTTTTTTAGATGGCCATATTGGAAGATATTATTGTCATTTCTTGACAGATTTGGCAATAAAGATTAGTCTCACTTTGTAATTGTTTGCTGAGTCTTATGTCAAATGTCTTTGGGTGAGAAGAGGAGAGATTATAGCAGAGAAGAAAATTAGAAAGTTACTGGAAGGAGACACTTGAGATTGTATCATGGTCTTTTTAAGATGAAAGAGCACAAAAAGAATAATATTACTGGTTTTGGTCGTGGAGTCCATGGCTTCTCATCGTGGATTGAGATTTGGGAATATTCACTCTTCCTGAGTCACCTAGTACTAGTTTTTCTTCGATATCCCGTCTTCCTTGTTTCTATGAATTAGATTATGTTTCAGAAAATAGTAAATTACCTTTGTCTTTCTCGCCGGTGCAGAGCGCGCGGAAGTTCTCCGCCGTGCAGTGAAATCGCCTCCCTGGCACATGAATCCGGGGATCACACGGTGGAAGCTAGATCCTTTGTAGTGCAAATTCTTTCCGCTATTGAAATAAGATTACAAGCGGATTCAGAAATTTCCGCTCGGGACAATGTAATAGGCTTTTTTAAAACTTTTTTAAAAAGTAGGGATTAAATCGGTGAAAAGAAAATTCCAGGAGAATTAAATAACTGAAATTTAATTACGGAGAATAAATAGGCTAAAATTAACATATGTGGGGTTAAATCTGCAAAAGGAAATTTCCATGGGGGATTAAACCGGCGAAACAAATTACTGGTAATAAAATAGGATGAAATTAAAATATGGAGACCAAATCAGCAAAGGTAAAATTCCAGCGGGTTTAAATATGTGGAATTTAATTACGGGACTAAATAAGATGAAATTAAATGTGGTGATTAAATCGGCAAAAAGTTAATTCCAGGGTGACTAAACGGGTGAATCAAATTACAGGGACTAAAATAGGATAAAATTAAAAAGATGGAACTAAATATGTGAAAAGAAAAATTCCAGAGATTTAAATATATAAAATTTAATTATGGGGACTAAATAGGCTAAAATTAACATATTGGCAGATTAAATCGGCAAAGGAAAATTTTCAAGAGGACTACACTGGCGAAACAAATTAATGGGACAATAATATGATGAAATTAAAATACGTAGACTAAATCGATAAAGATAAAATTACAGCGGGTTTAAATAGGTGAAATTTAATTACGGGACAAAATAGGCTGAAATTAAAATGTATGGATAAAATCAGCAAAGAAAATTTTCAGGGGGACTTAACTGAAAAACAAATTACTGGGACTAAAATAGGGTAAAATTACAACATAGGCACTGAATCGGTGAACAAAATATTCTAGGGGTTTAAATAACAGAAATTTAATTATGGGGACTAAATAGGCTTAAATTAACATATACAGGGATGAAATTGGCAAAGGAAAAATTTCTAAGGGGACTAAGCTGGTGAAACAAATTACTGGGGCTAAAATAGGAAGACTAAATCGGCAATGGTAAAATTCGGGGTGTAAATAACTGAAATTTAATTACGAGGACTATATAGGCTGACATTAACATATGTGGGGATGAAATCGGCAAAGGGAAAATGTCCAAGGGACTAAACTTGCGAAACAAATTAAATGGACTAAAATAAAATGAAAATAAAATATGGAGACTAAATCGGCAATGGTAAAATTCCAGGGGGTTTAAATAGGTGAAATTTAATTGCGGGACTAAATTGGTTGAAGTTACATGTGGGGATTAAATAGGAAAGTAAACATTTCAGGGGACTAAACATGTGAAAACAATTACAAGGACTAAAATAGGGTGAAATTCATATATGGGGATTAAATTGGTGAAAATAAATTTTCAGGGGAGTTAAATAGGCTGAAATTAAATTGTGGAGACTAAAAATAGGCAAAGGTAAAAATCTAGGGATTTAAATAAGTTTAAATTTAAATGCGTTGACTAAATCGGTAATGGGAAATTTCCGTGGGGACTAAACTGGCGAACATTAATTGGGATTAAAATAGGATAAATTAAAATGTGGAATTTTACCTTTCCCGATTTAGTCTCCATATATTAATTTTATCCTATTCCTAGTAATTTATTTTACCATTCAATCCCCCTAATTAAATTTCACCTATTTAAACCCCGTACAATTTTACCTTTCCGATTTAGTCTCCATATTTTAATTGTATCCTATTTTAGTCCGATTAATTATTTTCACTGGTTTAGTCCCCCTAGATTTTTCTCTTTTCCGATTCTATCCCCACATATGTTAATTTCAGTCTATTTAGTCCCCATAATTAAAAAAAAGAATTAGAATTTAAAAGAAAAGAAATTTACAGAACAATTTAACAACCAATTTTTTTGAATTACAAAATTCCTTCCTTTTCGCACTTCCCTTCACTTTCTTTCTTTCTTTCTTTCTCTCCAACCCCATAAATATGCGTTACTGTAAGCAATTTAAAGCTAAATATATTTGTCTGTTAATGAAATAGAATTTGCTTTTGGTTTTGATTACCCAGAAATTGTTTGTGAAGAGAGAAAAGAGAGAGAGAGAGAGAGAGAGAGAGAGAGAGAGAGAGAGAGAGAGATATGGCAACAAATATTGGAATAATGGATAGTGCTTATTTTGTGGGAAGAAAAAATTTGCTGGAGCTATTCTTGAAGTGGGAATTTGATAAAGTTGGAATCTTTCTTGTGAGAGAAAAATGGTTTGTTATTTTGAATTTTCAGGGGAAAAAAAAGAATCGATTTTGGGCATGTTCGTTTCCTATCCTTTTCTGAATTTTGATTGAGCAGGGCATTTCCTCGTTCAGTGGTAATTTTCTTGTTTTCTGTTTCGGGGGAATTTTAATTTTTGTCCCCGTTCAGTGGTAAAATTACTCTGGGCTAAATATTTGTTGGATATACGGCAAGATATTCTTCCATTTTTTTGACCAGTTTCTTGATATTTTATGGAATGTGCATAATATAATGGCAATTTGGCGAATTTAGTCCCCAAACAATTTATAGATCAAATGTAAGGTCCTTAAAGATTGATTCTGGACATTAACATCCCTAAACAATTTATCGTTGGTATATAAGGTCCTTCAATCTAAAAAGTGACGGGTCAATTGAAATTGGAAAAACATTTGAGTCAACTCACATAGTTTAAGGGGCTGTTGTGAGAGACTGGAAGTTAGCCCATGTCTCCCATGATCGCCATGTCCCAGAAAACATGGCTACTTTGTAGAATCATGGCAATCATTGACTGTTTTAATGGCGGAAAGATAATCCAGAAACAACTATAAATAGAACTAATCTCATCAAGGGGATCAAACCCTAGTCGCTGATCTGGTATTAGCAAGTGGCTACAACTTGGCATAAGCTCGCAGATTCTTGATTATAAAACTTTATACTCATTCCGTCCCAAATTGAATGTTCTATTTCTATTTTAGTTTGTCCCTAAATGAATGTCCACTTTCTTAAAAAAGGACATATTTTCTTCCTAAATTCCCATAACTAACCTCCTATATTTAGAGGACCGCGTGCTCCGGTCAACATTTAATATCAACTAATAAAGATACTATGGCAACTCACTAATGATCAAAATATTCTCCTTAATTATAATGAGAGTCAGTTGTGGACATTCAATTTAGTACGGAAGTAGTAATAAATCATTTCGCTTCTATAAAAATTAGAACAATAAAATAGATAGTTGTCAAATTAAGCCTCCTCTACAAGTTTCGCCTAAGACCCCAAATCCTCTTTACAAGGCCCTGAACATTTTATGCACTGATTTATACTAAAATATTGGTTTCTTCACTTCAGATTGGCTCAAAAGGTCTAAAATTTGCCCGTTACTCATTGGATTATACATAGGCGGACGCAGGAGTCGAAATCTGGTGGTGCAAATCTAGGGGCGAAACTGATAAAATTCTTGGAGGGCAATAAAAAAGGCAAAAAAAAAAAATTTTGGTGGTGCAATTGCCCAGTCTGCCGTGCATAGATCCGACTATGGGATTATACCATACCATTAAAAATTATCTGCATGTAAATCGCGAATGGAAAAAAAATAGGTATGTCGTATTCATTTTATTTCATTCGATTAAGGGTCAAGATATTTCTTCTCTAAGTAATTATAATTTATAATGTATTTCTGATCATAACAGAGTTGATGAGCACGTACAACAACAACAAAACTTTAATCCCAAATAATTAGGATCGACTACATGAATTCATATAAAATTTCAGTATGGTCGTTTGCATTAATACATTCCCTCCACCTCCTTCTATCAAACACCATACTCTAATCCAAGTCTAATAAATCCATATCATTCATGATGACTTTGTTCAAACTTTCTTCGGCCTCCCCTACCTCTTACAACCTCATGCCTCCATCCTTCAAATTTTCGGAGCGTCACCCAATCTTCTTTTTATTTGTCCAAACCAGTATAAGTAATTTTGCCTCATCTTTTTTTTTTTCCTTCAATAAGTGCAACTCCTATTTTAGCACATGCCTTTGTACACAAAGAAAATTGTTGCATTGTACAACCAGAACGGTGAAATTGATCAGATATGCAATGCCCTATATATATATATATATATATATATATATATATATATATATATATATATATATATATATATATATATATATATAAAGAAGTTTATCCTCCTTTACAATCATTTAAAATTGAAGATTGCAATTTTATGACTTTGTCTAAAATTTTAGAAGATGAGTCAATAACTGTTACTTGTAAACAAATAAATTATCTTATACAACAACATAATTATGCTAATTTATTTCTTAGTGTAATAGGAGAACAAATGATTGCTTTACATAAAAAAATTGATAATATTATTTCTGTTATAAATAGTAATGTTGATAACATAGGAAGTACTATTCCTCCTATCACTGTGCCTTCAACCTCTCTTCAACCTCCTCCTGAAATAAAAGATTTTAAGTTAAAAAAAAATTCAGATTGGGAGAAATCAGTAAATGAATTTTTTTCGCAATTATCTATTAATACAATAGAAGAAGATTTTACAAATCAATTTTATGATAATTCAGACCCAAAACAAGTTATACAGGATCAGGTTAATAAACTTGATAAATAGGCATATAAGCCAACTCAGAGGTTATTTTATTTTAATAGGCCTTCTCCTATAGATGTTTTACATGAGGAGCAAGAATATTAGCTAAATAATAGCTATAGTGGAAAAAATATTTATGAATGGAATATTGATGGTAATACGGATAAACAGATTTATAATCAAATCCATAGAATGTTAATGTATTCTACAATTTGCAAAAGTGCTAATAATAGTGATAGAAATATAGCAAAAATGATAGCAGCCGGTTTTACTGAGGGATAATTATTTATCTGCTGCAAATAGAGAAAGTATTTTGACTACTGTTAAACAGGAAAATAATGAATCAGTTGAAAATGTTGTTTACACTTTGGTTATAAACATTGTAGAACATTTTACTGGTCGCTATTCTGATAATAGTGAGAATATTAGAACGTTGTTACAAAATCTTAGATGTAAAACACTTACAGATTTTCGTTGGTACAAAGATACTTTTCTTAGTAGAGTTATGGAACTTCCTAAGACTAATAGTCCCCATTGGAAATCTAAATTTATTAATGGACTTCCACATTTATTTGCTGAAAAAGTTAGAAAAGCTCTTAGAGGAGTAGGACACTCTATTCCTTATAATACCTATACTTATGGTAAGTTAATAGGAACTTGCACTCAGGAAGGGAAAGAAAAGTATGGTGGAAAGAAAACAATTAGGTGAATTTTGTAGCCAATTTGGTATGGAGTTACCTTCCACTTCTAAAAAGAAGAAAACTGTTAAAAAGAAGAAAACTGTTAAAGAGAAAAAGATTAAAAGTCTTGAGATAGAAGATAATCTTAAAGATAAACTTTATAAGTTATTATTAACTTCGGATGAATCTGACGATGATTATTCAGAATCTTCTAGTGCAGGTGAAACTAGTCAGTTTAAAGTAATGGATAATGATTCAGTTACAACTGATTCTAGTGATTCAGAATGTGAACCTTGTCTTATAGGCAAGCCTTGTATTAAAAATACTGATAATGAAGAGTTTTATAAACTCGTATCTCAATTTCAAGATATGGAAGTTAATGTCCTAGATAATGATCTATGGATAGAATTACTCAAGGTTATTAAAGAACCAGAATTAAGGTCGAAAATACTTGACCAGATGGGTAATATCCCAAGCACTTCAGGTATAGGTAATTCTATTAGTAAAGAGGTAGATTATAGAGAGCCTTATACCATGTCTGAAGTCTATAAACTTTTAAATCATAGACAGGTTAGTAGTAACCCTACTTCTTTAAAAGATATTTTAGTAGAAATTGAAAATCTTAAAAAAGAAATTAAATTTCTTAAAGATAAAAATAAAGATTTTGATAAAAAGAATTTCTAATTTGGAAAAACCTTCTGATAAGATTGAAGTACAAAATGAATTTGTCCCAGAATCAACTTCTTTAAAAGAAGGGTTAGATATAACATATATTCCTTTAAAGGATAATGAAATTTCAAATGATTTTGAAAAGAATGATTTTTTTAAGAACGTTAGAGATGTTTATCACTCAAAAATGGCATATTAAAATAACTCTTTTAATTGATAATTATTTTTCAAAAGAATTCACTGCATTAATTGATAGTGGTGCAGATTTAAATATCATAAATGAAGGACTAATACCTACTAGGTATTTTCAAAAAACTACTCATACTTTATCTCATGCAGGTGGACAAAAACTTGATATCAGTTACAAGCTTCCTAAAGGATTGATTTGTACAGATAAATAATGCATTCCTTTAAGCTTTTTATTGGTTAAAAACATTTCAAACCAGGTTATACTTGGACAACCTTTTATTAATAAAATATATCCTTTTACTAGGATAGATAAAAGTGGTATGACTGCTACTTATAAAAGTAATCCTATTACTTTTAAATTTGTTTCAAAATCAATTTCAAGAATATTAAATGAAATTTATGATAATTTGTCAAGCAAAAAAAAAAAATCAATTAGGATTTCTTAGGCAAGAAATAAATATTTTGACTATTGAAGAAAAACTTCAAAATCCTAGATTACAAGATAAGATAAAAATAATTACTAAACAATTTGGTTTAGAAATTTGTAATGACCACCCAAATGCCTTCTGGGATAGAAAGAAACATATTGTTAGTTTACCTTATGAAAATGATTTTCAAGAGGATAATATTCCTACTAAAGCTAGAATTTGTATATATATATATATATATATGGGATATTTTTCCTTGGTGGCTCCTAGTGAAGGGTATGAGGATATGCAATGCCCCATATGCATATCAGGTCTTGTAGCTATTAGCAAATGTAAATGAAGATGCATTACAACATGAAGGAATGGGCTTTCTTGTGATGAATTATAGTTGGTGACCACACCCCATGTGTTTGCCTTCTCTTGGTAACAGTGATGTCTTAGGGAAAATTCCGTGAATGGCCCCATCCATATCCACACACGTGGATCTTGTGTCATTTATTGACATTTTGAATTCTGACAATGTGATTTTAGTGTTGGCATAAGTTTTTTTTGTCAAAGTACTTGCTGACACAATTTCAACCGTCTAATCAGTTTGATTTGATGACGAATTTTCAATAGGTATTCGTGAACAACTAAAATAAATGATGGTTGTTCCTGAATAGCTATTGACTTATTTCCCAATTGTTAGATCGAAAATCATCGGTTAAGATTATTTCCCAATTGTTAAGTCGTACTTGGCGCGATGGTCAAGTGTTTACTTGCTATTCGTTAGGTCACGGGATCGAACCCCGAAAATTGCCCATTTATAAAAAATAAAGGAAAGACTGCGTAAATCGGAACCTTCCCAAGACCCTACTGATGCGGGAGTCTTGGGCATTGGGTACGACATTTTTATTGTTAGTTGAAAAATCACGGGTTAAGATTATTTCGCAATTGTGTCAGCACAATGCTAACAAAACCCTATCAAAACCGGAATCAACTTGGAATTTTGGACCACAATCAGGGACGAAGTCAGAAATTGTATCTTGGGGGCAAAAAATTGCAACAGTATGCCAAACTACATATAAAAACTGCAAAAAAAATCTTGGGGGCGAACTTAATTAAATATTCTGAACTATATATAAAATTTACTATACCTAGTAATATTTTTAAAAATCTCGAGGGCGACTGTCCCGCCCCTAGAATCGTCCCTGACCACAATGTATTGGAATAGGTCAATGACAATTATTCTTGAGTAAGATATTGTAGTAATGAGGAGAACTTCAGAATGTTCTAGTGGAAAGGGACAGAAGTACAACTGTACCTTCCATGTCACTGGCTGGAAGTAGAGCAAAAATCTAACTTGGATTTTACATGAAGCCAAGTTGACTAAGGTGAGTTTGAGTTCTATGTTATTATTAGGGTTTTTGAAATTGACACCATTTTTAAATTTCTTGTGAGATTTTGTTGTGTAGTGGTGAAGCAAGTCTTGATGGGCCACTTAGATAAAGGTTTCTAGCATGGTTGAATCAACAGCATGGGTTCTCTCATATGGGTTGTCTATATTTGTGTTGTCTTTGTAGTTTTTTCTCTTCTTTTTCTGTTAAAAGATAACCATGCTATTCTTAGTTGATTGCAAAAGAGCTAGAATTGAAATTCTTGACCCCCTAGTCATAATGACACCAATGGAATTAGTTTTGCGAGGCTCTAATTGGATAGTGTCTAGTCTTGAAATGAAAATGTTCCATATTTAGTAAAAAACTGAATTGTTTGTGAAAAGAGATTATAGGTCTCCAACCTGAGTTTAAGGTAGAAAATTGTGTTGAAAATTGTACTTTGGCTTAACTCCATTTTCAAAAGGTACTTTGAGATGGGAACACATATCTGTCACACGGTCAGTGGCGGAGCCAGAAATTTGTCATAGGGAGCGAATTTCTTACTGACATGATGAAACACAATATTTATAAGAAAATATCACAAAAATAAATTTTTTCGTATAGAAAATTTGTCGTTTCTGAAAATTTTAGGGGGTATGCTCCGCCACTACAAAATAAGACATTTGTGTTTTATTGAAAATTCAAGGGGTGACTAATCTCGATACCACACAACACCAATTAATTAAATTTTAATCTTAAGAAATTGGATCAACTACAAGAACCAAATAATGACTAAGTGTGTCCGTAAACATGAATACACTCTCCCCACTTATTTCTAATTAAAGTGATACTCTCATCATCTATCAAGTCATATCACTCTTCATCGTTTCCATCCAAATCTTTCTTGGGTTCCTTCTATTTTTTACAACTTCATCATTCCTCTACACTTAACAGTTTTTTAAGAGAAGGATCACTTAGTCTGTTTTTTATGTGTTTAAACTAAAGCACGCAATTTTCTCTCATTTTGCTTTCGGTAAGTGTTAGTGTCATTTTTGCCTTCTCCGAATGATTTCATTCCTCATTTTAATCCCTCATCGTATGCCATCGTATGCATCTTCTTGCGATCCCATGTTAAAAAATTGAATTTGAACTTAACTCTACCAACAATATTAGATAAGAGAAGTTTAGGTTTTAAGCGTTGACTTTGGTACTGGAAAAGGTGTTGGAAGAGTCATAAATAGAGGCCTTGGAAATGAATTCCCTAATCCATTTTAGTTTTTTTTTTTGATGAATAATAATCCATTTTAGTTGTCTGCATGGAATTTAATAAATCTCTACCCATATGTGAATCATTAACAAGATTCATGTGCCATTCATTCAAATTATCAAAATTAAATAATAACATTTCCATAGGTAGAATGAAAACTATAATAAAGTAATCACCAATTCACTTTTGACCACCTAGTTCAAGAAATTGGGGAAATTCTTGTTTACTTTGAACTTTTTTTTTTCTTTTTGAGTTTTGACTTGAGAAGAAGAGGAAAAATGATTCTTTTCTTCACCCTGTTTTTTCCCCTTATTCTTTATAGTGGGCTCAATCCATGTCCTACAACATGGAAATAGTTAAAGAGTTTTAAATATTATGAAGTAGTACCTTCATTCCATTCCATAATATAAGTCGTTTAGAACATATAGCAAAAATTAAGAAAGTAAAAAATAAAATACTTTGTTAGTTAAAATATGTATTACTCTCTTAAATAAAACTAATGATATACAAGTCCTCTTTAAAAGAGTAATATTGATATTTTGACTAATAAATTACTTTGCTTTTTGCTTTTCGTTATATATCCTAAACAACTTACATTATAGAACGAAAAGAGTAACTGGGAGGGGGAAAAAACAGTGAATAGTCGGTATCACATTGAATATAATATGTATGTTGGGAAATTATGAAAATTCTGATATGACCAGGTCCATGTAAACTTTGTGGTCCAAAACTGACTACATCATCATAAAGTTGTCTCTCTCCTCATTATGTGGTGATGTGGCCAGTTCTGTACCGTAGGATCCAATGAACTTGATAAATATCAAAATTATCCGGGAATTATGGATACAAGGTCCACCGCATACTATGGGGAACCTCAAATTGAGGACCAATTTTTTTTGGTGTGAAGATAGATGGATAGATCCCATCGGTTCTATTTATGACTCTATGGACCAAATTAGTGGTTTTTGTAAGCGAGCTAGTATGTTCTTTTGGTCCAAAGACTAACTCGTACTCGTGCCATTACTCGAGTTAGTTTCGTTGCTGATAGGTTGTTGTCAGTAACACCGTATTGATATAACCTCGATATGTAATTTTTAATTTAATAGTTGAATAATTCGATAGCCGTTTAAGAAGAATTGCTAAAGAATAACTGTCGACCTATTTTAGTTGTTCATGAATAATTATTGACCTTAACTGTGTGACAAAATTGACCTGATATGATGCCTGTAATTGTGTAAGTGCGTGTCCATAAAAATCAAGATAGCAACATAACCTAATTGGTTCGTTTACGAGCCACAAATTAATCAGATCACTCCATTATGAACTGTTGCAGTGGGGTAGAAGTAGGCCTGCAAACGGGTCGGATTTTTATCCGTATCCGGCTCGAATCCGATTTTATTTTTAGGATATGGTAAGAACTCTACACCCATATACCCGCATCCGAATTCGAGTCCGTATAAGAGTAATAAAACGGTTACGAATATGAAATATAAAAAATCGTATCCGTTAAACCCGAATCCGTTTCAGGTAAAACAATATATATATATTCCCTAAAACAATATATGTTGCATGATTTATAGGATTTAGGACTTTTGTGTAATATAAGTATTTTATAGGATTTATGTCATAATTATTTATATAGCAATTTTAGTCCTGTATATATACATTCTTAAGGGTTAAGAGATAACAAACCCTAACATCAAAGCCTCTTCTTCTCTCTCTCCCTCCCCCCCTCTTACCTCTTCTACCTTCTCCGGCGCCGTTCCATTTCTTTCCTTTCTTCCCTCTTCTTTTCTCTCTCCTCGTTTTCTCTTCTACCTTCTCCGGCGCCTACTCATCGCCGCTGCTCCTTTCCATCACCGTCACCGTCACCGTCACCGCCGCAGGTATATTCAGTTGCGTGTAAAGTATTTTTTTTCCGTTGGTTCTCGTTTACAAAGATATGTTTTTGTATTTGGTGTTCGAATTGCAATATGGTGAAAAGGCTTTGGGCTTCTTTCATTTTATTTATTCATAACCTCTAATTTTCTTTTATTTGAGAAACTATACATTCTGAAAGATAATTGTTGAGAAACTATTTATTCATAGTTATTCAAGTGTTGTATATTTTGAACTTTAAACAACAATATGATTAAGTATTGTATTATATTATATTTCGTATAATTATTTGTGGATTATAGTATAATTAGACTTTTTGAAACGGGTTTTACCATATCCGTATTCGGATCCAAATCAGCGGATCTGGTAATACATATTTTGGATCCGCTAGGATATGGATATGGATATGGTAGAAAAAATAAAAAATGGATATGGATCCGGAATAGACAATTCCGTATTCGTTTGCAGGCCTAGGTAGAAGTGTATGAAAATAGTTTTCTCTATATACAAGACTTGAAATTGAGAACTCGACGTTTCTCAAATAATATTAGCACACACTTTTTGTTCGGGGACATAGATTTCAAGTTTAATGTTCAGAATTCCGTCTCTCTCCTAAAAAACATAAAATAATTGTAAATATGCATGTAATAATCACCATGAAGAGGTGATATGTAAACAACTTATTAGGAAAGGTTAAAGAAAGATCTAGAAAGAGAACCTTTTTGATAGAGGGTTATTGAAACTTTTGTACAAAGTTTGTAAAAAGCTAAAAAGCCTCATCTTCCTTTTTACAAATAAAAAAAAAAACTCAAACCATTGCTGGGATTTTTTACGGAGAGGGCTGCTCTCTTTTATTTGTGTCACTGGGCGGCGGATATAATACAAAATACTAAAAATTTAACACATACTGAACATATCATTGAACATATCATGTCAGTTATTACAGACTTTTAAATAGGTTTTACATTCTACTTCCTTCATTTCTTAATATAAAACTTCAATTGCATGTTGCGAAAATTAAGGAATAAAAAAAAACAAGATACTTTATTTGTTAAAATATAAATATTATCCTCTTAAATATGATTTCGATACCATTAATTTTATTTAAGAGAGTAATATTAATATTTTGATTAAAAAATATTTTAATTTTTGAACATGTAATGAAAGTCTTATATTTTATTTAAGAGAGTAATATTAATTTTATTTAAGAGAGTAATATTAATATTTTGATTAAAAAATATTTTAATTTTTGTTTCCTTAATTTTCGAACATGTAATGAAAGTCTTATATTAAGGAATGGAGGTAGTACGTAATACTTGTTTTACGCAACATGTGTTACAAAATCACAAAACTTGTTCGCTTAAAAAAATATGGATCGTCAAAATTTTTATCCGACGATCAAAAAAATGTTCCGTATGTACTAAAGTTTTTTTTTGTTCAGTATGTACTAATGTATGTTCAACACCATAGTCGGACATGGGTCACTCACAATGTTTCTCTAGACAAACTATTTTCCTTTTATTTTTTCCTATGAATTGAAAGGGGCAATTACAAGAAGAAAAGTGAAAAAGAAAAAGACTTAATTAAGATTAAATTAACAATGTGATTAGCATCTTCTATTGGATTTGACAATAACAGTTTGATTCTTCTGATTTAGTTCTTTTTTCCAGATTTGACCAATATCTTGTGCTACTCTAATGGCATCAAAAGATGCACCAGATAATCCTCTCCTTGTAAATCCAACTGTATAAAGTCCTGCTTTTCCTTTCCACCCATTTGGAAATTCAGATTTTGGAAATCCGTCTTCTGAAAATAATTCATTTTCCTACAAAAACATAAAAATAAATCCAAGATCAGTAAAGGGTCCTCATCGAACAAATCGAAGACATTATTTAGAAAAATGTGTATTTCAACAAGATTTCTATCCGAAATTATATGAATTTTTTTCCCCTTTAACTTCACGTGTTTCATTTTGAACAATTTAACTATTACGAAATTTAATATAAAAATCTCAAATAGAAACTCAGTACAAATTTTATATCTGGTATGGACAGTTTTCTTGGAGGAAATTTATTAAAAAAAAATAGGAGGGAGGTGTTCATTGTTTCTGAATTTTAAAAAATTAAGAGGAAAAAATAAAAGTAAAATAAAGAGAATGAGAAATTAGGAGACCAACAATCTGACCAGAAGGCAACACCCCCCTGACCCAGTGACAAGATTACACTCAAAAGAATCTAAAGAGAAACCAACTTCCTTAACGGTCACATGAATCCACACATACCAAAATAAATAAATAAATAAATCGGTTACAGTATTGATGTATATTTTTTTACTTACTCCATCACATAATATAATATAAATTATTTATAACATATAGTAAAAAAATTAAAAAGAAAAACAAAGTATTTGTTAGTCAAAATATTAATATTACACTCTAAAATAAGATTTGTATACTACTAATTTTATTTAATAGTGTAATATTGATATTTTGATTAAAAATATCTTATTTTTTCTTTCTTAATTTTCTTTAAATGTCCTAAACGATTTATATTATAGGAACGAAAGTAGTAATAATAATGCTCAAGTTATCTCAATTGTTGATTTCAATTTAACGATGAAAATATGTGTTATATTTGTTATCGATAATAAATATTCTTCTAATTGAAATAACAACAATAATAATTTTTTAAAATTACTCATAAGACCGAAGTGATCCGACAAACAATACTAATAAACACGTTACGAGAAAAATATATCTACAGTATGACACTAACTTTAACCCAAAAAAAAAAAGTGTGGAGTTTCTTTCTGACCTTCAACCAAGATGGGACATTGCTACAATATCCAGTAGCCCAAATAACAGAATCAACTTCAAGAATTTCTCCATTGATAAATTCAACTCCATCTCTAAAGAATTTCTTGATCCCACCAACAATCTTTATTTTACCAGACCCAATTTTCTTTAATGCTCCAATATCAAGAACTGGTGTTTTTCCTTCTCTGTTCTTTAGCTCTATAGGCCC
The DNA here is from genome assembly GCA_026122235.1 of Vinca minor. Lineage (NCBI taxonomy): Eukaryota > Viridiplantae > Streptophyta > Magnoliopsida > Gentianales > Apocynaceae > Vinca > Vinca minor. The sequence continues at coordinate 8,888,621 of JAOCZM010000192.1, forward strand.
TGTTCTTGGCCTCTTTATTCCATACTTTTCTAAGTTCCCCACTATCATTCTTGCTGCCATCACCAATATTTTGTCCACTACCCAAATTGGTACCCATTTCATCATTGTTACTGCTAATTCGAATGTCGATTTTCCCATAATTTCTCTAGGCAATACATGAACCTGCGATCATTTGCAGAGAAAAATGAATCAGAATTAAAATTTTCTTTCCTAATATGAATTCATACTCACTCAGAACCTATCGCCTAGTAAAGAATGAGTAATTATGGGGTGGAGTCGCTCCAATAGGTCTGAACCCACCCTTACCTTTCAAATTCTTCGATGGGCCTTACTTGCAAAAGTAGGGGTGGGGCCAGACTTATTGGAGTCGCAATCATGTTTTTCTAGTAAGGGGGGTGCTTCTAATTTTTTTTTTTTTAATGTATTAGAGGCAAGAGAATCTAAGTCAAATTCAAGGCTAATCATCTACTCCTTCCGTCCCAAATTATCTGTCCACGTTGTATTTTCTACGGGGATTAAAGTTTCATCCAATTCTAGAATAGAATATGGTAAAATATCAAATGCGAACCTATTTAATTTTATTTTTTTTCTCTCTCTCTCTATTCTTCTCTCTATAACATTCAACGTAAGGGGTATTATTGGAAAAAATCATTATTAATGAGCCATTTATTTAATTAGAAGTCGACAATTAATTTGAGACAGATTAAAAATGAAACGTTGACAGATAATTTGGGACGAAATGAGTAATAAATAGTGCTTCTAATTGACTGAATTACAAAAATTATGAAGAACTTACCGAATTTCGGACAACCATAGATGGAATTGCATTGTGATGACAAAGATCAAGAGAAACCTCCATGCCAGAATTGCCACAGCCAACAACAAGAACTCTTTTTCCTTCGTAACTTTCACCGGATTTGTAATCACAAGCATGCATTACATGACCGGCAAACTCTTGAAATCCTTCAAAATTAGGAACAATTTTCTCTGCATTTTCACCCGTGGCGACTATAAGCCACCTGCAGATGTACTCGACTGCTGAACTATTACTATTATTATCTCTCGTGGCACTCTTGACGCGCCACAAGCCACATGTTTCATCATACTTGGCAGAGTGGACCGATTCATTGAACCTAGGATTTATTTCGAATTTTTTCGCATAGGATTCGAGGTAGTTAATGAATTGATATTTGGAGGGATATTCTTGAAAATCATTTGGAAATGGAAAATAAGGCAATTCACAGAATTGTTTTGGAAGATGAAGTTTTAGGCGATCATATGTCCTGTTTTGCCACAGAGAGGCAATGCAATTGGCTCTCTCTAGGATTATTAATGGGACCCCTTGCCTTTTAAGGCAGGCGGCCACGGCCAACCCGGACGGTCCAGCCCCGACAATAACGGGGCCATTAACAAGAACACATCTACCATCAAAGAAATCTTGGCGATCATGTTCAAAAAGTTGAGGCATTTGTGATTGTTGATGAAAAATGTTACAAGAACTAATGTTCTTATTCATCAAGATTGATTAAGAAGACTTTAACAGCGCGAGATAATCTTTCTCGAGCACTTTTTTTTTGTGTTTTTTAAGAATGATTTTTTTGCAATGAGACTTGGTTTGAAGATGAGAGAGAGAGAGAGAGAGAGAGAGAGAGAGGAGTTTGTTAATTGAGAGGGAATGTGTGGAGGGGGTTTAGTAGGAATGGAGAGGTTTAAATAGGGGGGTTGGCTCATGATGGCAACTTGTAATTAGTATTTGAAAATGATACTTTGGTTTGTCCTACCAAATATGCATGCCAATCTTCCTTTTGTTTATTGTGAGTAGTATAATTTTGTACAATTAGCTAAACTCCACATTAGTATTTGACCAAACATTCCCTCTTTCCCCTTCTGGTTATAAGTTTGGGGGGTTCAATTCTCATATCTTTCTTTTTTGAGTTCAAGTGAAAGTGAAAGTACGACTGTTCATAAGGGTTCATCGGCTAATACTACTAAATGGTAGTACTTGAAGAATATGAATGAAGATGGGACATTTTGTACTCTAGAGAAAAAGAGGGATTAATATTTTCATCTACTATTCCCTTCTGGCAAATAATCATCTTACCCGTCTGTGTACTTATTCATGTGCTCAATCAATCACAATTCACCATATGTATATATAATTAAAAAAAAATGATCACATGTCAAATTCTTATTGGTTGAGCACATAAATGGATACACAGACGGGTACATACGATTTTCACCCGTCTCTTCTATTAACAGTTTCTACATAGAGCAACCCAAAAACAAAGAGAAAATTTTGACACCCCTTTTCTGCAAAAACAAAAGACAAAAAGCATCTGTCCCTGAATTGTGAACAAGAGTCACTACAACAAAAACACCCTATCACAATATTTTTGTACTAACGTTTTTTTCAAACGTCGTTTAAAATCGAATAGAGTAAGTTAAAGCAACACTTTTTGCATACGTCGCTATGTCTGGATTTTATACCGACATTTTGAGGTTATTTAGCGACATTTATATTAAATGTTGTTATAAATTTTTACTTTTGCGACTCATATAGCGACGTTTATATACTATGTCATTAGATATTGTGACATTTTCAGACAAACATCGCTATAATTGAATTTTATACGACGTTTCATAGCGATGGTTATAATAATTGTTGTTGAAATCAACATGTTGATTTTTATTAGCGATATTTACATCAAATGTTGTTATAAATTTTACTTTTTGCAACCCATGTAGCGACCTTTATATACTATATGGTTAAATCATGTGACATTTCATACAAATGTCGCTATTTTTTAACGACGGTTGTAATATAGATGTTTATACGATATTTTAATGTTAGTTAGCGACATTTACATGAAACGTTATAAATGGTTACTTTTGCAACTCTTAAAGATACATTTATATCATGTAGAATAAAGAAATTTAAGTATTCAAAATTTAATGAGAGTGTATTAATTTTAATTTGATTCGTGAAAAAAAATAAAAACATAAAGAGAAATTAAAATAATTAAATGTAAAAAATTCAAAAATTCATTATAATAAATATAATAGGAGGAACAAAAAATTAAAAAAATTATCAGTTAGCACAGTGGAAGATCGCAGGTTCAATTCTCATCCTATTGAGCAAGGAGAAACTTTATTCTAACTTATTCACAAATGACGGCAAAAGGACCTTTTGATACACTTGGAAATGACGCAACAAACGTCGTAATAGATAGGTATCATATCGACGTTTTTTCCTTATTACGACATATGTCAAACGTCGTAATAGACTTTTTTGTTGTAGTGAGTCTTGCCATAAAGATGCTAAGCTCAATGATTAATTAAATTATTTAATTTCATATGATAAGTGGAACAATTATTAAGAATTTAAAATAAAATTTCAGAAATGTTTTTAACTTACCTTTTCTTCCATTTGCAATTGTCAAACTTATCTTAAGTTAAAGAAACAATTATCTTGTGCACAAAAGGCGTTATCTATGTCCAAAGAACCTCCACTTTCCAGCTCGATAGAGAATTTGGAGGATGTAAATCAAGAAACACATATCTTTTCACAAATGGCTCTCTTTTCAACAAATGCCTCTGATTAATATTCCGAATATATTTCTAAAAATAATAATACTAAATGGCTCTCTTTCAAAAAAAAAAAAAAAAAAAAAATTACTAAATGATTAACAAATTTAGGATAAAAATATTTACTATAAAAGAATAAAATTATTTTGACACTTCTATTTATAGGAATACTTTCGATGATATTTACAGTTTTATCCCTAATTTAATCCAACTGATTGTCTCAATTTGAGCCATCAAACATTACTTTTTCAAAAAATTCAAATTGGCAATATGTCTTTGCTTCTTATACCTACGTGATTCGTTCTCTCAATATACGTACATCTACATATTCGTACATCTACGTGTTGGGCAGCGAAACACTCCAAAAAACAAATTATAACATAAACTAAAAGAAAGCAGAAAAACAACACAAGAATTTTAACATGGTTCGGTCTCAACGCAGACCTACATCCACAACCCCGTAGGGTACAAACTTTCACTATGTAATTTTTGAACGGAATAAAAATTACAAACCCTCTTCTAAAACTCCAAGTCTACACACTCACAAGACTCAAGGAGTTGGTACAATTAAACTCAAACTATGTGGGTCTATTTATAGGCCCTTTTGCCTTGAGCCTTTCTTTTCTAACCAATGTGGGATTTGAGAAACATTAGCCAACATATCCTCCATTTTCTCAAATTCCCAAGTTACAACAGAATCAAAAAATCTAACTTTCTTCTCAGCCTTCGCGGTCTCCTTCTCTGTTCTTCCTCCAGCTTTACTTCCTTGCTTCTTCAAGGAATAGCCATCAAGGTGGTATAAATTCTTCCCTTTCTTTCTTCCTCGCATAACCAGACAATTGCCTCTATATACTTTGCAGAAATTCACAATTCCAACATACTTGTAACCATTTGATGCCAATTCACCCAACGAAATTATGTTGGCACTTGAGCCAGAAGGTACAAATCTAACATCAGGAATTACTTTTACCTCATCATTGTGGAGTTTCAGGCGGACTCGTCCAACGCCCTTAACCTTCACTTTCGAGTTGTTGCCCACTTTGATGTAGCCAAAGTCTCCCATCTGCAAAGTATCAAACACGTCTAGGTCTTTGCAGATATGCACGTCAGAAATATTATCCATAATTCAGTTTGAATTATTCTCAACAGTGTCATCCAAACATCTCGTCAAATATAAATCATCATAATCGCTGACCACATTTGTAGAGGAATCACATACCTTTGCCTCGTCTTTCATCTATTCACGGAGATTTTTCAAATCCTCCATATCTTTGGACAACGGCTTTGGAAATGACCAAGTTCCCCATAATAGAAGCACTCTACCTCACTGCAATCACCTATTTGTCGAGATTTCCCTCTTTCTTGGTCACCTCTACTCCTGCTTCGATTCCTCCCTCTTCTAGAACTCTCTATAACTAGTATTTGATCCTCCTCGGGGTAATCCTCATTCATCATCTGTTGGTTCTCCTTCAAGGCTTTTGAAACCTCATTCAATTGCAGTGTGTTCTTTCCTGCCAACAGTGAATGCACCAACGATTTATAGGATTTCGATAATGAAGTCAATAACAGCAACGCCTGTTCTTCATCCTTAATCTCTTCCCCTGCATTCTCAAGTCGAGATACTAACTCATTAAATTTATTAGTGTGATCAATAAGATTACCTCTTTCCTCCATTTTGAGTGAATACAAATCCATCTTCATCTTCAATCGGTTAGTCAATGTCTTCGAGGAATAATTATTTTCTAGAGTCTCCCACAACTTCTTTGGTGACGTCTCTCTCAACACCGTCATCTTGATTTGTGGAGCCAAAGCCAATCGAATTGTACTAACCGCCCTCTTCTTAATTGTAGCCCACTCAGAATATTTCATACCTTTTGGCTTCTCATCATCTAAAGTAGAATCAAGACCTTGCTGCACTAAATAGTCTTGAATCGTGCATTGTCATAAGGTAAAATCAATCTTTCCATTAAAGAGGGGAGATGGAACATCACTCTTCATCGGCACAACGGTGTTTAAAGAATCCATAATTTAAACACTCTAACTTTAATTAAAATAACATCAAAATCTTAATTAAAGCAGCACCGTAAACTTACCTGCAAAATAAATCTGCAACTTCTTTCGTCTCCTCCCAAGCCTGAACCTCGCTCTCTGATACCAGCTGTTGGCCAGCGGAACACTCCAAACAACAAATTATAACAGAAACGAAAAGAAAGCAGAAAAACAACACAAGAATTTTAACGTGGTTTGGTCTCAACGCAGACCTACATCCACGACCCCGGAGGGTACAAACTTTCACTATGTAATTTTTGAACGAAATAAAAATTACAAACTCTCTTCTAAAACTCCAAGTCTACACACCTACAAGACTCAAGGAGTTGGTACAATTAAACTCAAACTATGTGAGTCCTTTTACCTTGATCATTTTCTTTTCTAACCAATATGAGATTAGAGAAACATTACCCAACACTACGGTCATGAAAAAAGAACACTCCATTATCTAATTTACGGAGAAAAATTACAAGTTTTTACGGAAAAATAAAAGTCTTTTTAAAAAAAATAACACAGTCGGTGATAAACTTTCTGTTTACATTGCTTTGCCCACCTCGTGGAGCCCTTGATTGAATCCACTGTTATATAAAGTAGAAGCACAATTAGATGTAAATTCAACTTGTGTTATTTTTAATAATTTTTGCTTGAAATAAAGTAAGAAATAATTCCCAAAACTTTATCAAGCTCTGACAAAGTTTATTCATTGGACTTCAAAAACAAGTGGCCATTTTTAGTATTTGTTTCTAATTAGGTACATAAGAAACCCTAATTTTTCCCCACCTGAAGAAAGTTATGATTCCTTTTATGGTAAGCAATCGTATACTATTTGTAGCTGATTATAGTAGTTTTCTTGCGTTTTAACTATTTTAGGAATATATTATTATTAGTATAATAAATAAGGAAGCCAAGGTAGGGGGACACAATTTCCATCATAAGATTTTTTTGGAGAAGAATACAAATATGTACCGAGTCAGACATGCACCTTATCTTTGTATTTTCTTTGGAGAGAAATATACAAAGCAATGGAAAAGAAATTTAGTAATCTAAGTAAGGATGTGAGTTCATTTTCAATTGGAAAAGGATTAATGGCTAAGCCAATTGGATAAAGAATTGTTTAAACTAAAATTTATACCAATTATGTCCTTCTCATTTTCCAAAATGCCAAAAAAGTACAAATGAAAAAAAAGAAAAAAAACGTAAAGCTTACTTGCAAATGTGTCAGCCAATTAAGCTGTAGGTCACTTAAGTCTTGTGAGTGTGTAGACTTGGAATTTTAGAAAATGATAGGTGGTAGGGAATAGGTCACTATTCATCAAATAGGGATAGGTTGTAGGGAAGAGGTTACTATTAATAACTGAAGTGACTCTTTTTCTTGATTGGGTGGGAGAAATTTCTTATTTAATTATTTTTTTGGTACAAATGTATTGTCAAATTGTACACTTAAGTCTCAATCTATTACATAATTGGTTACCCTAACTCCCTAAAGGGTTTCATATTGATTACCTATAGGTCCTCCGATTTATTTTTTTCACCCCAAACGAATTTTTTATTTACAAAATGTATAAAGGAAACTAACTGACATTGATGATAATTATTAAATAATTTCCGATGATTATTGAGGTAGAATTTCGTAACCATTCTAAGTAATGACTAATATATTGATACAATATCCATTAAATGATTAATTAGTAATTGACTATAACACTAACTAAAATTGATAGTATTTTGATATAACACCTATTTTAAAAAAGTAATTGACGTAATATAACTTGTACCAAACAAAGAGTAATGTAAGATGTTCATAATCGTAATAAGTGATTGATTAATAAGACTTTTGAAGAACATTGTTAGTATAATGTTAGAATTATAAAGATTTAAGAATATCCGTTATATAGAACACTAACTTAAATTGATATTATTTTGAAAGAATGTTCTTTAAATGTAGGTTTAACATCAAATTTTTTCTTTTGACGCCACGATGGGCAAAGCCCCATGAACGGGGAGAGAGAACAGCCCCATGAGCGGGGAGAGAGAGCACCCTAGATAAGGGAGATTAAATCATACTGCACGTCGGCGGAGGGTATCGAACCCACGACCTCAGAGGTGGCAGGCGCCTGCCCCACTGGGCCACAACACTTTTGATTAGGTTTAACATCATTGATATAATTAACATGATTCAAAAACATGTGTTTTGATCTTAAAACATGTGTTTTAAGTATAGAACAGGTGTTCTGATATTAAAAACAGGTGTTTTTTTAAAAAATGAATCGAATGATGATGTAAATTATAATCTGACTATATTGTATTAAATGCTTAGTTTATCGAGATAAATGATTCTTAATTGCTTAGATTAATCCGTGTATAATTAATGAAGACAAATTTGAAAGGTTGCTTGAGAGCAGTCCATTTCTTTTTCCAAGGAATGAATGATCATATCTAGAGGTCGCGTTTTGAATATCAAATAAAATATAGCTCTAGAGATTCTTCTATCGATTAATAAGACTTTTGAAGAACATTGTTAGTGTAATGTTAAAATTATAAAGATTGAAGAACATCCGTTATATAGAACACTAACTTACATTGATACTATTTTGAAAGAATATTCTTTAAATGTAAGTTTAACATCATTGCTATAATTAACATGATTCAAAAAAGCAGGTGTTTTGATCTTAAAACATGCATTTTGAGCATAATACAGGCGTTATGAGATTAAATAACATGTGTTTTTTAGCCTAAAACAGATGTTCTTAGATTCAGAACAGATTTTTTTTTTTAAAAATGAATCGAATGATGATGTAAATTATAATCTGACTACATTGTATTAATTGCTTAGTCTATCGAGATGCAGGTTTCTTAATTACTTAGTTTAATCCGTGTACAATTAATGAAGAAAATTTTGAAAGGTTTCTTGAGAGTAGTCTATTTCTTTTTCCAAAGAATGAATTATCATATCTAGAGTTGCCGTTTCAAATATCAAATAAAATCTAGTTGTGATCGATTAATAACACTTTTAAAGAACATTGTTAGTGTAATGTTAGAATTATAAAGATTGAAGAATATCCGTTATATAGAATACTAACTTACATTGATATTATTTTGAAAAAAAATATATTCTTTAAATGTAAGTTTAACATAATTGTTATAATTAACATGATTCAAAACAGGTGTTCTGAGATTCAAAACATTTGTTCTCATATCTTGAGAGCAGTCTATTTCTTTTTCCAAGGAATGAGTGATCATATATAGAGGTCGCATTTGGAATATCAAATAAAATATTGCTCTAGAGATTCTAAATAAGTAATTGACGTTATATAACTTGTACCAAACAAAGAGTAATGTAAGATGTTCATAATCGTAATAAGTGATCGATTAATAACACTTTTGAAGAACATTGTTAGTGTAATGTTAGAGTTATAAAGATTGAAGAATATCCGTTAAATATAGAACACTAACTTACATTGATGTTATTTTGAAAGAATATTCTTTAAATGTAAGTTTAACATCAATCCTGATCTTAAAACATGTGTTTTGAGCATAGAACAGGTGTTATGATATTAAAAACAAGTGTTATGTGATTCAAAATCAGGTGTTTTTAGCCTAAAATAGGTGTTCTTAGATTCAGAACAGATTTGAACTTGTAACACATTTTATTGTCGAGTCTGACATGGGATCAAGAAGAAGAAAAAAGTCAGATGAAAATGTCACCGTTGAGTCTGACATTAGCTAATCCATCCCCATCAAAAGCTGGTCAAAAAGTGTTGAAATTTGAATTTTAACTTGGGAACTTGACCAAAGTAAAGTTGGTAGTTGTTGTGCATTAAAATATGTTTAGAAAATAAATTTAAAGTTGGTAGTTGTTGTGCATTAAAATATGGATCTAAACTACGTTGGGAGAATCCCATGGTCTACTGATTCTTGCAAGAATAATCTTTTTTCTTCTTCAAATAGTTCTAATTACAGTAACCAGTCTTGTCAACATCAGAGTTGTGGAGTAGTTTGTTAGGTTGAGCTTTAATCTTAAGTTGATAATTTTCCACAATGGAATTCGACATATTCGCTTTAGCCACCACATCGAATTTCTTCTTTGTGGCCAAGAATTCGGATTTGATATTGTTTAAGGACATAACAGCAGCATATCTCTCATTTTCAAGATTTTTATTTTATTCAATGAGCTGAAGAATCTTGCTACAGGCATTCTGCTGGATCTCTTCCAATTTTTAAATGACATCTTCGCAATCCTGGTACTTGAGTCAAGAGAACGAAAATTAGTTAATAGAGAAACCCCCAGTAAAATGTTTCTCATAAGACGCCACAAGATTGGCCAGCTTTACGCGCGCAGAACTGATAGTTTCCTCAAGATTTTCTTTCAGAGAGATTTTCTTTTTGAGCATCCCTAGTTCTTCATTAAGAATGGAGATTTTGTAAAACCCGTAACTTTTGCTTACGCGATATTTGACGTGTAATTATTTTTTTGCGAGTAACTATGTAGGCGTAATTTATTTTGTATGATGATGTGACTACGTGTCTAATTAATTGTTACTACTTGTTACATGTTTTATTTTGTGTACGTTCGTTCTAGTAGGAAAAAAAAAGGGACTCTTGGGATTTCGTGGGCATCAGATAGTAAAAGGGAAACGGAATGGGAAGCAAATCGTGGGGCATTTGGGGGGTTTCAGTATTTTAAACAAAAAGAATTTAAAGTCATCCGTTTTCTTTAGAAACTACATACATATATGTATATATACACACGCTGGGATTGGGGGAAGGAAAAAGAAATTATAAAGGAAGCTAGCAAAAAAAAAATAATTTGTGGGTTACCTAAGGATTTCTTGGAACCCGTGCAAACAAGAAAGAAGAAATGAAGAAACGGACAGTGGGGTATCAAAAGGGAGAAAGAAAGTCTTGAGAGTGATTTTCTATCAACTTTGAGAGTATTTTTGAGTGAGCAATTCTTGTCAGATTTCGACAAACCTTATATGTAAATTGATCACCACGAAACAAGCTGCGAGGGCGTGAAGTCGGATTCACTTTTCGATTTCGGAATTGGAAGATATCGCATCAAGAACGAGGGCTGATTTATGGAATTTTTGCTTTCTGTGCAGTTCCAGTAGAATCGATGTACAGGTAACATACGAACTCCAAACGGAGTAATTCTTTTTGATTTATAAACTAGACTGATAGGGCTATAATCTGACCGGAGGGATTGAGATTTTAACCGTTAGATCTTCCGTAATGTATCACAGAAGTGGAGGGCAGAAACCAGATTTTTGTGCAATTATATATAATCTGTCCAGAACTTCGACAGGATGTTTGAGAGGGCGATAGACCTCCATTTTCGACCCACAATATATCTATTTTGAAGAGAATTGAAAGACCTTCGAGTCAGCGCAGACGGATCGTGAATCGGAGGTTTCGGCAGAAAGTTATCGCCCGGGAGTGAGGCTGCCAGCACTATTTACGAAATTTCAGTGTTTATCGCATCCGCAACAGGTAGGGACCTCGCTTTCCATTATTAAATTCTGTCCTGTAATACTGGTCACTGTTGAATTTATGTTCTGGCATGATTTACTGTTTTGGGATGTTCAATTGCATGAACTGCTTGATTACCGAATTCGTTGTTTAATTGAATTATGGCATTATTGGGTAAATTGAGAATGTCATATAATCTGTTTTCAATTGCTTTCATAAATTGCTATACCCCCATAAACTGCCTCTGAACTGTTCTGTTACCGTTTTGGAAATCTGTTTGTAATTGCCTCTTTGCTTAATTGCTTTTGGGTCTTATTTGGAGTTGTCTATTGGGAGTCATTATTTTTGTCCTAATTGGTTTGGTCGACCGAGTCGTCGCCCCCTATTGAGCTCGTATTTATGATCGCTAGTCAGCGAGGGTTCGATCCCGCCTTCATTTCGATAAGCTGTTTCGTGACCCCAAGAGGTCTTCGCCCTGCATTACGTCTCGTGGGCCCACACTTAATGGGGCTAATCATTAGGTACGGTGGTGGTTTTGTGGAGTCCCCGGTTGGGGATGATGAGACAATGTAAGGATTGAACCTTAAAATCTCGTGTCCCGTAGTTTGGGGAGAATCCGAACCCACGAAGTTTCATCGAAACCGTCCCTAGTTTGGTTGATAACCCTGGGACCACCGCCGTTATTGCTTTGAGTAGTAGAGATTAGATATGTGAGCTCATGTGGTGGGAGTCCCTGTCATAGTAGGTAGCTACGTTCTAAGTATCTAAGACGAGTATGTGATTGGGTGTACCAGATGGGCAACGCGTGGTGCTTGTTGTATACTCGGTTATGGAATCGTTTAGGTACGAAGAAGGTGGTTATTTGCTTAATTGTTGCATTCTATGTATTCGTTCTTGTTTGGTCATTAGATGATGTTTGCTTGGAGTCTATTTGGTTCCATATGAGTTGGGATGTTGGGTAACGTTTTGGTGCACTTTTGCACAAGTTTAAAACTCATTTTTTCAAAACCGCAAAGTATGCGAGTCCACTGCTACATTGCATTACGAACCCTACGTTACGATTTGTTACATCATTGTATTGCCTTTGTCTTGCACTCGAGTTCCCGAGTCTTGTGAGACTTGGATTGAGTCGTTTGCATATACTTCCATAGGGGGTATTACGGGGAAAAGGGCATCTCGCATTATTTGTTTCTCGTTTTCTTCGTCTCGTTTACGTTTACGTCTTTATTATCTATATTCTTGTTTTAGGTCCTGCTCGAGCACCGGAGCTCGATCCGATATCCGGTTTTGTTTTTCGGGTTTTGTAGATGTTGATTATACCGTGATGGTGGAGCATGGGATGGGGATTACGAAGAGTGATCCTAAACTGGATAGTTCACACCGATTATTACTTTTGTAGTTATTTATATTGAAACTTATAGTTTCCTTTGAGATGTAATAACTTAAAAATAATTTCATTTTTAGAATAACGCTTCCGCTAATTCTCTTATTACTATTTATGGGCTTTGAATAATGAACTCCTTTATTTAGTAAATCTTTGATTGCGGCTTTGGTGCTTCATTTTCCAATAGAGACTCTGCCATGTCATCATTCCGAAGCAGAGTGTGAGCAGATTTCATTTGAAGCTTAAAGTTACCGAAACTTCCTGAGCCAATAGACCAGACAGCTCAGTTTTCTCATTCAAGCAGGCCTCATACTTGCCGCTTCATTATGTCAAAGAGCTTTTCTGAGTTTAATGCAAGTAAGCAAGTTTCAAGGTACAAACATTACTTCTTTTCCCGAAGGTTCAATCCCATTGTATGTGATTCAGATGATAATGATGGAAGCGATGAAAGGTGAAATTTTTTGGAGGACGGCATTTTACTTTGGTAGTTGGTGTTTTAGAGATGTAATTTTCTTTGTTTTTCCAAGTATTTTAAGGGTGTAACGGTTTTTCTTTCATTTTTTCGTTTTTCTTAGTATTTTAGAGTTGTAATAGTTTTTTTTTTTTTTGTTAGCAAGAAGTTTAATCAATGTTATAATCCTATGGAATCCTAATCCATTTATGTTGCTTATATAATCTGTTTTTTGCAAGCACATTTCAACTCTATCACTTACAGATAAATTAGTCATCAGTCAAGTATTTTTAAGCGTAAAACAGGTGTTATGAGTATCAGAACATGTGTTTTTTTACAGAGAAATTTTTCTCTTAAAACAAATTTCTATCAAAAAATGGTGTTAGAGTAACGAGGAAGATAAAGAATGATGGACAAAAAACCAGTCAAAACAAAACAAAAAGCCATGGAAACCAGGTTTCTTCCAAATGTAGGTGTTCCATCATTGCTCATTAACCATTCATAAATTCTAGGTAGAATAGGTTTAGGTATAGGTTGGCAAATGTAATGTTAGTAAAGTAAGAAATATTGATAATTTAAAGGAAAATTGGTGTTTTGAAATTATTAAAGAAAAAGGGTACATTAGTCATTTAACTTAGCAAATTGGGGATTTTAGACAATAGATTGTCTAAGTTCTAGCCACCTAGCAAGGTCCTTTTCAATTTTGCATTTTGGACATGGTAAATCCTTGTAAATAAGACACTTAGGGGATGTTAATACTACATCGATATATGAGAATTTTTTCTTACATTGTATTTGAATCATTGAAAAAATACTGTATAAGATATTTAGTATTGCCTCGGTCCAAAATTATCTGCACACATTTAATTTTTAATCTATCTCAAATTAACTGTTCACTTTCTAAATAAATAACTCATTAATTATGGATTTTACAATACTACCCCTAACATTGAATGTTGGAGAGAAAATAATAGAGAGAGAAAAGAATGTAAAATTAAATTAGGAGTAAAATTACGTAGGGTCATGTTTGGAAGTAAAATTAAATAGCTACATGTTGAGATTTTAATTATGTGTTTTCCAATACTACCCATAACATTGAAGGTTGGAGAGAAAATAATAGAGAACGAAAATAATGTAAAATTAAATTAGAGGTAAAAATTAAATAGGGTCACATTTGAAAATAAAATTAAATAGGGACATGTTGAGATTTTGTGTAACATATGTTCTCATGTATTGGACGCCTGTTTTGTCTAACATGTGTTTGCAAAAGATGAATATGTGATTTTCAATTTTTTTTTTTTCAAAATAATTTCAACCGTTAGAGATTTTATTCGACCTCCGAAAATTTATTCCGCACCGAAAGCCTGGCTATATTTTCCACGAATATTAAGAGTTTGCAAGGGTCAAAATGAACAAACTTTAATGTGCTCCTTTTGAAATTGAGGTACCATTGGAACTCGAAATATAACTACTACTACTAAATTTTCCACTGACAAAAAGGAAGTATGGTTCCAACTCCTGAGAATAGCTTCTGGGTAGCCGATTTGTCAGTGAAAAGGAGAATTAATGCCAGTGACCCAATGAAAGAATGATGAGGAAGAAAAGGTGGTTCTGAAGGTGACAGAGAAATGTGAAGAGGTATGGGAGATGGTTCTGTAATAATAGCATTATCCTTCAAAAAAATCCCAACTTTTTCATTCTGACCCAAGAAGAAAAAACCAAGAAAAATCATTAGATATTAAAAAATAGAATTGGATCTAACCCAATAAAGAATTGTACAAGCCTTTGTATATTATAAATATACTCACAAAATGGAGAATTTCCGGTAATAGGGGTAAAAAAGTTTGAAGAAGATTTAGCCGTGCTAAAATGGAGTAGGTCCACATGTGGGGTTATGCACCAAACCCCCTAAAATTTCCAAATAATCACCAAGTACGGTGTCGTATTTTGGTGAGTCCAATCCACGATTCTATCGTGAACCCGATACACCCTAACAATTTTCTATTACATATCTACACCCGACCATCTTTTTCACCCTCTTCTTCTTCAACCATAAGACGATGGAGATGAATAAGATTGCCATTAATCAATTCTTGAAACGCGCTCACGCTTCCGTTATTCCAATGGCGCAACCTCGAGCGACCACCATGGCTACTACTCCGTCTCCTCCTCCTCTCGAGGCGGAGCTCCACCCTACACCATCAGCTCCCCAATTAAACAAGAAAACAGCCCCACCACCACTCTACCACTGTCTCAGCAATCGCAAGACGAACAAAACAAATCCCCTGTTTCTCCGACACCTTTCCGATGCACTATCTGTTTTCCACTGCTGTTGTGATGACCTTCAAGCTCACCTGGATTCCATTAGTTCTGCAATTGAATCCAAATTGCCTTCTCAATTCCCAATGTTTTATTTGAGTATTCAAATTGGGTTTATTTTAGGGTTTAATTGAGAATAGAGATGGAGAAGATGGATAACAACGGTGAGTTTGAAGTTGGGGATTGAAGTGGGTAAAATTCGGACATTATTACCCTTTGCGCTTGTACCACGTGACCGACACATTGTAACTTTTGGCCTGAAAACTCGTTAGATTAGTTAATTGGTCATATATAGTCGCCTGTAAATAATTGATATTAAAAATAACGTAATATTTTTTTTTTTGCTATTTATGCTAGCTAGTTGAGTTAATTGTTGATGGTAAATATAAGGGATTTCTCAATATTAATATATAACGATAACAATTGCAAAGTGGATGATTGTTAGTACAATTGTAGGTCCCGTGTTTTGGCTCTAAAAAATGCAAACACAAGGCGTGATATTATAATTATATAATATCAGAGAACGATTATCAATTAGAACTACGAGAGTTAGTGTTATACTGTGGATGATGTGAACCACATCTAGAATCTCGCAACCCTAGATGTGATCCCGAGCTAAGTATGATTGGGCGTGTAGCAAGGATGCAAGACCTTATGGGAGTGAATGTGATAAGTATCCCACATGCGATATAGAAGAGCTTTTAATTTTTTTTTTTTTTTTTTTGATGAATATAAAAGCATGAATTTAAACATTGATAGTATTGTTAAACTCATGTTTTGCACTCTAAGTTTGCGGGTACGTGACATTTGACATTTAGTAAGAAAACATCTTCTTATCTACACTCCTGGTTGGCTAGGAATCCTTTGTTCCTATTCTGTGTATTTTTCTCTGTCTTACTAATAAAAAAATGACATGTATTAAATTTTTAATTAAAAATTTATAACTTAAAAAAAATAGATATTTGTTACGTGTATATTTTTCCCTTGTAAACACAAAACGTGGACAGACGATTTTTTGCCCTCCTGACTGCATGGTGCATCCCCACGAGGGAGTAAGAGATAAAGAAGCGGGGAAAGCAAGCACGTGAAGTAGGTTATGAAGTAGAACTAGTTGCATCTTTGGGGGACTCACTTTCCCTGTTGGAATTTGGAAACACCCGCACCCCTCGATGAAAAATTCAATCATAGTACCGTTATTGAGGGATTGGCTTCACAGTCCTACACATGAATTTGGCGGGACTTATTTGTAGATGTGGGCTCCGCTCAATTTATGTAAGGGAATTGTGGGACCGATTCCACAATGACGGTCCTATGATTATTAAGTGATTCTCATATCATTATGATCTCCAATTCCAAATTAAATCCATTTTTTTTTTTTCATTTTCAAAACCAAAAACCTTAATAGTAGTAGTTATTTCTTTTGCATGATCATCATGCTATAATTTCTTGAAGCACAACATTCATAGAGATTGACAAATGTTCGTTCTGGTAAACTCAATTCCAACTTTAAGCCAACTCTGGTCATATCCACTGTAATCTGTAGCATGACTAGGAGAAATTATTAGATTAATTTTATCGATCGAGGAAAATTATGATTTCTTAATTACATGGCTCAAAATCATCTTCGTTTTGATATATATATATGGAGCCGCTAATGACACTCCACAAATTGTTAATGACACCCACTTAATTATTTTCTTACAAATTGATATTTTTATCCATCATTTTTAACTATCATAATCTAAATCTTTCTTCTACCAATTATACCATTTCATTACAATTGACTTAATTAAATTTATTTAATAATTAATTACTCCTATCTCCGATATCATATTGAGAATTTAAAAAAAAAAATTCCACCATATATGCCAAAAGATAAACTAATGTTCATCTTTTTATCGATGGAGTTATGGATTAAGACATTAGCCTAGTACTAAGTATACAGTCTCTTAGCCCTATATATTTTATTAAATTTTCAGCCAATTAAATCAATTTTTGGCTTCTATATCCCTCTCGTGGAATTAGTTTTAGCCTCATTATTTCAATTGTCATTGAAAATTGCTATCCATTCACCTTCTAATACAAAATAATTATTTTATTTTATTTTAAGGGCAACCATCATAAGTGATAATAAATCACATTTCTCCTTCTCTTCCTTACATTTCAAAAAAATACAAGTATTATTAGAAAAAGAAGAGAAAATCCCAACCCTCAATAGCTACACCTCTACATTTTTACTTATTTTCAATACTTAAAACATCAGAAATGCCTCTAGCGCAATAATTTAGGAGTGGAGATTTTACGAACTCCATTACTCAGAATTTAAATTGACAGTTGATCAGTTACTATTATAGTAAGCAGTGTTGTAAAAATTGGCCTAGTCGGTAGTCGGCCACCTACTACCTAGAAATCCAAACAATCGGGTAAAAAAATCAGGTTTGAAAAAAATCGGATCAAGTCGGTCAAAATCTGTTGGCTTTTAAAAAAAAATCATCTTCTGTTGTTTTGAGCAGAGAAATTAATTTTAAAAAAAATAAACTCTCTGCCCAAAACAACGTCGTTTTGGGGAGAGAATTTAAACAAAAAAAAAAAAAAAAACTGTAGCCTTTCAATTTCAATCGTCTTGTTCCTCTTCTTAAAAAAAGCGTGACTTCTTCTTCAACGCACCAAAACGTCGACTGCAGTGCTCCGTGCTCCGAGCCTCCGACGACTACAATACAAGGTTGAACTTCTTGTTAATTTGATTATTATGGACGGACTATGTATTTTGATTTAACTAACATTTGATTGCTAATTTATTTTGAAATTTTGTTTGAGAAGTATAATATATATGATAACAGAATATTAAAAAATACATTGTAATTTAGATTCGTCGATTAGTCCCCGACTACACTGACTAGTCGCTAGTCTCTTGTCTGCCGCCGAACTAGCGATTGCGACTTCTGCAAGACTGATATAGTAAGACTTGGTCATCGATATCTTTATCATCCACTTTGTACTAGAGGATAACTGCATTGGGATACATATATGTGTAAATGATTAACAGCTATACGGTAGTGGGCAAAAGGAGTGGTAGGTAGTTGGCAAGAGAATAGGTAGAGAGGTGCATGTGCATGCATGGAACCTTGCCAAAGAGAGTCTCTTCTTTCCATGCATTTGTATTCAGAAATTCGTGTTTGTTTCTTGTTGTTCATATGCATCTCTCCCTATTCACCAAAAAAAAAAAAGATATACATCTCTCCTGTGGCTTTGGACTTGAGAGTTTTTTTAAAAAATATATATATATATATATATATATATATATATATATATATATATATATATATATATATTTTACCTCACCAGAGGAGGGAGCCCATGTAGAGGCGGAAAATATATATATAGAAGAGTCTCACAAAGGAGGTAAATTAGAAGACCGGCAGGCCGGTTTGCCTCATGAGGGGAATATAAGTGCCTTACAGATAAGGTAGATTAGAAGACCGTCAGACCGGTTGCCCCATGCGGAGAATATAAGTGCCTCATAGAGGAGGAAGATTAGAAGACCCATGTAGGGGAATATAAGTGCCTCACACAAGAGAGAACCCAAGAAAATGAAATTAAAGCATGCCCCTTGTGTGAGGAGGGTATCGAACTATGGACCTTGTGATGGACTTCGAGAGTTCAATCATGATATCAATTTTTTAAAATCTAATTAAGATATTCTCATACTCTTGATATATCATTTCTTAATGAAATAAAAAAACATTCTCATTTTCCTGATAACGTGTGCGCACTTTTTTTCAGTTTTGGAGTTCAAACTTATTGCAGAGTTTCGAATTTCAATTCCGCCCGGTTGTGTATATTTAAAAATAAGAGAAGATATAGCTCAAGTAGAAATATAAAGATATTACTGTTATTCAATCAAAATATAATTAATTAACACTGTTGTAATAATATATGGATTTTTTTTTTTTTAACGTCCGAGGGCGGAACCCCAAAGGGGAGAGAACCAACCGCAAAGCGGAGAAGAACACCTTATAAGAGGAGAAGAGTACCCTAGAAGGGAGACAATTAAAGCTTACCCCATGCTTGGGGAGGGCATCAGTCGGGGACCTCTCGATTACTGGGCAGCAACGCTCTGCACTGAGCTTTATTGGACCTTTTTTTATGTAATAATATATGGATTAACTAAAAAAAACACACACAAATTTGTCTCAATTGTCAATTGAGAGACACAAAATTTTAATCGTATTTAAACGTCACAAATACCTAAAAGTACATAGATAGATTAGTATACATGGAAATAAAAATTGGAGTACCTGTAATTTGTTATTTTCTATCCCAAATTAAATGTTTATTTCAGAATGAATGTTTATTTTTGTTAAATTATATATATTTTCTTTCTAAAGTCTCATAACTGACATTCTATACATAAGGGATGTAAGCTTTATTGACTTGTGTTTCTCTATATTTATGGATATTACTTACTCATGATTAAATTACTTTTTAAAATTATTGCATAAATCAAATATTGACATTCAATTTATTAGGAAGTTGGTATTTTATATGCGGCAAAAAATCATATGTCCTCATTCTATGTATTGTTTCTTGTCCCCCATGAATAGATGATTGACACGTATTCATATTTTCCTACTAGTTTTAATATTTCTTTTAGGTTATACTTTTTTTAATTAAAAAAATTAACTCATGTTGTAAGAAATGAGATATCGAATGAGAATAGAAGATTTCTATTCTAAGATAGCAAGTTGTATTCTTTTTCAAATTCAAAAACCAGCTAGCTAGAGCCAGCTAAAGAAGATCACACGCCGCCGAAGCGTTGAGGCTTCAGTGCATAACGCTTTTTATTAGTACGTGCAGTGGCGGAGGATACAAGGGGCAGGCCCCCCCTAAGAATTTTCAATTTTTTTATATACTAGGTATATATATCCAATCTGTTCGTAAAAAAAATAGATTTTTTTTCTACTACGGCTTCCCAAGAATTTTATGATACACAGCAAAATATACCATTTAGAAATTTTTACAATCGTTTGGTCCACCAATGTTGAAGATTAGTAGAAGAAATGAAGATCAGTTGAAGTTCTTTCAAGTTGCAAGTGAAAAGATCAAGCAAAGAGAATAAAAAAGAGCTGCAAAAATGCTAAGGAAAAGGAAGAATGGACTTGTGATGTGGGGTGAAGATTTACGCATTGGGCCAAAAAAGAATTAAGTAAAATAGGTCCCACTTCTCCTTGTAAATAAAATAGCTCGGTTATGTATGTTAAGCGATTTAGGGTTAAAATCGGGGTAAAAAACTCATTCGATGAGCTGATGAAGAATCAAAAAAAAATTTCAGGGGGCAGCTAACCTAAGACTTTGTATATGTCGTTTAAATTCAATTTTTCTAAAAAAAATATATAATTCTACCTCAAATATATCATTTTACACCGTAAGCAAAATTTTAGTTCGGCCCCCCCTAAATTCAAATCCTGGCTCCGCCACTGAGTACGTGCAAAATTTAATCTCGTTTGTTGAATTAAAATTTTAACGGTCAAAATTGATTTAAAAAGAATAACTATCCTGATTTGTACGACACCGCCCTGTTTTTAAAGTCACATGTCATATTTTTTGTATTTAAAATACATGTTTTAAAGTGTTCCACACGTACTGAAAAAAAGTGTTTCGCATATGATCCGGACTGTCAACAAAGGGGCCAATTTACCACCAACAAGTAATCACCTTTAGAATAAGCTAATAAAAGGATCACAGTCTTTTTCATCTCATTGCTCCTTTTGAGTTTCACTTTATATGAAAACCATAGTTTAATACTTTAATTAATTGCTCGTATATATTTAGAATATAAACTAATGAACAAAACGCGTCTATAGAGATCTCATTAAGGTCTAATTTGGATCCACGCGTAATGAAAAGTTCTATAAAGTTCAATGTTATTAAATATTTTAAGTTTCCGGAAGGAGGAATAGTATAGTATAACCCTATAACTTTAAACTTTAAACTCGATATATTATTAATCTCTTTAATATAAAAAAACCAGTCTCGATTCAGTCCAACATAAAAATTTGATTATTTCGATAAATTAATAAAATAATTTTTTTTGGAATATCGAAATATAAATTTATAAATTAATAGTCCAATCAATCACGACAACAAATTCTCTATTTAGCTACGAAAGTTTTCGTGGTAAATAGTCACGTTTAGCGGATTATTTTTTGCTACAAAACTTTTCGTGGGTAAAAAATCGTTGCTAGAGGGCTTTGGCAACAAAATTATAATTTCATCTCCCCCATAATTACACCTTTAGTAACAAAATATATCGTAGTCATTTAACACTTGATTTCGTTGATAAAAACAGACATTTTATTGCCAAAAGACTCTCAAAACTACTCATTACTAAGTACTTAGCGACGAATTTATTTCATTGTTGATAAATCGTTAAAGTAATTAGTAGCCAAAAGTAAGATTTTGGCGACAAAATAAATTATTTGCTACAAAAAAATCTAGTCATGTTTCATAACTGATTTTTTTGCTATGAATTTTTCCTGTCCCACTTCGCGTGTAGAAATGCGTTGCTAAAGGTCTTTGAAAACAAAATTCAGTTTCATTGCCAGTAATTGCACCTTTAGTGACGAAATATATCATAGCCATTTGACACAAAATTCAGTTGATAAAAATCACATTTCATTGCCAAAAGACTCTCAGAATGTAAGTAATTAGTGACGAATCTATTTCATTGTTAATAAATCCTAAAAGTAATTTATAGTTAAAAGTAATTTTTGGCAACGAAATAGATTTTGTCACTGCAAATTATTTAATCAATTAAACAAAATTAAAACAAAAAAGTTACCAACCTATATTTGTCGGTGCTCCAAGCCACTTGGGTCAACTAATTGGGAATACGACCCGACCCACTAAGCACACATAGTATAAGAACTTATTTTTAACTTAACAGTATTGCTCAAGAATTGATATTTTGACCTTGTGTTGTGTGCAGGTTGTGTTAATAGTTGTGTCATATTACATTTGTGTACGCAACCACGTGATGAACTCAAAGCGAATTATTCTTTCGCCTTTTACTAAAAAAGAATATTGCATTTGTGTTATTTTTCAAACAAAATATTTATACACACATATTATGAATAAAAAAATATCAAACACATTCATTTCATACATATAGATCTAAAAGATTGAAAAATATAAATTTTGAGTTGATGTGTTTTAATTTAAATTTTAGTTGGTATATTGAACATAATAATATAAAAAATAGCAACAATAAGAACTTGAAATTATAATAACAATACATTAAATTTACTATTGTAATGGCAGTTGAAACTTCTGTTTTTTTTGTTTACTAAATAATTGAAACTTCTAACTCATATGTATAGTAATTCCTCCTATATATGAGCGAGTGAGGATCATATGGGAAATTATTAGTGAACTGAGGAGGGCTCCTGAAAATATTGAGGGGGTCCTGGCTCTATCTGTGTAAATTAATGCAACTTTTCTGGTTTTTAATATACATCCATTTATACCAAAAAAAAAAAAAAGTAATTCCGCGAAAAAAATCATATTTAGAGTAATCATTTTTAAATTTCATATTTTGATATTAATAAAACTGAAAAGTTTGTAAAATGCTAAAATAATGCAATATAATAGTTCTTTAAATAAATCATGTAAAACAAACATAAAGCTTTTATTAGATTGTTATTCTTTATTTTGAAGTTATGACTGCCTGTTTTTCTTTTTATTTAAAGAATTATCCATTAGAGGGTAATTATCTTTATTCTCTTTCAACAAAGAACTAGAGAATCTTTCTTTAAAAAAATGTTATGAATACCACAAAAAATGATTGGTCCTCTACATAAAAAGGTGATACTCACGCCCAGGGCCTCACAATCCGATCCGATAGAGTAGAAAAAATGATTGGTCCTCAAACGAATATATATGATTAGCAAAGGGTCCCATAAGATTGCCTTCGGTCCTATGTTTAATAGTAGTACTAACATTTCCTTCATTAATTAATTGATCATTTGATAATTCATTTTTTGGTCCTACAAAGATATCTAAAGAAACAAAGCAAAACAAATTAAAATAGAACCTCTTAATTTAAAATATCTCTTATGTTATAATTACTTATATATATATATATATATATATATATATATATATATATATATATATATATATATATATATATATATATATATACTCATTGCATCCATACAACTTTCCAAAAGTTTGATGAGAAAGAAGATTTCCCCTATTTCTTTATTAGGGTTTGAATGTGGGGGTCACAAAATGCTCCTAATTTTCTTCTCAAGTTCAAAGATGGAGATCACATGGATACATGAGAAGTTTTCAAGTGATGAATTAATTAACATTTGTACAAAACCCCTCTTTTCATTTTAGTATGTTCTTGGCCGTGATCTTTCATTATTGACTTCCAAGAACATTCAAATCACCAAATCTTATAAATATAATCATCTAGTAATTGCTCTTTTTTCTCTCTCTAAATGATTAGATATAGAGAATATTTGTTCGTAGGAAGACTATTTTCATTTGTCTTACAATCAAACAACATGTCTAATAGAATTAGACCAATATCATTCTTTGTTACAAAAGACCGAATTACCCTCTACAAATGTTAACTTTTGTTGGTTACTTCTCTTGAAAAAAAATTATTACTCGAGAAAATTTTATTATTGCATCATGTGCATTAATTTTCAAAATAATCAATTAGTGAAAAATTAACGCTTCTTTTCAAAAAGAAGAAAAGAAAAAAAGAAATTGAAGTGCTCAAACTATAATGTGTCTTGAGTGATTTAAACCTTTCACGATTAGAAGATCAAGAATCATCAAAGTCAAGAGGACAAAAAGAAATCAAAATCCATGAACCCCTTTTGGTTTTTAGTAACATATCTGCCCTTGGAATCATAGTACTATGGTACTGCTTGGCATGTGAAGGTCAAGGCATTTTATCAAATTTGAATTGATGATCATTGTATGGTATATTTCAATTTAATCAAGAAATTAAGAGGTTGATATGATTGAGCATCAACATGCATGTTTGAGAACCCATTTTCTTTAGAGTCCTAAATCATTTCCACATTCATTTGACTCATTTTCCAATGATGAGATTCTATTAATGGAGCCCATAGATATGGATGGATTTGGATGAATGAAGACCCTTTTATATGTTGCTAAGAACATGGTGCACTTAGTATGGCCAAAACCTTCCTTGTGTTCCAAAGTCTCCAAAAATAACATACTTTAATTTCAAGCTAATTAAGGTGCTCTCATTGCTTAATTCTACCATGTTTACAAAAGAAGCATTCAAACAACTTTATATATATATATATATATATATGCAAAAAGCATTTTCCGTAGTTCATTAGAAAGTAGAACCATCTCTACATACTATTGTATTATGAATTAACAGTGACTGACTTATAATATTACTGATCCATATAGGCATAGGCTTATACACTAGTCTGTTAGTGGGGCATGTCACAATGAAGTTGGCTTAGAGCCATTAAACTATGATGAAAGAAACATAAAAATAAATTCAATTTTACCGATCAAACCTTTTAATTAAAAAGAAAATATATATATTTTTCAAGTTGGTAATGCAAAATTAAAATACTCGCCCCATTGTTCAACAAAATAAGGTTGAACTATAGAAGTTTAAAAAACATGCGACGAAAATGCGTCACTAAAGAAAATGATTATTTTTGTCATTCAATTAATAGTTCATATGCAACTAATAATTCAAACTTGTTAGGAATTTTTTCTTCTATTACTATGTTATATATTTAATGTAGAATATAACAACCACTACTCTTCGTAACAAATACGAGTTTAATTTTTCATAAAAGTCATCTAGAGAAGTTAATAAAATTATTTTGATCTGGTGACTTAATGGATTGTTTTAACTAATATATATAAATATTAAAAAAAAGCACTCTGAATCTATCCTAAATTCAGTTCTTAAGTGTGATTCTGGTTTCCTGGGGCATGTAAAGCTCCATTGATCATTGATCATTCTTGATTTCTTCATAGTTCATTGTATTAAGATTTATTTGTTACTATTAAGATTTCTGAAACATACATAACTAATAAAAATAATGTAATAATTATAATGAGAGGTGAGTCAAATGTCCCTAAAGTGAGGGAATCAAAAATAGAAAAACAACATGGGAATTCATGTGATAAAACATGTTGTGGAAGAGTTCTCTCTGAGACTATTTGATTTATTACATGGTCAAAGGATCTTCATATTAATTTTACACACATTTTATTTTCTAAGGTCTGGATTGGCATGTGCAGTTTTGCGTAAGGCCATTTTTTTTTCTGCACAAATTTGAATGTCAGAGAAACCATTCCTTAATTTCCTAGCCATTTAAAGGCTTGAAAATTTCCTAACCTGCTTATTTTTCTTTTTGATTTTTTATTGTCGGGAAAATGCTAAAGGAAAATTTTAGTTTTGTTGATTAAATTGTAGAATTAACAAACCTGATATTTTGTACATTTCCAACTAGCTTTAGTTAACATACGTACATATAACGTAGGTGGAAAATTTATTTCTTATATTTTTGTGGTATTTTTATATATTAAGTAGTGTGCATGTTCTTTATACGTGCTTCACACGTTTTATGAATTTAAGTCATGTGGTTCGAACCATTGCTAATATAGAAGTTAGCATTCCAATAATCTCATATGGAAGTAGACGGTTAGATAATTAATATAGAAGTTAGCATTCCAATAATCTAATATAGACGGTTAGACGGAGAATCTTTTATTGTATGTGATTTGACATAAATAATTAATTTTTTTATAGATAATTTTGTTTCACTTTATTTGACTTTTTTTTTTATTCAGAATACTTGTTAATTAAGTAGTTATTTTCCTTTTATAATTTTTATATGATGACTTATTTATAAAATCTACTTATTAATTAATTGATGAGATCTTTTATGAAGACTTGTTTGGTTCAATTTTATTTGAAATTTTACTTATTAATTAATTACGAATCTTTGTTGATATTTTTTGGGCATTATATTACTTAATGCGCCCCAAATTGAATGTCCACATTTCACTTTCACCATAACAATTGTACTAATAATTTGACTAAAAGTGAGTTACCATAATATCCTTATTCATTGATACTGGTGGTAGGACTCATATGTTAGTGGAACTAGCATTCCTTAAATATATGAGATTTGTTATGGGGAGTTAAAGTTGAAAGTATATTAATTTTGCAAAAGTGGACATTAATTTTAGGACATACCAAAATAAAAATAGAATATTTAATTTGAGACGGAACATTATTATCTTTTGACGGATAATACATTAGCACTTTCGATATATGTATGTAAATATGATATTTTGTAGAGTAATTGGCAAAAGATATCTTTTGTCGAAGAGCAGAAAAAAATAAGAACAAAAGAGGACAATAAGTTTGATTGAAATATTGGCTTCTTAATTTTTTTGGGAAATCTCTATGATCCTATTAGAAATGGGAGAACTTAAAAGAAATAGAAAACTTATATTACCATATACCGTAACTCTGTAAAGATCTTCTATCTCATTCTCTGTATTATCAGAGAGTATGACAATTAATTTTTTTAATTAAAATGTCTATAACTTAAAAGAAACGGTAGAACTCATACGAAAAAGTGAACACATAGTAATTATCTATAGTGGGACATGCAATGAGATAGAAATTCGGAACATAAATGTTAGTATAGCGTGAGAAATGAGATCAACTGAGAGAAGATAGAAGTGGTACCTTATTGAAGACAAGATCAGGGAAAGAAGGCCAAGTGATGCCTCGGTTCGAAACCTCGAAGCATGGAGGCATGGGGTTGTAAGAGGTATGGGAGGACCAGGAGGACGATGAAGGTTTGGATCGAATTCATCAAAAAATATATGAATTTGTTAGATGGATGAGAGTATGGTATTTGATAGAAGGAAATTGAGGGAATGCATCATGCTAACGACCACACAAAAAATTTGTATTGATTCACGTAGCCGACCTCAATTAATGGGATTAAAGCTCTGTTATTGTTATTGTTGTATTGGAGTAAAATTAGAGGGGGAAAAGAGTAATCCACAAATCATTTAGGATTTATGACATTTTAGTACCCTTTTGTGTGGTTTGTCAATTGAGTGACAAATGTTTTGCAATTGTCAATCAAATGTTGTAGGTCGATGGGTTAATCTCAAATTAATATCTTAATTAAAAATTTCTAATTCAAACCATCTAAAAATAATTCTTACAATTGACATTTTTGTCCAAAGTCAGGACTTCTCGTCTTTTCTGTAACCACTAATATAGTCTCCGCCTACCATTCCTATAAAAGATGTACCTAATAAAAGGAAGACAGCAAACTCAAACAAATTATAGACAATTTCATGCCAGAAAATGAAGGAACTAACTGGAGATGATCACATTATTGAAATTGGACCATATTGAACAGTATAAAACTACCATTGAAGACATCTTTGTATACCGTGTCTTTTCTTTTTTCTTTTTTCTTTTTTCTTTTTTATGCGCGGGGGATAGGATTTAGGTGAACTAAATATTTCCCTAGTCATTGCTACAAAGAATATAGGATTTAGGTGAACCTAAGCAACTGGGAAAAAGAATTGATCCATATGTGCCCATCTCTACCTAGCTGCCAAAACCTATGATTTTACAGTTCTAATTTTGGAATAACTTTACAAATGGGGCACTGGATATCAGTCATTTCTTGAAGAAAAAAATATATATCTAGTCCAAAAAATAAAAACTATGGGGCAAAGATATACTACAGCGTGGAATTAACCTATTTTCTTTTCTGATAAATGTTGTTCGCTACCTATCTGGAGAAACCACAGCCTCATTCCTGTAAAAATTGGAAAGCTGGATTTTCGAGTAATTCTTTGGCTGGTTTTACGCCTTTGAAATCTGTCTCCTTGAGTTCGAAACAAATGTCATCCACTGATAAGGGAATACTGCAGTGACCAAATATGTTAGTATAAGATACGCTTTGAGAAGAACAACTCCATAAACAGGTTACATTACCTTGAATTATCGTCCAGCAAAAATGATTGGCTATCAGCATCGTTTGCTTCTTCCGTCATTAATATCTTCATGCTCGAAATTACCTAGATTTTAAAAAAAATGTAAAAGCACAGATTAGAAAACTGCAGTTTATTTGCATGCAACACAACCATAGTTTTCCAGAAGATGATATTCTAGTCAGGGCTATAAACTTCACACTCCTAGTATGGCAACAGGCTTATGGAAGTTAATTTTATTTTTTGAAATCCATCTCCTACCTCT
This sequence comes from Vinca minor, assembly GCA_026122235.1. Lineage (NCBI taxonomy): Eukaryota > Viridiplantae > Streptophyta > Magnoliopsida > Gentianales > Apocynaceae > Vinca > Vinca minor. The sequence continues at coordinate 8,917,199 of JAOCZM010000192.1, forward strand.
GGGGTTACGCTTGGAGTGTTAAAGTTGTCGTCACAATAAATTGTGCATATTCTGTAAAGTTGTTGAACACTCAAGGCCTGGAGAAACATAAAATGTTAATGAAGCAAACACTTTAAAAACTTTTCAAAACAACAAGATTAACAGTTAATAACATGAGCATTAATAAGATAATTCGTGAACCAATTTAATTCTATTGGCTAAATTCCTCTCGGTAAGCCCAGAACAAGCAAAAATTAATGACCTTTTTGGGTTGTCTAGTACTATATCGTGTTACCTCATCTAAACGCATAAGCAATAGAGACTGTGGTAGTAGTTTTTATTAATATGACTTTCAACATGTCCAATCTTCAAAAGCTCTCAAAACAAGAAATGCTTCAGAAGAAATGAGCAAAAAGCGAAGGAAGAGTAAAATCAGGTGAAAATACGGAAATGGTTGAAGACTTACAGGACATAGGTCATTTGTGAGATCGTCATAGGATATTCTAGATTTCTGGTGAATAACCTGCAACAAACAAAAGCATCAGCCCAACTAGCAGGGAAAAAATTGCTCGCAAAGAAGTGCAAAGTTGAATACCAAGAATCCGACAGCCTGTCTGACATGTTTTAATTCATCCCATGATGACCCTACATACTGCAATCAGAAATGGCATTAGATTCTATATATGCAGTGAATTAATGGCAATGACCTTGAGAAAAACTCCCAAACCTCCTATACATTGTATAATTCAAAATGTCCAATTTTAAAAGCATACCTCTTCAGTTGCTTTTCCACACCAAAGTTCTAATTCTGCTAACCCGGCTTTGACATATTCACCATTATTGAATGTGGAGCACTCTCTACGGAGGAGAAGGCTGTAGCAGTTTTAATAAGAAGTTTAGATTTACAAAATTGATTTCAGACTACAAAATTCCTCCTGCTACTGAAAGGAAGAAGGTACCTATTAAATAGTTGTACGTTAATGTAAGAGAAGAGCTGGGTGAAAATCTTCTGAGAAAGAACTGATGGCACCTGAAATAGAGAGAGGAATAAGATTGGATATCCATCTAGATGGCATTGGAGAATCATGGAAGACCAAGATTTCACTTACAGAGTTTTCATTCAGCATGTTCAGAAGGCCATTGAGACTATTGACCATTCCCTGCCACTGATGGGATGGTGAACTATTGCCTGATGACTGCCCAGATGCTGGCGACGAGTTCCCTCTAGGTGTTCTAGGTGCCTAAATCAGTATAATTAAAATGAGAGTTAACAAACTAACTGAAACTTCAAATATAAAGATCAGAACTCCTGCAATGAAATGTATGAAAATGAGAAACAGAAGCAAGGTGAGGGATGACTGGTTGGAGAACAAGAATATCTGATTACCATAAATGACTGGCCGAGAAAGATCTGGATGGAAGTGATAAATGATGATACGACTTGGCTAGATTTAGATGAGAGTACGGACTTGGATAGAAAGAAATTGAGAGAGCGTATATGTTGACAACCACACGGAATCTTTCTTTGGTTCATGTAGCTGACCCCAATTACTTGGGACTAAGGCTTCGTTGTCATTGTATTAGAAAAATATCAACTGTTAAATTATTCTTAACTGACTAACTAGGCACCAGTTTCCATTCCTGGAATACTTGATCTTGTCATGTGTGGGACACAACTTCAGGCATAAATGCATTACCTGGATGCACGCAGAAAGAAATGATGACAGTTCTTTCTTCTCATTATCTCGAATGATTCCATAGATCTTCTCCACATATGCAGTCAGCTGTTGGTTAAAAAGCATAGCCGGATACCTGGCCTCTACTTGATGCACTCTTTCAAGCCCACCAATTGAAAGGTTTGAAGAAGAAGGGGAAGACCGGAAACTCTGGGAAAATATTAAAAGATTCATGTGTACAATATTACCAAAAGTAAAGATGCCATATTACTATGATATCCTTTTAAGTTTCGATGAAACAACTAAAGCAAATGATAATCGATCAAATAATTATATGGGCCGTGGCAGAGAGAATCAATTCAAACCCTTCACCTGGGTCATCCTGCCAAAAAATGATGTTGGTTGGGGAGGTTTAGCGGCAGCCGAACCATTAGCTATAGTAGTCTGCTGAATCAAAAATAACAAGGTTGATGTATTGGATAGCCAATAGGCCATGCTATCGTTGTTTGTCTCGTCCTGGATAACAGATGCAATGACATTAAAATCTAGTAATTCTATCAAGCAATGCATCAGAATCTAAATTTACCAAACCTAAAAGGTAAAATATCCTCCAGTTATAATAAAATATGAGAGAATCAGTGGGAATCTCGTAAGGTACTGGGCAGACAATGTTAATCTAGCCTTAGACACAGAAATAGCGATCCTTTCTACACAAATAATCTGCCTTCTAAAACAATTTACACACTCTAGGAAACAATTCCAATAAGCATACTGAAGCTCGAAAAAGTGATTCTACCTGAACACTTGGAAACTGGGTGTCGATATGACTAGAGAAAACCATATTAAGGACAAATGTGTATAGATGAATTTCATACTTTCTTTCTTCGTGTATTAAAAGACTGTACCTCAATTGCAGAACCAATCGTCTGAATAAGGCGATCAAATACAATAGTTCTATCTGCTTCAAACGACTTCCACTGAACCAGACATTTGAATATGGTATATGCAGCAACTGGTTTCCCTTCACTAAATCCAAGATCTTGGCTTACACAATTCATAAGAGCATCTATATACTCCTGCCAGTGTAGGAAATGCACATAGGTAGAAAGGAAATTAGCATAGCTACATGTCCAAGTTCAAGCAATGAGAGAATTGGAATATGATTGTTTTGCATGCTCTCTAGAGAAAATACTTAACACATTTAGTTGCTTTAATTATTAAAGGGAGTACCGTTCTCTCCAAACCTGTTTTTTGAATGTTTTGCACACATGTACAGCACATAAAACACAACATATTTTTTATACACCAAGGGAAAGATACGTGAAACGTATCCAAGATCCGCCACCTTGTAAAGGGTATTTCTAACCAACCGTGTTGCTTCCTTACTTTTCATATATACCATATTTATCCACATCTTAAAAGATTAAAATATGTGACCTTTCACCAAAGAAACTACTATAGGCAGTACATGATTCACCCCAAAAAAAAATACTATAGGCAGTACATTGATTATGTCTTCCAAAATAGTTCTTGTTTAAAAAAATAGCATTCAACTACTTTTGAAATTCAAAACTTAAAATATGAAAATTGATGGAAAATTGGATCTCAAGTTATCTTTTGCCTTTCAGTGCTGCTAATTATAAATTTCATTATTGCAACAAAAGGACTTTAGAAGGCACCCTCTAGAGTAAATCTCTTCTTAATTTCTCTTGAATGGATCAAAACCAAAACCAAATCCACATCAGAGTTTGACATTCTGCACATGCTTTTAGCCTTTTCAGTCAAATATATACACATGTTCATTCTGGACCTGTTATAGATACTTCTCCGTGCCAAAATCATAGGCCTACTGCTATTTCCACACGGATTAAGAAGTTAATATAACTAAGCCAACAATTTGTACATAGTATTTTAGTTATGTGCCCTTCATTAATACTAAGATGACAATGGCACATGTTAATAGATTATTTTTTAAACAATCACACTAAAATCTTGAAAATGAAACTTTACTAAAGGATTTGATTGAATATTGGAATATGGTGCAAGCCTTAGTATCCTTTGGAGAGGGAAAAGGTTTGTTGATACTCGTATCTCAATAACTAGGGGCATATCACTAAAGGGAAATAGGCCTATGGTTTGGGACAGGAGAAAAATGAAAACGAGTCTATCTTTATGGGACGGATGTATATAGATGCTACTAAGCACGTACCCGTTGTCTTTCAAGATTTGATCTCCTCAACCTGCTATCAGAGTTGCCAAATCTTTTTGCAGGTGTTGCACTTTGTGGCTCCTGAGAAAATTTCCTTTAATGTTATCACACCAAAGAACAATCTGTACCATACACTTACAGAAAGTTATGTCTTTGTGTCATACACTTACATGATGACCATTTTCTGCAGGCTGCAAGTGGCGAAGCAACAAAGAGGGTAAGAAATAAACGCCCAGGAAAATCTAAAAACCCATTAAAGTATCATATTCTACGGCACCAAACCTGAGTTTGTACTGACAAATGTCCCGACATTTTCCCGGGCGCTGAATTGAGCAATGCCTGCTGTTGTAATATATGGTCTGCAGTTTCCATATCTGAAATTTTTTCTTCAAGGCTGCGATGAGAACACAAAAGGAAAGCTCAAACAAAGAAAATAATAATAATACAGTGAATGACTTTTAGCTTAATTAGAAGTCAAATTGTATACCCAGTAAATTATATTGTAGTGTACTATATCAGGAGTAGAAATACATATAAATATACTCCCTCCATTCAAAATGAACAGGAAATAGACATTCAATTTGGAACGAAGGGTATATGATATAGAAGATCAAAAATAAAAAATAGAGAACTGTTAATAGAGTATCAGCTTCTGATATTAACTTCAATAATGAGGAAAACCCACATAGACCTGAGATAGGTTATCCAACATTTATTTTTTCCTTTTTACTAAAATAGTTCTATGGAAAGAAAGTCTCCGAGATTTAACCTTTGCATGGCAGTCTTCAACGCAATTATCTTTGTCTCAGCATCCAAAGCTTGCTTTAACCTCTCCTCGCTAAGCCGACTTGTTTCCTCGTACTTTTTCTCAGTTACATCAATTTTCTTTTCCAGAGAATTTACTAAAGCCTGTGATGCATGTAATCACCAAAATTTGTCAGAGACGTTTTTACTTTAATAAGAAACTTCTTATGCATAGAATCAGAAGGGATTGTAAGAAATCCAGACCAACACCATCACCATAAATCGAAGGTATTTATATTATATATATATATATGTGTGTGTGTGTGTGTGTGTGTGTGTACCTTGAGCTGCCCATTTTCTGCAGTAAGTTTATCGATCATTTCCTGATCAACGACTGGAATCTCTTGAACCACACGAACTATCTCAGCTGCCTTCTTTGCAACCTCCCTTTCCTTCATAAATTCTTTGGTTTCCTGACACTGAAGCTGCATCTCTTCTAAAGACAACTCAAGTCTTGCATTTTCCTGAGTTTTGGTTTCCTCAAGATCCGCCTGCAGGCAAGGACTCAATAATCACTTCAAGAAGCAAAAAGTAATTGTAAAACATATAATCACTTTTACTTTGAATCAAAGATGTTTAGAACTAAAGGAAACCATAATTTAGAACTTTTCGAGTTAAGAACCTCAAGGCTATATATGAGTGTCTATGTGTGTACCTTGAGCTGCTCATTTTTTGCAATAAGTTTGTCCACCATTTCCTGATCAGCAACTGCAATCTCTTGAACAGTAGGAACTACCTCAGTTGGCCTCTTTGCAGCCTCCCTTTCCTTCATAAGCAATTCTTTGGTTTCCTGACACTGAAGCCGCATCTCTTCTAAAGACGACTTAAGTCTTGCATTTTCCTGAGTTTTGGCTTCCTCAAGATCCGCCTGCAGGCCAGGATTCAATAATCACATCAAGAAGCAAAAAGTAGTTGTAAAACATACAATGGCTTTTAGTTTGAATCAAAGATGTTTATAACTAAAGGAAACCATAGTTTAGAACTTTTCGAGTTAAGAACCTCAAGGCTATATGTGTGTGTGTGTACCTTGAGCTGCTCAATTTCTGCAGTAAGTTTGTCGACCATTTCCTGATCAACAACTGGAATCTCTTGAACCACAGGAACAACCTCAGCTGCCTTCTTTGCAGCCTCCCTTTCCTTCATAAGCAATTCTTTAGTTTCCTGATACTGAAGTTGCATCTCTTCTAAAGACAACTTAAGTCTTGCATTTTCCTGAGTTTTGGCTTCCTCAAGCTCCTCCTGCAGGCCAGGATACAATAATCACATCAAGAAGCAAAAAGTAGTTGTAAAACATACAATCTCTTTTACTTTGAATAAAAGATGTTTAGAACTAAAAGAAACCATAGTTTAGAACTTTTCGAGTTAAGAACCTCAAGGCTATATGTGTGTGTGTACCTTGAGCTGCTCAATTTCTGCAGTAAGTTTGTCGACCATTTCCCGATCAACAACTGGAATCTCTTGAACCACAGGAACAACCTCAGCTGCCTTCTTTGCAGCCTCCCTTTCCTTCATAAGCAATTCTTTAGTTTCCTGACACTGAAGCTCCATCTCTTCTAAAGACAACTTAAGTCTTGCATTTTCCTGAGTTTTGACTTCCTCAAGATCCGCCTGCAGGCCAGGATACAATAATCACATCAAGAAGCAAAAAGTAGTTGTAAAACATACAATCTCTTTTACTTGGAATAAAAGATGTTTAGAACTAAAGGAACCCATAGTTTAGAACTTTTCGAATTAAGAACCTCAAGGCTATATATGAGTGTGTGTGTGTGTGTGTGCGCGCGCACCTTGAGCTGCTCATTTTCTGCAGTAAGTTTGTCGACCATTTCCCGATCAACAACTGGAATCTCTTGAACCACAGGAACTACCTCAGCTGCCTTCTTTGCAGCCTCCAATTCCTTCATAAGCAATTCTTTTGCTTCCTGCCACTGAAGCTGCATCTCTTCTAAAGACAACTTAAGTCTTGCATTTTCCTGAGTTTTGGCTTCCTCAAGATCCGCCTGCCAGCCAGGATTCAATAATCACATCAAGAAGCAAAAAGTAGTTGTAAAACACACAATCTCTTTTACTTTAAATCAAAGATGTTTAGAACTAAAGGAAACCATATTTTAAAACTTTTCGAGTTAAGGACTATATATATGTGTGTGTGTGTGTGTGTGTGTGTGTGTGTGTGTGTCGACCATTTCCTGATCAACAACTGGAATCTTTTGAACCACAGGAACTACCTCAGCTGCCTTCTTTGCAGCCTCCAATTCCTTCATAAGCAATTCTTTGGTTTCCTGACACTGAATCTGCATCTCTTCTAAAGACAGCTTAAGTCTTGCAGTTTCCTGAGTTTTGGCTTCCTCAAGATCCGCCTGCAGGCCAGGATTCAATAATCACATCAAGAAGCAAAAAGTAGTTGTAAAACATACTTTTACTTTGAAGCAAAGATGTTCAAAACTAAAGGAAACCATAAATTAGAACTTTTGGAGTTAAGAACCTCAAGGCTTTTGAGTACAGCCAGAAGTGTTTAAGGTAACGTGATAAGTACTGCAGGTGAGATAAGAAAGGTGATAGTGACTATCCTAAATTATTAAGCACAATTTAACCTAACAAGATGCTCTTACTTTTACCAAAAAAATAAAAAGATGGTGCTCTTAATAATAAACTAGTAAAACTTAAACAAATAAAGGGAGGTACTATTGGAGGATAAAGGAGAACGTAGATTCCTTTCTACCATTGTGATTTCTTTTCACCTTTCCTCTTGTTCTATACCACAAACATATTCATTATTGCTTCTTATAGAGTACTTCTTGATCTACATGGAATATGTAAACTGTTGTAGCCTCTAGAACCTGACTTCTAACCTTTCAGAAAAGGTACTAATGCCATAATATCAGAAGATGTTTAGGCCATGTCTAATTTTGCACGCATAGTGCTATGAACGAATTACTAGTTTATAGTCTTTCCGCTGAAGATGCATATAAAAGTAGCCTGATCCACATTGTTCAGAAAAAAGGAAATAAACAACACGTGGCAAACCATGAACGTGCTGAAAGAAAATTTCAAAACTGCCTGAAACTCAATGATAAAGGATACGTAGTCATGACAAGAAAAAGACAAAATAAGCAAGCTCTTGCAATTAACAGTAAAATTACTATTATCATCATTTGCAATGTGCCTAAGAACGCTTTTTAAGCAACAGATTCAAATTCAATCAAAGAGAAGAAATACAAGAAAGTTATCTCGTCCATAAAGTTATCACAGATGATTTTACCCTCATGCGCTTTTCAAGCTGTAGACACCAAGTTAGCTCTTCAACTTCCTTTTCGAGTTTACTTTTAGCTTCTTGGAGAGCACCGGTCTCTTTTGCAGCCTGAAGCAAAGAATAGCAACTGGAGCTTTAAAATGTATATTTAGATTGCATATAGCCATGACATCCATCACAAGAAACATCTGACAAATTTGCAAAACTTCTACAGTTTGACAGTAAAATCTCGCAGAACACCAATATGAGGAAAAGAACACTAGAAGTCCGTGTGCAGTATATGAGCGAAAGAAAATCCACATAGAAACCAACTCCCTGTGGGAGATGACAATAACTGCTGCATCCTTCAAGAAGCTACTGCAGAATAAGCATAGATGGTATAGTAGGAAACCAGAGAAAGCATATACTGTAGGACACAGCATATATGGGTTTTTGAAGGCATATATTGCCTAAACTATTTAATCAGCAGAACACAAACCACTGGAATGACAAGGACATCAAACAACAACAGAATCAGGAAATGTTACATGACTTATGTGTTATTTTCTGTCCCTAAAGAGCGCAAAAGATGTATGACAAACAAATCAATAAGCAGTTAAAATTCAACGGAAGGCAAGCATCGCATAGAACAAATTCAACACAAAGTGGAGCGACTAACAGCACAAAGGGAAGTGACTAACAGCACATTAACAAAAGAAAGAAATGGGCATCATTCAATAGAATAAGCGTACCATTTTAAGCTTCTGCAGTTCTTTACGGGCCATTTTTCCTCTCCAGGCACATTGAGTGGTTATTGCTGCTTTCTTTAACCTCAAATAGTGAAGGTGTGCCATGTATCGACGGCAATGACTCTAGAAAAGAAATTAACATGATTAGTAAACGAATATTCAGTACGTTCAGTGATAACAATAGAACATACTTCTTGACAAAATAACAGGCCCGTTAAATCTCCTAAGTAACTGAAACTAAACAGCATAATATAATAAGGGACAAGTTTTCTTCAGCAATCAACTTCCAGATAATGGGTAAAAAACATAGGAGAGTTTAAGATGGCATATGGACTAAGAACATCGAGAAGCTCACATGTAATACATCATCAAGTTCGTTGTAACTACTGAGATTTCACCCTGATTTATGATTAACTTCACATTCTTTTTAGAAACTTAAATCAGGAAAATAACTCTACAATTTTGTGTATCATTACAACAATAATCCCTCAGCTCTATGTATCATTTTTAGGATTTTTAACAAAAAATGGGCCATCATTCACAAAATTTAGTGGTAAGGATACTTGAGTAAGTCTGTACTTTAAGAAACAACATTTCAAGCTCTTTGTATTATTGATAAGTCTCGGGGGAGGTAGATTATGTTTACCAGATTTTACCTTATCAAATAGTTCCAACTTAAGAGCAAGAACGGTATTAAGAAATGTGATGTAGAGACCTTGAAGATTGATTACCGAAATCGTCGATACTCATTATCTAGGGCTAGATCCACGTGTATTACGTAAGGAATCCATCCACTTTCCCCAATAATAATAATAATAATAGCACATAAATAAATTTAAAAAGGAAGATTACTCCATAAATGGAGATCCAAGAAAGTAATATTCACTACAGAAACAATTAAAAACATGACGTTACACAGATGGCACAATCTATAAAAGACAGGAAGGAGCATTTCCGATCCAGAAAGTGAAAACTTAAATCAATACTCGCAAGAATACTAATACAATATTATCCCTATTATGACCTATTACCAATTAAATATAACCAAAATCACCATCCTCTTATATCACTCAACAGGAAACAGCCCTTTCACAGACAAAAAACTTCAAAGAGTAACGTCAACAGTAATCATCCTAGGTTCAAAAAGAAAAAATAAATAATTTTAGTTTGTAATTTGGCAAAATTCTGCAAGTGAAAAATTGAACTAATTAAGAACACTGGGTAAGACAGAGAGAACAAGAACAGGATGAATTTTTCTTTCTTGGATACGTACACAGTGTTACGAATTTTGGGTTTAGTCCGATAAAATTATTAAACTTACCTGGATAAGGATAGCAGCTTGTATTTGCCTGCGTTTTTTAAGCTCAATTCTCGAGGCCATCCCGCGGAATCCCATCTGTATAGAAAGAGCTGTCAAGCACAAGTCACAATAAGCTTTCCTTGCAAGAAACATGCGTGCATCCTTTTGGATCCTCAAGCAAGCGGCTTCTCTCCTCATGCATACATAGAGATGGCGTGCAACTTCACCTAGTGTCACAGGGTAACCAAACAACTGACTAAGGCTCGTGATTTTGGAACAAAAACAAGAGTTTCAAGATAGAGATGCTTAAGAAGGGAATAACATGCACCATTACTACCTCTGCATGAAGCTTGGATTTGTATTGCTGAAGCACGTATCTCAATAAAGCTTTTGCGAGCAAAGTACGAAAGAACTTTCCTCTGGATAATGCTCGCAGATATTCCAAGGACCTCAATCCTCAGAGCATCTAATTCTGCCATCTGGCCAGCTCTCAGGAACACCTTGGTCAAACCAATCTGTAACGGAACGTGATTAGCTAAAGCTGAACTCAAAATCTGTCATGAAGAGTTTCACATAGTCCCAATTAGTTTTAAAGTTCATTTGGTTTAACCAATTCACAAGACAATCTTTTTGAGTCTTTCTTTCGAGTTTCGACAAGACCCAAAGCTGCCTATCTCAAGAATTTGCAAAGATGCAGCAGATACAGAAAGACTCACTGCAAGTATGATGAGCATTCAAGGACATTAAGAAACAGATTTTGCGTGTGATATGAAATGACGACTGGAAGTTGGAACAGCCCAATAATGTCTAGATAGATGAAGGAGACGCCTGATACTTTGCCGACACTTCAATGTTAGCCAAAAACATACTATGAAGCCCAAAAGGTGATGCAATAGAAGTTACATTCATGAAAGTCACAGTGAGTATTTCTCAAAAGTGAGAGATCAACCCAGAGAAGATTATGAGTCACAGCTATTAAGGAACACAAAACTGACAAAACCATGAAAATTGTAAATTTGTGCAATGTTGAAATGGTCTAGCTAGAAGAGCCCATATTATTGAAAGCACCCTGAGGAAGTACCTGATAACCATTGAGTTTAGCCCTCTCTAGTATCCTCTTACAAGCAGTAACCTCCTCGCAGCTAGTAGTAAAATGTATTTGGTAAGAAGAAAATAAAACCTTAGTACTGAATCCTACTCAAGAAGCAATACCAAGCATGTAACATCTTTCAAGAAGGTTCATCTCAAATTGACAACTAAAGAAAGTACCTTCCTTTCAAAACATTAGGTGCGAGGATACCGAAACGAGCCATAAATTCACTAAATGTTTTTCTTGTGGGATATCCTGCACAACTAATCCGGATGGCCTCCATTACTCCCTAGAGAACAGCATAACTGAGTTCATAAAGGTTGCAGAGCACATTCTCGTATGCGTAAGAGTAGGAATTATCACCACTTACCCCACAACGGAGCTGCTGAAGTACATTCTGGTTCTCAAAGATGGAAGGTTTCAAAAGATTATTTGGCTTCACACAGCGAACGTAGTGTGGTTCTGTAGCGCTGAGAGTCTCAAGCAAGGATTGCAGTTGTTGCTGCATATATCATGCAACTCAAGTTAACAAGGTCATACATAGAGCAGAAACTTTGCACTGAAAACTAAACTGAAAGAAAAAAAGACCTTAAATCGAGTGCCAATGGATGAGAACTTGGAACTTTTAGATGATTCTTCAGGTAAAGGTGGGAATAAGCTCGAGACGAAGGTGCAGTTTGAAGCACTAAGGAGTGCTTGCTGCTCTGCGACAACATAATCTTTGTTCTTATCCAAAAAGAACTCAGTTTGATATGTGACCTGAAATCAGACTTTGCTCCGTGAAAGACAGACCAAAATATGACTCACTCTCTCTTCTGCTAAATATTCTAGTCATTAGTTATGTCAATCGGAGCTTACATCACCAGCATAATGGCTAATAGTGAAATCAGTCTGCGACAACTTCGGCTTGCTAAAGCGCTTGTGATCTTTGAATGTCTGGTACAGTTTCTGTGCAAATGTTTCATGTGTTGATCGTGGAAACATACTGCAAGGGATAGAACAAAAGCATCTCAAGAAGCCAGAAGCAACTAACTTTACATATAAACAAAGATATTAGCAACAACACACTACCAAAAAAAAATTAAAAAGAAAGAGCAGTTATAACTCCGAATACATACATACCAAGCCTCGTCAAGAAGCGCAATAACGCCACCAGGTTTCTGTAAGTAATAGAATCTTATTAGTAACGAAGAACTCAAAACATCGGCATTTGCAAAACTAAAACTTATGAGATGCACTTTTTCTATTACATGAGATAGAGAAAAACCAAGAATAGAAGCGTGTATAAAAAGGGAGCAAGAAGTAGTTCGGTAAATATGTCAATATCCCATTCAGGTGATGTTGTGGAGATCAAAGCAAACATTAAAGACAAAAATATCAAAATATAGAAAAATAACAATGACAAACATGCAATTAATGAGGAAAAAAAACATAATAAGAAAGCAGAAGAATAGCCAGAAATTTCTAAATTATACGCACACCACCAAGGAAAAATGGCAGTACAAAGAACGATAAGATTCAGGAAGCACAAAGATGCATCCTTAAAAAAAGCAAAAATGTAAAATAAATACGTCATCAATGCCAAAGAGTGTGGTATATTGATGCCCAAACCGAAAAACCAGAGAACAATGAACAAAACAAAAATGTATCTAACCTTCTCAATAAGATCGAGAATGTCTTGATTATCAACAAATTCTATGTAACTCCAGTCAATTTCTTCTTTGGTGTACTCTTCTTGCTCCATCTTGAAAACATGCTGCAAAAGAAAATCATGCAAGACTCACTCAGTCTTCTTGGGTGTTTGTTGCTTCTACTTCATCTATTCTTTATTTACTCACTTAATTGTATATTTACAAATCACAAGTGATACTGAGGATAAAATATGCAGAATCCTTATTCCAGACCTGATTGAAGTGTTGCTGCAACTTTTCATTTGTCAAATTGATACAGAATTGCTCAAAGCTGCACAAAATAAATTTAACAAGAGAAAACAAAATTTAAGAAAAAAAATGTATATCCAAGCTACTAATCCTCAGACCAAAGATGCAGAATCTCAAGTAAGCATCAACTTTATGAAGCTGTCACTTAAATTTTCAACATAAATTAGTGTCTATTCAAATAAACAGCCACAATGGCAGCCATATTACGTTGAAAAGACTGCATGTTTATTAGATTAAAAAAAAAGCTGAAGAAAGAGAACAATGCATCCTCCTTTCCAAAATACAGCTAAGGAAGTTTTTTGAGTGAACTTGCATAATAGAATCAGTAAAGCATTTTAGCTTTAGAAACAGATGTTTCTATTGGATCAGCAGGTTTGATGCAGATTACTGGGCCATTGACCTCTGTAAACGATGAAAACAAAAGCATACCGGTTAAGCACCTGTTTGTCTTGAAACTCTCGAATCCATATATGTCCAGTACCCCAATTAAGCATTTTGAATCAGGATCTTGGCCAATGGAATTGTTTAACTTGTTCACAATCCTGTTTCAAAGAAAAAGAAAGTTAAGAGTAACAATTACAAGGCACAGCTTTAATCAGTCTCATCTTTTAGTAAAACTAACCAATCAAACAATCTTGAATAGACTGTTTTCGCCAGAGCATCTCTATTAAGAGCAGCAGCATTTGGATCAAGGCATTTTGTTATCGACTCATCACGAGTTACTATAACGCGCTTGCATAGAGAATCTTCAAGAGCCTTCTCATCACACCTGAATAAGATTTGAAGATTTAAAGCCCCATCATAACTAAACCATCAACAGAATCATGAATAGAAAAGGATCACATACATCAAAAAGCTCAGCTGCAGTTTTTAGATGGAATTTTGACTGATCATCCTGGGTTTCTGATGAATCAGTTTCATTTCCCTTGGCAAACTTGATGTTTCCCAAATGAAGAATTGCAGCTATAACTCTGAATATTGCATCCTGCAAAAGGAAAATTGTTTCTGTAAGACTTGAACAGATGACTAGCAGGCATGGAGAATGTTATGCATCAATACCTGCTCATCAGAACTAATGCCAACAACATCCATAGCATTCCTTGTAGCTTGGTATTCCTTGGGATCATCAATTCCATCCAATTCAAAACAATTCGTTTGATTCAGATAATGAAACGTTCTTGGATTTCCTAGTTTATATTTTTTAACATCCTGATCACGAAATAAAACAAAAATAAAAATACAATTGGAAAAACATTCCAGGGAACTAAAGCTTTTTAAATTAAAACTGAACCACAAATAAGTGATTCCGATTTAAGTGTGCACCAAACAAGCATCACAAAACCATAGCACATCAAAAGTCAAAAGCATCTAAATTATGCCCACACACTGAGCTTCCACTTATTGGGGGATCTAGAAGATATTCGAGTTGAACTTGATATGGTTAAGCAGCAACATCTTCAAGAAATCAGTGTACTTAGCAAGTACTAAGCTTCATTCAAAGATGATGTATTGCCTGCCTTCTCTACTTTCTTCTGAGATGGCTTCTAACATTAAGTAAATGAGTTACCTCGGGTGGTGCAGCACAAAGCATATAGAAACAGTGATAGTTTCTCTCAGGATCGGAGACCTGGCACACACGTGATCTTTCCAGCAGGTAAGTTCTGATTGCAGCACCAGAAATTCTACCCCGATCATCAAATTGAATCTCCACAAATTTACCAAAACGACTGCGTACATACACATTTGTTTGAGCAGCCAAAAGAGAAATCAAGTAAAATATTATATTACATACAACTAGCATAACTCGAGAAAAATAGCAGATTAAGTTTGAGCACCTTGAATTATTGTTTCTGACTGTCTTTGCATTACCAAATGCTTCTAAAACGGGATTAGACTGCAAAATGGTGAAAGATATCAGCACAAAATCCATTGATTTGTGTAAAATATTTGTCATTGTCCTATCAAAAGACTCATCTGAAGAACAAAGTATTGGAACCATGGTATTAGGAGTACAGAATTTACTGAGTAATAGTCAAACCTCGAGGACTTGCTGCTCCACAGTCCGCCCCTCAGATACAGCTCGTCCTCCCATGTAGGCAAGATATTGCATAAGCATTTTTGTGCTTTCAGTTTTACCAGCACCACTTTCTCCACTAACCAATATTGCCTGACTTATCTTCTCATTAATCATCTGTCTGCAGATGGGGATGCATAGTTTAGAAAGTATTTGCAAAACAATATGCTATTTGATCCTTAAAAGAGCAGAGAATATAAAACATTGCCTGTATGCAGCATCAGCAATAGCAAAAGGGTGTGGACTCAGCTCACCGAGGTCTGCTCCTTTATATTTTTCCATCATATGCTTCTCATATAGATGAGGTAACCTTTTGAAAGGGTTTACAGCTATCAATATACTACCTGTATAGGTCTGAGGACATCATCAAAGAATTAAGACTCAGATGTATATATGTTTCTACATAAGCAATCAACAAAAATTATAGAGAATTAAGAATCAAATTTGTCTAGTAAACCGAAATTCTTATTCTTTATGGAGCTAAAACTAAATTGAGGAACACTAAAAATTGATTTTGATAGCAGTAAACAACAAAGTCCAAGTCAAACTACGAACATCAAGGTAAAACGTCAGGGAGGAATCATACAATCATAACTCACATATATTTCACTTATATCATATCGGCTCCTCATATTCTGGAGAACACCTGGTTCATGCAAGTAGGCAAGCTTTGTCATGTCATCCACGCCACATTCAGGAGCTTCAACATCTTTTGCATATACACTGGATATATTAGCCACCACCTGTGGTGTAAACATAAAAGTATATCAGGTCTCCAACTTACATTCTGAAAGACCTACAAAAGTGACCAACTAATATATAACAAAATGCCAATATAGATGCAGGGCTCTTCATTTAATCTCAGTGCAAGAACCGATTAATATATAGATGAAAGCTTATGATGCTGGGAAATAAGATATTAATACCTGTTATATTACCATCTAATTTTAAAAGCTTAAGTGTTAGAGAGACGTGCAATTTAGACATCTAACAACCCTGCCCCTTCACTTGTGGACCAAACACAATCTTTCCCTTTTTAACAACAGACTAACACACATACTTCATGGCTGTTTGATATAACTAAATGCCGACTGTTTGAACAGAAGATCTCCGGCTCCAATACCCTCTAAATTACCACCTGATCTGAAAATTTTAGTTGTTAGAGAAGAGCTTATGCATGTATTTGGCCTTAATGCCACCTATATGCTCAGGTTCATAACTGGAACAAAAGATTTCTGCGGAGGAAATACTTACAGTGTCTCCTGATGTACAACAAACTTTAACCTCTTCGCCATTGACTTCCAAAACTTCTCCATCTATCCAAGCAATATTAGGATCCTCAACCCAAACCTGAGACCCTACTACTATACCTGTTGAGAAAGCCTGCAAAGAGGAATAAGATCTTTAATAAATAGCCTTTGAGTAAAGAAATAAAATCCACTGCATGGCCAGAAACTGATTGCATCTAAAAGTTTTGCTAACATCTTTACCAATTCATTGCATGATTCGGTATGTGATATACATTAATGTGCAGATGCATGAAGAGCAACAAGAATTCAGTTCACAAAGTACTGGAATAACTGAAGAAAAGCATGATCAAATACCTTGGAGAGCACAGAGAATTGAGAAAACAGAAACCCGATAGCCTCTTATTTGGGAGGTTTATTAAATTAAGCAAAGTAATGCTTTTGCTAATGTATCCTCTTAATTCATGTTTTTATAAATAAATATGAATGAGCATACATGTGGCCTTTCCACTTGATTTTTGAAATGGAGAAATATAATCACTTGAAGTAGTTTTTTGAAGAGCTTCATGTATTCCAAACTAAGAGACATATTACTGAAATATTTTTGAGTTCATCACTTCAGCTCAACCACTAGACAGGTTTCAGTAAAGTATCCCTCTAAAGTCCCCTTCCTCTGCAGTTAGAAATTATACTCTGCTCCTAAGAGTCAAAACCACTTCTCATCTGGACTAAATAAAAGTAAAAGACATTTTGGAGCACTCATCAACAGTGAGAGCACTTTGCAATATATTCAAACGCAAAATAATGTATAATGAATAAGGGGTTTGTATCACGACATCACCAGGCTATATTAATCCATGCAACTTTAATGGTCCTCTTCCTAGGCGAAGAAGAATAGAGCTATAATATAAGTCACCGCACTTGTCTCTACATCTTCCAATAATAAATGCCCAAATAAAGAAGTTTCCGAAGGAGTGACTGTCCAACCTTCAGCGTTTTGGGTTGTTGTTCAAGAGGTTGATTCCTAACTGCTGCTTGTATTTTGTTTTGAAAAACCCATATTTCTTTTTGACATATACTATGTTTCTAGATTCAATATGGCAGAGATTCAGGTACATGAATCAGAATCTATCTTAGATGAATTAGCAATTCTTCAGATTAAAAACCGAAAAAAATAGGAAGTATTTACCATTTTCTCATTTCCTTACCATTTTCATACATTTACTTACTCATGTGAACTAGTTAGCAGTCAAGGTATTATCAAGTAACTCAAAGAAGCAACTCATTAGTGTCATCTTCCTTGCTGTGTTTGTTGGTAGCTCAAATCTTGTTAGTTGTCTCAACCTGTGCATTTCTTAAGATACTCCAAGTAGTCTACTTTCTTTAGAAATTTATTCTTCTCTTCGCTACTTAGACTGTACCGCAGGGTGGAGGGCCGACATTTTTTAAAATTGCTTTATAGGTATTGATTTTCTAGGCTTTTAGTTACTTTTTCTTCAAATTCGCCCCACCCAATATTTTCCAGAAACTCTTTTATAGATTCTTGCCCTCCAGACACAATGCTCTAGTTCCGTCTAGAACATCATATGCTAGAAAGAACAACTTGAGCAAAAACATTTCTAAATCAATCTTTATACCATCTGTTTTACATCTGAATAAACTATTCATCATTTTCCTTCTCTCTATGGAACCACCAGATATAGTAAATTTTATATGTAGTTTGGAATATTTGATCAAATTCCCCCCCCCCCCAAACATTTTTTTTGCAGCTTTTATATTTAGTTCGACGTACTGTTGCAGTTTTCGCCCCAACGCTAAATTCCTGGCTTCATCCATGACCCCCCAAATAGTGAAAAACTACAAACTTCACCGTCGTAAGTAATTTGCATGACTAAATCATTCAACTTTAATAAAACATTTCAACACCATTAAAAGCTCACTAACCAAACAAGGCACCGAATCAGCAGGGTCTGGGAAAATCCCCGATGTACCAGACGTTACCCTTATTTTTTCATAAAGAAATGTTTTCGGTAATAGCAATTAAACACTTGATCATCGCGCCAAACACGAAATTCAAACTCAATAACCAAATAAACAGCAAAAAAACAATAAAATAGCCAGAAAATTACCATTTCTCGAAGTAAATTGAATCGAGAGAGAAATTAAAACCCTAGTTTTCCTTCAATTCCGCAATGCCACCAAAATCAGCTTTTCCTCCAATAAGATCATCAAATACACGAAACGTATACATAAATATGACCAAAACAAACAAATTTTCATGGAACGTGTGATGATCAAATAAGGAATAATTGTTGCAGATGATGTATTAGGATACCTCTTTTACTATAAAAAATTGGGGTTATATTTTTATCAAAAAAAATATATATAAAAAAAAAAAAAAAGGCAGAGCCAAAAGTCAAATATTTCCCCTCTGAAACTTTTTCTTCCTCCAACGAAAACGGAAATGGAGATGGAAATGGAAAATTTTCTGTGTCACAGTTACAATGTCTGAATCTCTCTGAAAAAATGCGGGTGGTTTTTGTGTGTTTGTTTAACGTAGAATGCAGGGAAGAAGAAACGAAGAGGGAGAGGATACACGTCAGAGTACAGAGAATCGAAGAGAAATTAGAACCCACTTTGTTAATTCTCAAAACTACCCTTCCCATGAGTACATTTTTTTAGGATTAGTACTTCTTAATTATTATTTTAAATTTTTTTTTATTATTATTTATCAGGGAGGGGATCTATCAAGAAATAGGAATTCAAGAAGAGGAGAGGATTCGAACTCATAACTTCCACGTCATAAGATGGGCTAGTACTTCGTAATTGAATATCTGTTTTTCTATTCATTTTGTATAGAAAAATGTACATTCAATTCCGGAAAATGTAGAGTAAAGCTAAGCTTACAGCTACAGGGTTAAACGTTATTTTTTCAGTACATATAAAACACTTTTAGAAAAGGTGTTTCATGTTTTTTCGACAGGTCTTCAATCTCATGAAATAGGTGTAGATGTGTCATTTATTTGCAATAGGTATTCTCTCGCTATAAACATGTATCCTTATGCATGTAACAATTGTCTTACCTAACATGTTTCTGAAAGTCACATGTCATCAGGTGTCCCAAAATTCTTAGACTGTTAATTTTTTTATACAACGACTCAGAACATCTATTATACATCATATAATAGACGTACTTAGGGGTGTGCATTCAGTATTCGGAATAAAATTTCGAAATTCGGTTCGATTTTGTAACGTTTTATGAAAATCGAACCAAACCAAAAATTTTATGAAAACCGTATACCGAATACCGAAATTATTTCAGTATGGTTCTGGTTCGGTTCGGTTTGTACCGAAATTTTATTTTTTTCTTGTGGAGCCAACTTAATAAAAAATAGACAACGATAAAATTATAATGCACAATTAAAATAAAAATAATAAATTAAAATTAAGAATAAAAATACAACTATACAATAATAACATAACTCATTAAGTCCCAACCATTTAGGGTATTGGTGGTAACATTTGGCAATAAATGTACAAAGTGTCTTCTCCCCGAATGTCACTGAAACAAATGGATTGAAGACATATCTAAGTAATATTAATAATACGTATAAGTATAATACATTTTTTAATAATAATATTATTAATAAATTGGTTTATTCGGTATTTCGAAATCGGTTTTTAAAATTTGAAAACCGAATACCAAACAGAATTATTTTGATTTTTCAAAACCGAACCGAATAAACCGAACCATATAATATAATTCTTTTCGGTTCGGTATTTCGGTTTAACCAAATAGTGAACACCCCTAGACGTACTAATTAGTAGGGGTGTCAACCCGAACCCAAGTCACATAGTTCGAAAAAATGTGATCGTGAGCTCAATATTCAATCTCGATTTTTATGTGAGCTGAGCGTGAGCTTGACCTCGTTCAACCCGAAAAAAAGCTCGAACCCTAATAAGAATAATATAATTAAAATATTATATATATATATATATATATATATATATATATAATAATACTAATTAAAATGAAGAAGACCTATAAATTGGCATTCATTGAAGAATTCCTTAAATTTAGTGAAGAGGAAGAAGTGATGCATGATAAGAGTGAACTAGATATTTATTTGGAGGAAAAACTTTACCCAACAAAGAGTGGTAGTGTTGATGAAGACTTTATTATCTTGGATTATTGGAAAGTAAATGCTTTTAAATTACCTATTTTGTCTATGATGACAAAAGATGTATTAGCAATTAATGTAAGTTCAGTAGCATATGAGAATGATTTTAGCACCAGGGGTCATGTCTTGAATCAATTTTGTAGCTCACTACTTCCCTATACACTAGGTTTGATCCCCGCGCGATGCGCGGTTGTATTTCTAATTTGTATATCTTTTGATGATGTCGTACATGTTTTCTAACTTGCATTTTGATTAGAGATATAACTGAAACTGAAAAACATGTTAATATGTCTCAAAATAAATTTAGATAAGATGTAATAATTCTACTTTTTTATTCATAAACTTGCTAATTCATTCTTTTTGTCTAAGAACAAAATCATCATAAATATTATTTTTTTCTAGAAAACAAAATAGCCTTAATATTTTATAATTGTTCTACATATGATATAAAATATATATTCAAATGAAATAAATATAACAAAATACAAAAAACAATCCTCAAGGAAGCTTAGCCTACATTCTTTTGCCTTCTGTCACTAAAGAGCTACTTAGCACCCCTTTTTCCCGTCAATTTTTTTGCGCACATTCTCTAATTACTCCTCTTCAAGAAGCTTATTTTGGGAACCTTTAAGAGCCATTATACCTGCACAAAAAAAAAATGTTCACCCTCTATAGCGTATTACATGTTATCCATCCTCATTCTCAAACAAATAAAAGTAAGAAAATAATTACACAGCAAACAAAACAAAAGCAAGGAAATAATTACGTAGAAAACAAAGGCACGAAAAGAATTGAATCAAGTATCAAGATTTTCTATTACCCATGTTTTTCAGGTGGCAAGCTCTCTGTCTTCAATCAACAAAAAACATGTTCTGGAAATTGAGACACATATTCTCTTAACTTGGTACTTGAAAAATAATTTGTCTCTAAACAAAATTATTAGATGTTTGTTCATAAACATATAAATTAATATATCAAGTGAAAACATGAATTGCATTATTTAAAAAAATGAATTTCTTACCTATTAAAACCAAGAAGACCATGACATATTTGCTCATATCATTTCTCTATTTATAAGAAGAAAAAACTCTTGAACTTTCCTAACCGACAAAACAATAACAATAACAATGACAATAAATAAAATATATAAACTCTTAGACTTTTTGGTTTCCCGAGAAAGTCAAAAGTTACTTTTTTAGAGAAATTAAAAAACCATTTTTTGAAAGATTATTTTTTATTTAAATAGTCATTATAGTTTGTTGTTTATAATATGAAAAGTCATTTCTTTGAAAAAAGAATGGTTTTATGAAACCTATTTTTTTATATTATATTTTTATTTATTAAAGTTTTTATTGTTATAGAATATCAAGAGTCTTTCATTAGGGAAATAATAAAGTATTGGAAACTGATATTTTCTTTTTCTTTTTTAGTTGATCAAATCCAATTTTTCTTTTTTCATATTTAAGTTATTGAGGGAATGCAAGGGAATGCATGATTGGTTTTGATTTATATAGTTGGTTAGAAGAAACTAAAAAGCCACTTCATTAATTCTTAAAAACCCAAAATTTTATATTAATGAATGAAGTTACAAAACTCTTCTACTTCATTCATTAATATAACTAATGAGCTAAATAAATATAGTTGGTTAGAAGAAACTAAAAAAGCACTTCATTGATTCATAAAAACCCAAAATTTTATATTAATGAATGAAGTTACAAAACTTTTCTACTTCATTCATTAATATAACTATTGAACTAAATAAATATAATTACTACAAACCTCTTCTACTTCATTCATTAATATAACTAATGAACTAAATAAATAAAATTATTATAATAAAATTTACAAAACTCTTCTACTTTATTCATTAATATAACTAATGAACTAAATAAATATAATTACTATAATAAAAGTTACAAAAATCTTCTACTTCATTTATTAATATAACTAATGAACTAAATAAATATAATTACTATAATAAAAGTTACAAAACTCTTCTACTTCATTCATTAATATGACTAATAAACTAAACAAATATAATTAAAACTCTTCTACTTCATTCATTAATATGACTAATAAACTAAACAAATATAATTAAAACAACTCTTCTACTTCATTCACTAATATAACTAATGAACTTTAAGTTAAGTATGTTGGTTCATATTTCTTTTTTATATGAACTTGAAGAGTCTTGGGAGTTAAGTATACATGAGTTATAATTTATAATTAACTCTTTTAGAATTTCCTTGCATGAATGAGAACTCCAAAAGTCACTTGAAACATCATAACTAACAATAGTTAAAGTTTTTCCAATTCCAATTAACATTAATACATGCCTTTTAAAATTCCCTTACATGAATAAGAACTCCAAAAGTCACTTGAAACATTATAATTCATTATAGTTCAAACTTTTCCAATTCCAATTAACATTAATACATGAGTTATATCATTAGTTGTATGTTAGAATTAATACTCATTTATAGTTTTTGTGTGTGTATATAGAGCTAAAATTTCCTATAGCTAAAATTTCTTACTCCATATTTTATCTCAATAGCAATTTAAAACTTTAGCTGAAGTTATTAGCTAATGGAGCACAACATCTTTTGCATTTTAGAGAGCTTACATTGCCACATGTAAGTTTCTAATTGGTCCACATCCCACAAAATGCCACATGTCACTCCCTCAAACTTCTTCCTCAACTTTTCCTAACTTTATATATTATAGATTTGGGTGATTGTAGAAGAATTCAATGTGCTTGATGAAATTGAATTTGGCACCAACAATGGAATTAAATCACTCTTTTGCAATTTCATCATTTGTTAGAATGGGTTCACTTGTTTTTTTGTATAAGATTCATCTTATTAGCATAACAAACAATTCGAAACTTCTGCTTCTGTTGTTTTTCTTTATATAAGGCTTTTACAATTATGAGACTTCCGTTTCTTTTGTTTTAGTCTATATAAGGATTTTTGTTTACGTTGTATGTAGATTTTTTAACCTTTAACCTTGCTACGTATTTATCTTTGTTATACTTTTTATTAGTTTAGTTTGCTTCAAAAATTAAGTATCATTGTATTATGTATATTTGTATTATTGTCAGAATTTAGTTTCAATGTTAATTATATTATACTATTATTGCTACAGGATTTTTGTTTTTTTCTAATATAAATTTAGCTCGTGAGGCTCATGAGCTTAGCTTTAACGTGAGCTGAGCGTGAACTCAATATTTGTGAGCTTTTCCGAGCTGAGTGTGAGTTGAGCTTTCCAATTTTTATGTGAATTGAGCGTGAGCTAAGCCAATCTCGCCTCACATAGCTCTTATTAATTAGATAATCCTTAGTTGTATGAGTCATTCATGCCTAACTGCTAACCATACATATTTGTTACTCATTTATTTTCAACGTCTATAATATTCTGATAAAAATAGGCCCAACCCAACCAAATCCCATTGAGTTGAAAGTCATTGTGAGAGTATAAAAACTCAAAGAGTCAGTGACCTTTCTATCTCCATCATTTTCATCCCAAAGAAATTGGGGTTTTTTTATTCTCTTCACTCTACTCACAGTCTAAAAAAAAATAAGAAACGATAAATCTCTCTGATTCTGATACGCGCAATTTTTCAATATTTTGGCTATATAAATCACAGGTTCCATCTTTCTAGTTTCTATCTCTTTAATTTTTTTTATTATAGCTTACTATATTTCTGTGTTTTTTGTATTTTTTATTGATTTATAAAACTTTAATAAGTAATTTTGCAGCTGAAAAATCAAGAAAAAAAATCTTTAAACTTTTCAAAAAAAATTCAATATAAGCCTCCGATAATTTTTTGCCTCAGGCCCCATGTTCCCTTCACACGGCCCTGACGTAGTGACTAATTTGAGTTCAGTCTACAGTTTGCTCGTAGTGTAACCGCTAGTAGGGATGGGGTCACTATTGCATGTATCCGGCCTTGTGGGACTGGGTCCACGCCCCTCTCACATGAGTTAGAGTGAAATCTACCTGCAAATAGGTCCCGCCAAACTCTTGTGAGAAGGTTGTGGGGCCAGTCCCACAAAACCGGTCCTATATTAGAATTTTTCGTGGGGATGACTAGACCCAAATTACTCTTTTACACGGAATTCTACCACCGCGGGAAGATCATACGAAAGTCGATATCCACTGAAGAAATTGAACACTCGTCAATAATTAGACATATGACAAGTACAAACAGTTACCCTAGAACTCGGGATTATAAATGTTTTAACTTTAAACTGTGTGCTTTATGATCAAACCTAATGGGAAGGTCATTAAAAAAGATACTCCATCCATTTCAATTTAGATTTCATAGTTTATATTTACGTAATATTAGGATAGTATGAAATTTTAAAGTAAATTCTAATTAGATGTCTAAATTTTTTTAATGAGCTAAAAAAAATTTAACCTTTAAACCCTTGACCTCTTATAAAAAGTTAATGTTTACGAAATTGAGGTAAAATTTTTCAAACTCAAATTATATTCAATCCATCGAAGAGGCCAATAGCCCAGTGTGGCATTGGTCGACCCGTGACCTAGAGGTCCCGGGTTCGATACCCTCCGCCTGCGTGCGGTAAGCTTTATTCTCCCTTATCTAGGGTGTTCTCTCTCCCCAATGTGGGGCTTGTTCTCTCTTCCCAATGTGGGGCAATCGCCCATCGTGGCGTCAAAAAAAAAATTATATTCAATCCTATCAAAAAAAATGTAATCCAAACAATAAGTTATTTAACAATATGCACGATAAGTTATTTAACAATATGCATATCCTTTGGGTACTTCCTCTAATATATGCCCACGGGCATGTCCACCCTGTGAGATTAATGGGCGGGTATGGAATTATAAATTTCATGTCCATTTAAATGTGGATATTAATGGGCATGCACATGCGGGTAACGGGCCATGTGGGTATGGATGGGTTGCAACCGGGCATGCCCGCTTTGTTTATTATTATTATTATTATTATTATTATTATTATTATTATTATTATTAATTTCGGAGAGAGATTAATAAGGTTCTTAGTCTTCTCCAAAATGAAGAAGAGTTTTATATCTCCACTATCTTCTTGCACGCGTTCTTACCAAATATAAGAGTCATATTCTTCCTAAAAACGTACAAGTTCAAATATGTGTATGCAATTAGATTCACTGTTTCATCTCTGAAGGTAATTAAATTATATTCTAACTTACCATTTATCATTTACCATTTATAATGTTTTAACTTCGTAAGGTGTGTGTTTTATATGTGAAGATGATGGGGAGGAATCAACATTATCTAAAATGGATTCAAATAATACTTCTAGTGTTCATT
Source organism: Vinca minor (assembly GCA_026122235.1). Lineage (NCBI taxonomy): Eukaryota > Viridiplantae > Streptophyta > Magnoliopsida > Gentianales > Apocynaceae > Vinca > Vinca minor. The sequence continues at coordinate 8,942,993 of JAOCZM010000192.1, forward strand.
ATCTAGATCAATATATGGAGGATATTAAAAGAACAGTTTGTTAATTTTGGACAGTTGATCTTGAATTATTCTTGAAATTGTGGACTTTGATTTGATTATTAATTTTTAACTATTTTGGATATTGCGGAATTTGATTTAATTGTTCTTGAACTATTTTGTATTTTTATTTCCCTTCTACATGACTGTAAAATGTAAGTGAATGGGCAATAAGTGCATTTTGCTGATTTTTTTGGATTTGATATATTTTTTTTTTTTAAAAAAAAATTAATAATAAGGTCGCTAGCATGTCCATCTGTCCACAGCAAGGTTGTCAAAATCGTATTTTTGACTCGGAACGGAAGGGGTCTCAAGAATCGTAAACTCGAGGATCGTAACACGGATCGGAAGATCCGAAAAAATTATTAAAAAATAAATATTTTATTTTAAAATTAATATCTCAAATATATTTTGTTTTAAATCATTCCCTTAAACATCTCATTTTGTTTTAATATCCAATTAAATACTGAAAATACAAAGTAAATAGTTTAGGACTTGTTTCAATATAATTATTTTATAAGGTTTTATATGCTAATATTTTAATTGCACTTTTTAGCCCTAACTATATATACACTCTTAAGCATCCCTAACCCTAACCCTAAAGTTTGTATATCATCATTCTCCTCCCATCCCAGCATGCAAGACCCCCCCGACCCTCCCTCCTCTCTTTCTTCTCATGACAGACGGTTCACCACCAGGCCCACCGCCATTTTCCTCCCCTCCCCTCCCCCATCCTTCATTCCTTCTCCCCATTTTCTCTTCCTCTCCCGCCTACGCCGCTCCGCCTTTCCCGACTCCATCACCGCCGTCAAGGAATCGTCTCCTTTCTCTGTTTTCTTATTCCATTTTCTCCGTCATCACCGTCGCGCCCCTACCTTCCTCCCTTCTCTTTTTCTTCTGTCGGCTCCCTTCTTCTCTTCTCTCTTTCTTCTGTCGGCGGTTCACCAGTCCCGAGTCCCGACCACCGCCTCTACGCCGCTCTTCCTCCGCGACTCCATCACCGCCGCCGTCACAGCGTCCCATTTTCTTCTTCTTCTTCTTCACAGTTCCGTTTGTAAAAAGAGAAAATGTTGGATCGTAATGGATCGTTCGATCCTACGATCTGGATTGACGATCCAGAACGATCCAACATCACAGCGATCCAACACGGTTGTAGACCTTAGGATCGTAAAATCGTACCAACTCGCGATTTTGACAACCATGGTCAAAATCGTATTTTTGACTCGGAACGGAAGGGGTCTCAAGAATCGTAAACTCGAGGATCGTAACACGGATCGGAAGATCCGAAAAAATTATTAAAAAATAAATATTTTATTTTAAAATTAATATCTCAAATATATTTTGTTTTAAATCATTCCCTTAAACATCTCATTTTGTTTTAATATCCAATTAAATACTGAAAATACAAAGTAAATAGTTTAGGACTTGTTTCAATATAATTATTTTATAAGGTTTTATATGCTAATATTTTAATTGCACTTTTAGCCCTAACTATATATACACTCTTAAGCACCCTAACCCTAACCCTAAAGTTTGTATATCATCATTCTCCTCCCATCCCAGCCGCAAGACCCCCCCAGCCCCCCCTTCTCTCTTTCTTCTCCGCGACAGACGGTTCACCACCAGGCCCACCGCCATTTTCCTCCCCTCCCCTCCCCCATCCTTCATTCCTTCTCCCCCTTTTCTCTTCCTCCCCGCCTCTACGCCGCTCTGCCTTTCCCGACTCCATCACCGCCGTCAAGGAATCGTCTCCTTTCTCTGTTTTCTTATTCCATTTTCTCCGTCATCACCGTCGCGCCCCTACCTTCCTCCCTTCTCTTTTTCTTCTGTCGGCTCCCTTCCTCTCTTCTCTCTTTCTTCTGTCGGCGGTTCACCAGTCCCGAGTCCCGACCACCGCCTCTACGCCGCTCTTCCTCCGCGACTCCATCACCGCCGCCGTCACAGCGTCCCATTTTCTTCTTCTTCTTCTTCACAGTTCCGTTTGTAAAAAGAGAAAATGTTGGATCGTAATGGATCGTTCGATCCTACGATCTTACGATCTGGATCGACGATCCAGAACGATCCAACATCACAGCGATTTTTACAGCGATCCAACACGGTTGTAGGCCTTAGGATCCAACTCGCGATTTTGACAACCATGGTCCACATGCATTCGGCGAGCGGGTACGGGCAATCCTTTTGATGATCCCGTTAAAAAGCGGGCATGCCCGCCCATTTTCATTTAAAACATACCCATGATGGGATGGGGCGGAGCGAGCAGACATACCCATTTTGACAGTAATATATAGAACCATAAGAAAAGTGAAAATGCAAAACGATCAACTTAGATTTTGCTTGTTTGAAATCCTCTTTTAAAATGGTAATTATAAACAAATGTCTATTTAAAGACTTACGAAAAAAATAACAATACTAGTTGTTAGAATATCATCAAGTGGTGGACAGGTAAAATGTGGCTACTGCTCCGACAATTTTGTAACGTTCCACATTTTATCTTTGGAAAATAATTTTTTTCAAAGAAATTTAATAAAATGTTAACATTCCCCCTCCCTCTCTCCTTCCTCCAAAATTATAGAACTTTTTTCTTATTATATTTTGACATACTCTCTACATTTTATCATATAAGTCAATAGTAATATAAGAAGGGTCTTTCTAACATGTGTGGGGCACACGTTAATTCAAATAAAGTATAATATATATAGTAATTTAAATGTATCAAAATTTAAAATTCTATCAAAACTCAATACAAGGGTAGTATAATATATATATATCAAGATAGTTCTAGTACAACTAATACAACAAGGAAAACAGAGAAAAGGGTACAAGATCGTGCAGAAGAAAAGAAAGGGCAGGGACAGTACAAAGGAGAAAAGAAAAATACATCCGCAAATTAGTTAAACATAATTCTAGAAAAACTTTTTCCATCCAGATTGTCTTGCCAGTGTTTAGATGCAAAAACAGTTGGAGAGTAAAAATTTTGGCTTGAGCAACTGGGATGGGAGCTTCCAAATTTGAGTCATCGTGCATGTTCGTAGTTGTCCAATCAGTATTCTGCAATCATCAACGATATTTAAAAGACTTGGGTTAGAACATTTTTCTATTAGATTAAGGACTATTTTGGAGTCGACTTTGATTTCTAAGTCCAAGTAATGGTAGTTGATTGCTAGTTTAAGGCCATGTATGAGCACTAGTAATTCATCCTCATTATTTGTTGTGAGGAGTAGGTGACTAGAAAATCCGAGAATCCAATTCCCATGGTGATCGCGAAAGATGCCTCCTATTCCCCCTGGACCTGGGTTGATTAGGCAAGAACCATCTGTATTTAGTTTTAATCTATTGGGGGCTAGAGGGTGCCATTTAATGTACATAATACTGGTGGTTTTGGTCCTTAGTGGGCCGAGAAGGTTGTTTGCATAGGCAAACTCCACGCTTCTAGCAATGGCCTCATCAGAGGTATTGCTAGGGAGCTGTTTCTTAAAGATGTGAGAATTGCGTGTGAGCCAAAGCAACCAACAACCAAAGGAAAAGATGGTTGGCCATGGCAGAAGATTGTCAAAGTAGGTAGAGAAAGTACAGTTATTTTTTATCCAAGTCTCAACGGGGCAATTATCAGAAAGTATGGAGGATAAATTAGAGCTTAATTTTGGCTTTAATTCTCCCCAAAAGGATTGAGCATTCTTACATTGGCAGAGAACATGATTGGTGTCTTCTAGTTCCATTTTGCAAATTTGGCAGATATTAGAGCTAAGAATTTTCCTTTGGTATAAAAGTGAAGCATGCGGGATGCAGTTTTTAGATCAGAGCCAGATAAAAAATTGAATCTTTGGTAAAGTGGGAATTTTTCAAATCCATTTACTACAAGACTGGTTATTATGATTTATGTTCGAGATGAGTTTTTTATAAATAGAAAAGACAGAAAAAAATCCCAGAATTCGTGATGCTCCAGCAAGCTTGGTCTATTGATTGAGTTTTGAGAGGAAGGAGTTTGTTCAAGGAGGTGTTTTAAGATGTTAGGCAGGGGATAGTTGATCAAATCAGTTTGGATCTTATTGTTTGAAATAATGTTCATGACTTTGAGCTTTTCGTCCTCTAATTGTAATGGGCCATGAAGGATAGCTCGCAGAGGACCCAAGGCAGTCCAATTGTCATTCCAAACAGAAATTTGGTTACCCGTGCCTATTTTCCATTTAATGAATTTGCTTGCAATGTTCCAGCCGGTAGTAATACTCTTCCAGATTGGGGATGGCGAGTAGTGATTGATCTTAGAGTATAGAGGTTGGTTCCTGAGATGTTTTGAGCTAGTGACTTGGGCCCAAAGGGAATTTTTATTGGATACTAGGCATCTCCAAGCTAGTCCAGCTAGCAATGCTTGGTTCTGAAGCATTGATTTCCTGAGCTGAAGCCCTTCTTGTGAGAGAGGCTTACATACTTGGACCCATGCTAATAGGTGTAGTTTCCTCTTATCAGCAGAAGATCCCCAAAGGAAGTTTCTGCAAATCTTGTCAATGGCCTTGGTAGTTTTAGTTGGGAGTATGTGTAATTGCATGACATGCGAGGGGATTGCTGACAAGGTAGATTTAATGAGAGTATATCGCCCTGGGTAAGTGAAAAATTTTGTTTTCCATAACGCCAATTTAGATTGCATATTATCTATAATGAATTGGTAGTATTGGGCTCGATTGGTAGTTAATTTTAGCGGAAATCCTAAATATTTCCCAAGGTTCGTATTGCGTGACATATGAAGCACCTGGCTTATATGTAGAGCAATAGATTGAGCAACATTGTTTGAAAAAATTATTTTAGATTTAGAGTAGTTAATGGATGCTCTTGTGGTTTTGCAGAAGGAGTTTAAAGTTTTGATGATCGTAGCAGTGTTGCGGTTGTTTGCTTCTGCTAAGAGAATGATGTCATCAGCGAACAGTAGATGAGTAAGTTTGGGACAGGTTCTAGATAGAGTGATAGGATTCCACAGAGAGTCTTGGACTGATTTATTGATGAGAAGAGTGAGATATTCAAGGCTTAGGATAAATAAGTAGGGTGACAACTTAATTAATATTAGCATATGTCCGGAAACAACTTATATTATAAGATAGGTGGAGTATATTTCAATACAATTTTCCCTTAATATAAAATAGTTAAATCCGTCTTAGTATGTTCAATTATCAAATTTGAATAAAAAAATGTAACTCCTATTTCAATTTTTATCGATAGAATTCATGAATAGAAGTAGAAATATATAGTGAATTAGGGACTACATTAAAATATTTTACAAAAACTATTCCCTCAATTACAAATTGAAAGTTAATTTTTATTTTAGTTTGTCTGAAAATGAATGCTTACTTTCTCAAGGATATTTCTTCTTGCTCAGTAAAACATCGTAGCTAACCTCCTATATATAAGGAATGCAAGTTCCATTTAAGGTATACAAGAAAACTCATACCGCACCAATTATGCGATTTTTATTTTTAATGACTTTGATTGCAGTTTGAAAAAATTTCAAACTTCATATTTGGTACGGTTTAAAAATCTTTTGAAACCAAACTACACTGCACCGCATATATGTTATATAGTTAATTTAGTATAATATTTAATTTAAAGAAGATTCATTCAAAGGTAATTCAAATGTGAATTATCCTCCATAAATAAAATTGTTAAAATTAAGTAATCTATATGCCTCTATCTATACTCTTCATTTTTTGTAATTAATTTAGAACACTTTATTTTTTTAATTACATTCAGATTATTAAGTTTTTCCATAGAAAATGAGAAAATACAATAAAATGTGCATATTTTCGAGATTTCTAACCATCTACTAATAAAAAACTCAATAATTGCTAACTCTATATTTTAATGTATTATACATAGAGTTTCAGCTAATAACTTATTGGTTCATCATCTCATGACTTCTAATATACTAATATCTTATGCTACTTAACAAGTTTTTTGAAAAAAGAAAAGGAATGTCTCACACTGCAAAATCACACCGAACCCAAAGTATGGTTTGAGGTTTTAATGGTTTGGTGCGGTTTAAAAAAAAATTCAAATCGCAAAATGCAGTGCGGTTTGAAAACTTGATAAACCGTACCACGTACACATCTAATTCCATTAACAACATTTCCTCCAATATTCAAGGATATTATTATAAATTATTTATGATTAAACTATTACTTTTAATTGTCGTATACGTCAAATATTTTGAGAAAAGTATAAGTCAAATATAAATATTTAATTTACTTCAGAGAAAATATAAAAATTTATTTTGGAACTAGTAGAATAATAAAAGAGCACGATAAAACTAGGATTGTTATAAAATAATAATAAAGGGCAATATTGGAATCAAGTCTAAAACTTAACCAACTTCTTTCCCCACCGATCAGGTAGAGCAATTAAGCCCGTTGGTCCAGAATGCTGCAATCCTACGGTTGCCATTTGAATTCCGTGATTCATCTGGGACCCACGGTGCAAAGGCCTCGTGTCTGTTGGTGGGAATTTCGCGCGCTTTTTCTGAACCTTTGACACGACGCCGTATTGGATGACTTTCCTGAGATTACGTCATAGAAAGAAGTCATGTTTGATTGGACGGTTGCCATCTGAAGGCAAACAATGTTTACTTTCCATTTTGCTTAAGAAGTAAACTGCGTTTTATTTACTTAGCAAAAAAAAAAAAAAACTGCGTTTTATTTGATTAATTAAGAGCGAATTGCTTATTTTAGACTTCAACAATTTATGTTTTTCGCTTTTTAGACTTAAATTTTGTTTTCGACCTTTTGTAGACTTAAACAATTTACGGTACCCCGATATAGATTTTTTTCAAATTTCCGGCAAAAAACTCACCGGCATGCAAAACTGTGTCGTTTTGACAGGGTAAAAAAGTCTTTTCAGTTTTAGAAAACAAAACAAATAAATAAGAGCGAATTGCTTATTTTAGACTTAAACAATTTATACTTTTCGCTTTTTAGATTTAAACTTTGTTTTCGACCTTTTGTAGACTTAAACAATTTACGGTAACCCGATATAGATTTTTTTCAAATTTCCGGCAAAAAACTCACCAACATGCAAAACTGTGTCGTTTTGACAGGGGTAAAAAAGTCTTTTCAGCTTTACAAAAAAAACAAACAAATAAATAAATAATCGAGCCAACCCAATCAAATCCAACTCGACCCATTTTCCATGTCTTCTCCCCCTTCTCATTCTGCCACCATCTTCATCTTCTCCCACCCTAACCACCATAATCACAATCAACACCATCAACATCTCCAACATCACCATCTTCTCAACCATCACATTTCTTTTTTAAGCTCTCCCAACTGGGGGGTTATTGTTTAATCGCTATTGCGCACCATCACCTTTCTGGCAGATGTGCTACAAGGAGGTAGATTCAAATTTGCATGCTATTAGGGACTGTTCTCAAAGCAGGGAGATTTGGCAATGGCTTCTAGTGGGATCTGCATGTGAAAGCTTTTGGGAATCGGGGACAGTCAAACAATGGTTGGATAGTAATTTGGAAGGCAGTACTGTGCTGCGACGGAGGGTGTTTAACCACATTGAATAGGGTTGTCTATTCAGGAAAACGGTTAGTACTATTTGGTATTGGCGAAACAAGGGATTGCACGATACTGACGTGGGAATGCCTGGGTCATTAGAAATTGCACGCTTGATTAAGGCCCGAAGCATGGAATGGATGAAGTCGTGGAGGGATCGCAAATTACAAGTGTCGGATATTTGTACATATGAGAATAAGGGCTTGGTAGAGGAGGTTTAATCCTGTTTAGGTTGGAATTGGTAATTGTCTGGGATAATCCTGGATTAGCATTAATTGAATTCGTATAGTCTCTTTGACTATGGTTGATGTAATGATTTTACACAGTTGACAGTGAATATATAGTTTCCCGTTTTGTGAAAAAAAGAAAAGAAAAAAGAACAACAAGATCTTCAAATCTTCAATCCCTTTGGAAAATAGTGATGTTGGAGATTTGAAGGATTTTCCATGGAAAATGGGTCGGGTTGGATTTGATTGGGTCGGCTCAATTATTTATTTATTTATTTGATTTTTTTTGTAAAGCTGAAAAGACTTTTTTACCCCTGTCAAAACGACACAGTTTTGCATGTCGGTGAGTTTTTTGTCGGAAATTAAAAAAAAATCTATATCGGAGTACCCGTAAATTGTTTAAGTCTACAAAAGGTCGAAAACAAAGTTTAAGTCTAAAAAGCGAAAAGCATAAATTGTTTAAGTCTAAAATAAGCAATTCGTTTTGTAAAGCTGAAAAGACTTTTTTACCCCTGTCAAAACGACACAGTTTTGCATGCCGGTGAGTTTTTTGTCGGAAATTTGAAAAAAATTTATATCGGGGTACCCGTAAATTGTTTAAGTCTACAAAAGGTCGAAAATAAAGTTTAAGTATAAAAAGCGAAAAGTATAAATTGTTTAAGTTTAAAATAAGCAATTCGCTCATTAATTAATTTATCTAACAATTTTTGGGAAGAAATGTACAAATTTTTTTTATGTAGTTTATGAATTATTATCCGAGACGAGATCTATTCCTTAACAAAAGAAAAACTCTAATAGATAATTATTCACATCCTCCCCCCGCATACGCATACCAACAAGAAAAAGGAAGACTATTCCAATTAGAGACGGATATATTAATTTAGCATTGAAAGAGAAAATTTATAATTTTAATATCATAGGAGAGGGTGGGAAAGGGGTGGAACATTAATATTTTGCATGAATCTTTCTAAATTTCTTTTTTTAAGGGTTAAATATATGACTTTCAAATACACGAAATAATGTCAACTTAAGGAGTTAAATAAGTTTTCTTTGATTAAATAATTTATTTAATTATTTAATTAATAATTTATGAACTATTTTAATACAAAAAGATTAGATTTACTTAATATGTTGTTTTTCTATATAGTGAGTGACGACAAGCTCTCATGTAAAGAAAAAATAATAATATATTCATACATAACTATTCAGTTCTCCTCGAATACACACTATGTGGATCAGTTCTGTTGTTGACCTGGGTCATGACCACTTGATGCATATTCAGCCACATCACAGTTTTGATTAAATAATAAAAACACTCCCCCTTTTGGTGGGCCTTATGAGGCATTAATCAAATGAGATGATGTGGTTGATTGTGAATCAAGTGGCCCACAACCCCACATATAGCCCAGGTCTATATCAGAATTTTTCCTACCAAAGAGAACAAAGAGAAATACTCTGACAGTTTCAATTTGGAAGTCTAATATTTGATTATCACAAAAAAATAGTAGAGTAGTTTGACTATTATTCAGTTGCAGTCATATATTTTATGGGCAAAATATTGTCTGTCTCCATTTTGTATTCATTTTTCTATCTTCACGAATAGATATTTGACACGTGTATATTTTTTTCTTGTGAATTTTACTATTTCTTTTGGGTTATAATTTTTTAATTATAAATTTAATACATGTCATTTTTTTATTGATGAGACAAGAAAGAGAATATCTGATGGAGAAAGAGGATTCCTAACATATTTTATGGGTTTGTCTGACATGTGCCTTGGAAGAGGGGTTCCTTACAAATAGGGGGCACTCGTTTTCAAGTGGCATTATCTATTTATTTTCATGTTTTTTTTAAGAGAAAATAATAATAGATATTAGGAATTATATGAGGGAGGTAAAATTCTAATGGGTCTCCTACCCTTTGAAATGAGGCATCAAGCTTTAGAAAAATTCTACCTAACCAATGATTCAAAACATTACAAGACTCGAGGTCATAGACAAATCTAGAGAATAAGTGCCCTATAGTACAAAATTTTATGATATTATAACCAAACATTACTACCATACAAATAATAGCAAAACTGAGGTCACGCACAAACCAGAAGCCATCCACAACTTTCAGAGTTCTTGTCTGCAAACTTTCAAAACACGTAAAAATAGGAGGGGAGATCAGTCGGAAACCACGTATAGTAGTTGGCCAGCGACCACGCTAGATACGAACAGAAAGTTCGCTCACGATCCTCCATTCAAAGCCATGTTGCAATAAAACTCTATCTTGATGGATGTTTCTCAAAATTTGATACGGCTAACTCCATTGATTGCTAACATAAAAAACTTGAATTAAATCTTAATTTAAAACATTAATTAAAATCTAGTACTACCATGATAGTAATCATGAAGTTTGCAAACGCATTTATTACGAAAAAGAAAAAACTACCAGAAAAGTGAGCCATTTTGAGGCACACTAGATTTTGAATTGTCCAAGAGTGGTCCAGTACTGGACAATTCCAGATCAAGCAACTCATAGGCCTTGGCGGGGCCGACATGCGACCTCCACCCTACCCTGATTAACAACAGGAGTCCCCTTATAAAAAAATTCATCAAAAGTAAAAATTACAAGAAAAGTCCTCAACAAATCTAAAATTGCATCATTGGTCCTATGTGAATCAAAACTTGTACAAATAGCAGAAAGGGTCTCCAAAAACTCCAAATTTGCAAAATTGATACATTTCTCACCACCAGAGTCCTTTGCTTCGACAATTCCTACTGTCCGGCGCCACGTCAGAATCCTTCTTCTCCTGTGGAACTTCCAAACTCCCATTGGCCACTCCCTTCCACCGCATCACTATCATCCGTTCCTCCTCTGCTAGTAACTCAAGACTAAAGAGAGGCAGTCGGCCGGACCCCAGCGCCGTCGACAGTAATATCATAATATATTGAAAGTCCATATCTTTATAAACAGGAGAACACTTCGTATCCACCAAATCCTTTATGCCAGCTTTTTCAGAAACCAAGACAGCCACTGCAATTGAATCCAATTGAGTCCGCCGCCACGACAACCCAGCAAAGAACAACAACAAGCATCCTCTTCCAGTAATACCAAGATGGTGGATTGTCGTCGTACCGGCGCCATCGCTCAAGAACAAAATCCTATAGACAATGTATGAACTAAAAATCTTGTTGATTGATGGAGACATCAAGAGGGTAATAGCGCTGGAGATGAAAGAAATCATCATACGGCTACAAAATGCGCACGACGGCGGCGTAAAAAACTCTAAAAATTAGGGAGTTTTTCCGACATTATCGGATCTCTGAGAGAGAACTCAGAGTAAAATTAATTAAATCAGACATTATATGCACATACTTGTCATAATTGAGCTAATCCAACTTAATATAGCAAGAAAAGTAAAAGTCTACTCAAACTTACTTTGATAAGCTTATTATTAAACAACTTCATACAACCTTTTAACAGATTCGACTATTAGGTAGAACATACAGAATTTCGCATGTGCAGAATGTGGAAAGTTATAGAATGTTTTCATCCGATTGAAAAGATTTAGAGAGAGAAAAATTATAATCACTATTCAATTTTTTATTATTTCAAAATAGTCATTTTTCTCATTCGTTAGATATTCTCATCAACGGTCTAACAATTGTTCCGCATTGTAAAAATTTCGCCTTTAAACACCATCCTTGTTAGTGTTTATAATAACTTGAAAGGTTTATTTATATATATATTTTACAAAATCTCCATTTCTAGTTTTGGTGGCCTTACAATTTGACTTTAGAAGGTCCCAAATTTATAAAATTTTCTGCATGTACTCTACCTAACTACCCTACAAGAGGACAGATTGGTAGAATCCTCAATTCAGCCTATCAAAATGCTGTAGAAATGAGATCCAATGTTTGCTCTTGTCAATTTTATGCCCTAATTTGGCTAAGCCAAATATTGTAGAGCCTTCAATAATTAGGCCATATCTTGGCAAATGCATCCAAAAGTGCCACGTTACTACTACTCATTTGTTACCTCCTAAGTTATCATCTAAATGTACAGTACATGTGAATTTGGAATGCAATGATCTCATTTGCATGTGCAAGTATGGTCTCAGCATTGGATCAAAAGACATTGTTAAAAATAGACTTATGTTAGTCGAGGCAAATAATCGTGTGTACCCGTCTGTATATTCATGGTTGTGCCTAACCAATCATAATTCATCATGTGTATATATAATTAAAAAAAATGATCACATGACAAATTCTTATTGGTTGGGCACATGAATAAGTACACAGACGGGTATACAAGCTTTTCACCCGTTAGTCAATCCTTCAAAAGATAAAGGTAGAATTGTTTATGCCATATAAAAAGTAAATATACATACAAATTAATTGATATAGAATCTTTAACACACTCTTCACGATCGGAGCTAGACATCTAGATCATCAACAATAATAGGGGCTAACATCAAAATTAAATATGTACACAAACTAGCCGATTTAGAATCTTTAACACATCCATCAGAGCCATTAACGCACCCCTTATGACCGGTGGCTCTAATACTATATTAAAAGGTATAAGGGGAATGATTGCCTAATTTTTATAAAGAACAATTTTGTTCATTAGCTAGTCGAGGTAAGATTCTCAACTTCCATTAACAACAAGGCCTTCAAATAGTATGGGTATCATGAGTCTGAACATATGAAATCATATCTTTTTCTCTAGCTTTAGATGAATTTGTGCTATACTTTATCAGTTTTGCATTACTAATGAGCATTTTCATAGTACATTCTTTTTTATCGACAGAAGTCTTGAATACGAATCTTATGTATAAAAAGAGAGAAAAAGAAAACTATTGATGCTTTGCGTTTTGCAAGAAAGCCGACGGTAAAAATGCATACCGAGTTAATAATAAATGAAAAAAACGAATACCAATTGAATTGAGTTTTCGAAGACATTATTATTAAAAAAACAAAGAAATTATTACACATTCTTTGGAAGCAAATTCAAACCATGCATGAATTGAAATAGATGGGGTCACTTCATTACCCTAAGCCGTGGACATCTTTGTATATATTCAAAAGCAGTCATCACAAGGGTAGCCCAGTTAATTCGGGGTGACACATTGTGTACAATGACGCATGTTCAAATCTTGACAGTCTCAATGTAAAAATTTTAACCCTCCAATGTGGGGTGCCTTCTTACGGTGTCCTAAGACAATGCCTCCCACCAGTCGAGCCGCTGGTTCACCTGATTAACATCCTCCACAATTTTTGTCGGATCGGAAGGTGGGCCCTGTGAGCGTGGGTATCGCCTTAGTGTACAAAAGCAGTCATCTCTTCTTGTGGTGGGATAAGACAAGTCCTCTCACCTGATCGAGATGCTTAGATCATTTTGATTTACATCCTCCAAATTCTCTATTGGACTGAGCCTAAAGTGGGCCCCTTTGAGCGTAGGTAACTTCTTTTTTTTTGTGCACAAAAGCAGCGAGCCAGCCATCTTCACGAGAATCTTTAACAATATCATTGATGAATTCAGTTAATGCAAGAATCCAAGAACTTGTACGATAATACATAAAATCCCTGATTTTGAAATTCAGAAACAAACACTCCTTTATGATGGAGCCTCTCAAATCTCAATATAATTTATGAGAGGCTCTCATAAATTCTCTTCTAATCCAAAAATCCTCTTATAGAGGCTCCAAACTTTTTTGGTTTTCTTTAAAAGATTTATATAAACAGAATAAAGGGTCTCTTTCAATTTTATGTAAAAATGGGTGGAGTTCAAATGAAGGAGAAGAACAATAATAATATTATAAGCAATGAGAAAGATGTGGAGAGTCTAAAAAACAAAATCAGGCTTTTGCAAGGGGAAGTTAGTGATGTATTGAGCATTAGGGATGCTGAGATTCAAGCTTACGAGCGCGAAATGATGGTTTTCGCGTTTAAAGAAGCCGAGTGGAAGAAAGAGAGGAAGAAATTGAAGGAGGAATTGAAGAAGATGAAGAAGAAGAAGAAGTTTGAGGATAGAGAACAGAGGTTGTCGGGGCCGAATTTCTTGGTTGAACAGATAAGGGAAGAACAAGCTAGGAGAGATGATGCTGTAGAGAAATGGAAGCAACTTTATTTTGCTATCAAGATTGAACTTGATGATCTTATTCAGAGGACTAACCAAGGTACTTACTGACATTCTTTCTCTGATAAAATAAATACAGTCCGATTCAGAGGCTGTCAAACTTTTTTTCAACACTGTACTGAATCAATCTCAGCTTCCAAGATCAAATGGCTCGGCAGCTGAGATTGGTTCAACACGGTGCTAACGAAATAGTTGTTAGCACCGGCATCAAAATGAGCAGAATTACATGATTGAAAGTTTATTCGGAAAATTTAGATAGATAGGGAAGAAACTTCTGACATTCTTTCCCTTATTCCTCTGATAAAAAAATATAGTACAGTTTCAGTGTTGACAGCTTACATCAGCATTGTGTTGAACCAATCTCAACTGCCAAGATCAAATTGGCCCCGCGACTGAGATTGGTTCAGCACAGTGCTAACGGAATAGTTTTCAGCACTGACATAGGGAAGAAACTTCCCTATGATCGAATGTTTGTTCAAAAAATTCAGATATATAGGGAAGAAACTTCTGACATTCTTTCCCTTAATTGCTCTTATAAAAAAAAAAAAATAGTCCAGTTTTAGCACTGACAGCTTCCGTCAGCATTGTGTTAAACCAATCTCAGCTGAAATTGGTTAACCATGGTACTGACAGAAGAGCTATCAGCATCGAACCGAAATGATAAAAAAATATAGCAGAATTACTTAATTGAAAGTTTAAATAGACAATTCAGACATAGATATGGAAGAAAGAACATGAATTGTTCGTTTTAATGCTTGGATTTTATCAATTCTTATCCTTTATAACAATCTCTCTCTGTAACATTCTATTATAGAATTTTCATTCACATATCCTAAACCATAAAAGATAACCCTAAATACTATAATAGGAATGCTAATATGTTGCTCATTCTATTTAGCAAGCGAAAGAACCTAAGTAGTTCGTTTTAATTCTTGATTTGTTTGGACTCGTGTTGTTTGTAACATCTTCTGCGACATTTTGTTTGTAACATTCCTATTATAGGAACGTTAGAAATATGTTACAGAAGATTCGGACGCGATAGAAACTAAGGAAGATGAATTTTTGTTTTGTAGGGGCAGAATGGAGTTGGAAAGCAGAAGAAGCAATGTTAGAAGAACTGCAAAAGGAATTGAGTGCTAAAGAGGAAGCCAGAAAACAACTGGAAAGGCAATTAGCATCCATGAAAGAACACGAAACAAAGCGCGAAAGAGAGATGGATATACTGAGACAAAGTCTGAGAATTATGTGTTACAACAAGAAGGTAACAATCTTAGGTAAAAAAGTTACAAGAAACATGAATTTGTAAAATGTAGATTATTAATGAATTTTATAGTAATTTTGGGGGACTGTAATAGTATAATGTTTAAGCCTCTTGGGTTCTTCTGGAAAAATTGTAGCTCTATGGATGATAAAGTACTGAAATTGTTAATGCAAAATCTAGGATCAACAGTTTTGATTCATATCTTGTGCTTTTTGTCCTTTTGGAACTTAGAGCTACGCCAACTAACATATGAGCCTGACAGACATGTGACCTAGCGGGGATAGGATAGCAAGTAAACATTTGAACACTGCACCAAGTGCGACCTTCTAAAATGTAATAACATGGGAAAAGGGGCATTCCGAGAATCGAACTCGGGACCTCTCGCACCCAAAGCGAGAATCATACCACTAGACCAAATGCCCTCACCTGTAATAATACTAAAAACAACAATAACAATTACAGAAAGACAACATGAGAAATAGAATGAGGCTTTAATGTAGTTAATATGTAATGTTTTCTCTAGTATGGCTCTAATAGGTCCAAAAGTTTAATATTCCTAAATATAAGACTTTCAGGATAAGTAGTAAAAATTAATGAAGCAAAATTCAAAGTATTTTGTTAATTAAAATACTAATATTATTATTTTAAATAGAACTTATATGCAACTAATTCTATACAAGATAATATTATTAATATTTTGTTTTGACAACTTACGTATAACCAACAACCTGTCTGATCCCTTGTGCGAACTGAATCATATGCACTTCAAAAATCCCTAGAAACAATCCAATTGACAGAATCATCAAATAATAACAAAATTTTAACTTCAAAAAATCTTCAAATCCAGGAAAAAAAAACATACGGTGGTCATCAGTTTATTCGATTCGTAGCTCTGAGCAAATACTCCACGAAATGGGATTTGACTTTTATATTGTGAATCTTAATTAAATTGATAAATTGTGAAGGCTTCAAAGTCATTATTCATTATTCATTATTGTGGATGGTTTTGTTAAGAATTGAGCCGAATCACTGACTGATGAGGACACTTAATGATTCTTTGAAATTTATGAATTGATTATTAGGTTATGATGCTTAGGGAGATCAGGGATGTGGACTGGGGGAGGGGCAAAATGAGGGGCATTGCATTGGACTGAACATGGTTTGACATAAATGGTCAACCATGACAGTCTTTTTTCTGGACCAACATTTATGTTTAGAACGGAATTACCACTTCTGTCCTGGGGAGAACAGAAGTGCCACTTCCGTCCTGGGTTGACGTGCCCAAAGGAAAGAAGTGGCAATTCCGTTCTAGATATAAATGTTGGTAAAAAAAAAGGACTGTCATGGTTGACCCTTTATGTCAAACCATGGTCAGTCCAATGCAATCTCCGGAAAATGAAGTGGTAAGGGGTTATGGAAAGTTGGGAGAGAGAGAGAGAGAGGGTGTTTGTTGTGGGCGGAGTTGAAGGAAAAAGAAGATGGTAAAAAATAAAACAAAAAAAATATTGTTTTATTATTTTACGTAAATAAAGATTTAAAGTTATTTTAGTAATTTATCCCGTTTAATTAAACATTTGTGTTGCACATGTCAAAATTAGCCAGACTCGGCCTTAAAAAGTAGTGGTGGGACTTCTTTTTGCTGCTCGTAAATAATTGAGATACTCGTTATGCTAAAAAGTAATGAGGGGGCAAATTTCTTTAAAAAAAAAGTTTTTGTTGAAATTTTGGACAAATCTTTTTTCAATACTCTATCGTGTGAAATATGGAATGTCCTATTAATGAGTAGAAAAAAGAACAGTCGGAAGGGAGGGGTTTAATAAGAAGATTAAAAAAATTCAATTTGTATCATTACTATGAAAAGATCAAAATTTAAGTTGCAAAATTAGAAATAAAATGCATTTGAATTGAGTTTTTTTTTTCTTTTGCTAATTCATTTGAATTAAGTTTTTTGAATTCCATAATAAAGCAACTTATTTGTAATGGAAATCAGTTTAAAAAAAAGGTCAAAGTGCAAGCTTATCCGAAATGAATTTGTCTTTTCAAACTTTAACCCGACGCACTGTTTTCACGTGTACTTCGTCCGCTGAATCATTGGTGAATACTGATTTGGATTGAGTCTGAGAATAAAATTTGAAGTATTAAATTTTATAAACTTTACTTTGAGACTGAGACTAGTTTGAAACTGTGATCAAAATATCAAATTCAAACCCAATCCAAGCGCACCCACTCAGATGGACAACGGATGGAGCTAAATTCCTATGTTTTGAAAATTGGAGTGGGACATCCACTCGGATTTTCTTAAGGGTGGTCGGATCGAAATTGAACCGGATAACGTCATAAATATGTTTTATATATAATTTTATTAAGAATTAATAGAAGAATTTAACTATTAGTAAATATCATAATATATTTAATTATAAGAGAATTAATATATTAGTGAGCCGGTATCGTTTAGATATAAGAGGTTAATTATTAAATTTTAAAGAAAAATATACGTATTTTAAGAAATGAATGTATATTCAAATTGGGACTAGGAAATATTTTAAGACCAAATAGCATAACTAAAATAGGAATTGATAAAAAAAGAAAAAAAACGAAAAAGAACAACAAAGCAAATAGAGGAATAAGAGGAATAATGAATCCCACATGAAAAAATCGTTTGTTCTCATGTATGTATTTACTATTCAAAATTTGTAATGTGCACATTTCTTCCAATTTTATATAAATGTAAAAAAAATCATGAGTTTTTCTCCTGTCCCTGTGGTTCAAGAATGGTGATGAAGATGCTTTGAAGAAGAAGATTATGTATTTGTTTAGTTGTCTAGTTTTTCTAGTTGTTTTTCCTAACCATCCAAGTTTTCTTGGATTTGTCTTTTGTCTGTTATCGTGATTTTTTTAAATCATTGTATAACCATTATTTTCTGTATTTTCAGATTTTCTGTTGATTGTAATGACCTCGACTATTTGTGATTAATGGGAACAAAATTTATTCAAAAAATCATGAGTTGTTAAAAACAAGCACGATGACAGACGAATTTTTTGTCCATCATCATATGCATATAGTGATGACTGATGGATAATGTTGGAACTTGCATGGAGTCATTATAACGCTCCTTAATAAATGTGGGCAATAATTACACTTTCAGCCCATCAAATTTAAGTAAGTATAAAGTTTTTGCACATTAAATTTTGAAGCTTGTAAATTGGTCCAAGTTTCCGATTTGTTTAACTTTCCTGATTAATCAAAAAATTCAAATCTCAAAAGTTATAAACAGGTCCGGGCCATTCGGTTTCAAGTAAAACCGCTGGTCAACCCCAAGTTTTGACCGAGTTTTATTTTCCCGTTTTGGTTCCTACTCGACTCGAAAATTTGACCGGGTGCGATCCAAATGGCCCGACCGACCGATCCGATCCGATTTTCAAAACATAGTTAAATTAGGCGACTTGGGGGGGGTTCATAAAGCGACTATGTCCAAAACTGCGTGACCGCTTGATGACCAAATTTCAGTGTAAGCCCTAAGTGCTAATGTGATCAATCTAGTTTTAATGATAACAAATCATTGAGTAGTTCTGATGTTTGTGTGAGTTTTTTGTTTTTTTGTTTTTTTTTTTAAACTTTACAGAGGGAGGTGGCCTCATATGAGGAGGAGCACAAGAATGGTGGAATTTAGTAAGCCCCACGTAGGAGGTGGGTATCGAACCCTCGACCTCACGGTCGTGGGCAGTGCCAAGCCCCACTGGGCTATGAACACTTTAATATGTTTGTGTGACCTTGTGTGTAGATGATATGATCTATTACTCACACCTACATTGATGGAAATAGTAAGATAACTTCTATGAACCTCAAATGTGTCATCCTACAAGAAGAAGCTATACATTGCAAGACTCCATTGACACAAGCTTGAAGTGGTCATCACAATCAATGTTGTTAAAATCCCGATTTAAATCGTAAAATCGTAGATTTTACGATTCTACGGAAGGAAAACGAGTTGAATCGAAAGTAAAATCGAAATCTGGTAGAATCGTAGAATCGGATTGTAAAATCGTAAAATCGTATGATTTTACGATTCTACCGATTCCACAAATTTACTATTTTCAGGCAGATTTCAGCTATTTCCAGGCGGATTTCAACTATTTCAAGACAGAAATTCGCTATTTCCAGGCGGATTTCAATTACTCGTTAATAAGGTCAAAATTATTTGTTCAGTTCACTAAGTTTCGTATTTTAATAACATATTGGTGTTCATATTTGTTGCTTATTTACAGAATCGGTGGTCTGATATTTTTTTGGTTTATTTTATTTTGATGTTTTGAAATATTTACAAGTTAAAAATTATGTTTTGTCTCATTTTTATATTTTAAAAAAACTTGTGAAATTATGTTTTATGAATTTTCGCATATTGTTAGACCATATGATATGATTTATATGTTAATTATTGTTATTTATATATAAAATATATTTTTTAATTTTTCGGTATGATTTTACGATTTTTCACCCTCCACCGATTCTACGTAGAATCTCGATTTTAACAACCTTGATCACAATGTCTTGGAAGTAGGTGCAATGAGACGAAGGAAGATCTATGATGTTAAGAGTAACTCAATCCAACATTGAAGTATCTAGTAGTAGGCTCTTAACCTTGAAATGTTGAAGTACATGGTGCTACACCTTAGAAAAATATAAAGGACTTCATCACATTAAGCGGTTGGTAAAGGTCTCAAGCCAAGCTCAAAGAAGTATACACATCTAGAAGACTTGAAGACCTAGAAGATTAGTCATATGCTACATAGGTATATCCTTGTGACTAATTATCTTATTTGAGAATATGAGTATGTCAAGCTCTTGCATGTTTTCAACACCATCATACTCACTTCGATTCAATCTTTGAAAAGATTTTTGAAAACTAATGTTAGTGTTGGTTAATGCCTAATGTCTTAAACTTATTTTAAAAGAATTTGAAAAAACATTTAGGCATGAGTTTGAGAACATTAGAAATATGAACAAGTGGAAAACCCAATTTTGAACTGAAGTCCAGTCGACCTGGCCTTGACCTCGGGCGACCTGATGAAGTACGGTCGACTGATGTGTGCTTTTGTCCTTAGTCAATTTTGAATGTTCTAAGATTCCAACGACTATAATCTTCAGACGACCATGCTTTAGGTGGACCATCCTTTGCGGTTGATCGAGATGTGTCAAGTATAGCCTTGTCAATCTAATTCAGAAACACCCCGAACGACCTACCTCCTAATTCAGTAAACCAGAGCTGGCATGTCAAGATAAAAAATATAGTCGTTGGTAACTTGATTTGCTTTTCATTTTTGGTTGATTTGTAAAACTAAGCTGAGGAGCAGAGTTGTAATATGGCATATTAGATTATTATTATTTTTTTAAAATAAAGGGGAAGGGAGTATTCAGCTCGATCAATTCTGTCATGGACCAGGCCTACAAGTGGGGACATAGACCACTTGGTTCACATTCAGCCACATCACAGTTTTGATTAAAGTAATAAAAATATTCCCCCACTTGGTGCATTGTTTGAGGCGTTTTTATTGTTTTTTAATCAAAAGAGGGGATGTGGGTGATTGTGGACCAAGTGGTCTATGTCCCCACTTGTAGGCCAGGTCTATATCAGAATTTTTCATTCAGCTCTTGGTGGGTGAAAATCTTGGGACATTAAGTCCGAGGGTACCTGCTCTCCCTATTGAAGTAGGATTCTTTAATATACTCGATTAACTTTGTGTGGGTATAAAATATATTAAAAATAAATAGAACAAGTTTTTGTAGGGTTTTTTCTTCTGGTGCCTTCATTCCATTCTCGAGCACCAAGCTTATGCAAACCTCAGTTTCATCTCGTCTTTTAAACAAGTCTACAAGTCTAATCTCTTTTATTAAAGTGTTTAAAAAAGAAACGTGTTATTTGTTTGAAGTTGCCATTATTTAATTTATGATCTCCTGAATTATAAGTCAGACACTCGATCATCAGACTATTTATTATCTGAGTGGCAAAAATAATGTGTTAAAAGTAAGTTTTGAATTTGAGATATATTTGACTTAATTACTTTGTCATTTCTCTAAAATATTTAACCACTTCTTCATTGTTAAATAAAGTTTCCACTACATTTTAGTTCTTTATTAATTATATCTCCATGCACCAAGTAAAAGCTTTTTTAAATGTTTTATATTGTCCCAAGCGTTTTTCTTTACTCAACTAGACAAATCATTACAACAATACACTCGTAATATTGGGGTTTGCATTAGACTGTCACTGATTTAGTAAAAAAGGACAAAACATGGCATTGAAATTTGGGGGAACAACATTTTTGTCCGAGGCGGAAGTCCCACTTTCGTCCCCGGGAACGGACGGAAGTCCCACGTGGCAAGAATCTCCCCGGAGTCTTGCCACGCCAGCCAGGACGGAAGTCCCACTTCCGTCTTGATCCGGGGACGGACGGAAGTCCCCAAACCGAACCCTACAAACCCTAATTAATTTGTGACTTGAGGACGGAATTGCCACTTCCGTTCTCAAATTACAGCCTTTTTGCAGTGCCTAGTCTTTTCTCACTTTTATTTTTTTTACCATGCATTATTGAGCGTAAATATATGAACAGTTTTGTTATTTTCGTTTACATTTCTGACCGATTTATAGAGATTTGTCCATTCAAAAATTCAAAGTTTTAATTTTTTAATTTTTAATTTTTTTTATACTGTTTATGGAGTTTTTGGGACTTGAGATTTGGGAATTGGTTTAAGGATTAAGGTTTCTGTATTTTTTTCCCTTAATTATATTGTGTTTTGGTAGAAAGTCATGATTGGCGCGATATTCAAGTTTTATTTATTATGCGTTAGGTCACGAGTTCGATTTTCGAAAACAGTCCCTTCATTAAAAAAAATAAGGATAATATTGTGTACATCGGGACCTTTTCCTTTTATTAAAACAATTAAGGGTAAAGTTGTGTACATGTTGACCTTCCCCAATCCCGCCGATGTGAAAACCGTGTGCACTGGATACAACTTTTTTTATATTGTGTTTTGGTATTATGATTCTTGATGTTTCTGTTGGGTGATTTTCGTTTGGTAGTTTTAGTACTCCCTCCATTCCATAATATAAGAGAGTAACATTGATATTTTAATTAATAAAATATCTTGTTTTTTACTTTTTTAAATTTCGTTATAATTCTTAAACAACTTATATTATGGAATAGAGATAGTATTTTTGATTTTGATTTTATTTTGTTTTGGGGGGTGGATTGTTGTTTCGGTTGGGAATTTGCTTAAGGTTTGTTAGTTGTAGTAATTTGTCTTGTGATTTAGGTTAATCTGAGTAGTTTGAGGTGGTGGAAAATTATGTAAATGCAGATGGGACATGCTGATATAATACTTGATGTTATTACAGTTTGCTGAAGCATATGCCACACTTTTTTTTTGCAATTTCGACTACGATATTCGAAGTTCACTTTGTTTTCGTAGTGTGACGAGTTATGGCTAGGGAAAGCGCACGTGCCTCGTTTGTCAAGTGCGCGCGGATTATTAAAGTTGCATATTTATTCATTGTCTGTTATGGACGGAAGACGTGTAAGTGACTACATTCATCCTTTTTTCCCTCATTCATACCGTCTCTTTAGATTTCCTATACAGGAAACTAAAGAAATCGTTTTTAGATACTCGTTAGGTAACCATCACTGTCTTTTCTTCATATGTGACCATATGCTTGGGAGTTTCATTTTTGTTAAGGCTACATTTTTATATTTTTCATCTAGTTAATTAATCGACTTTCTGGTTTGACATCAAAGGTTTCTTGTTTCAGGCTGCGCCAATATATTGGCGGAACCTTGATCCTTTCTGGAGAGGCACAGGGGACCTTATGCATCGTTATTTCCATCCGGATGGAAGCCAAACTGCAGATCTAGATGACAAGGTATGGGGCGGTCACGAGGCCTGTTATTCTGTAGTTACTGGTTTGGAGACGAGTGGAAAGATTCGGGAACACTACGTGAGAATCAACCGTTGGCCCGGCTTATCTATTTCGAGGAAGCAAGACTGGGGCTGGGAGATGTCTAATCACATTTTCTCCTATTCCAGTATTCCTGATCATGGAAAAGAATATGGCACAGGTCCTCCCTTTGAGTTCTGCTAATGCACCATCGAAATTCACTTTATACTTTCATGGCAGCCGGTGTTTCTTGCTCGTCTCATCAAAGCTTCAAAACTGCTCATTCTGTCCCAAATTAAATGTCTACTTTTCTTATTCCTTCCTATTCGAATGAACACGAAAGTGAATATTCAATTTGTGACGGAGGGAGTACTATCTGATGGCATGGTCTTTGTTTTTTGGCTTTTCTCTGTGCTTTGTTTTAGTTTGATGCTGTATTAGAAATGCTGCTGCAGACTGATCTCTTTGAACCCAAGTAAAAGACGATTTGGATGCAGTGCTAACATTTATGTTTTTTGGCAGTACTAGCACGTAATGACATAATTTCGAGTGTTGATTTTTAATCTCGTAGATACGGAGAAAAAAGTGCATAGCCATTTAAGAATAACCGTGTCCGTTTAGCTATTCATTTCGAATGGCTATTAAACAATTTAGAACTTAGTGATGAAATAATACCTATTACTCCCTCAATTCCTCAATATAGGTCGTTTAAGACACTTTGAAAAAATTAAGGAACTTAAACAAACAATAATCTTTTCAATAATACCCCTTCCTTCCTTCTTCTCTTTCAATTTTCCAATGAAAGATATGTTGAGGGTATAATTGGAATAAATTATTGACACATAATAAAAGATATGTAAATGACAATTAATTTGGATATATATATATATATATATATATATATATATATATATATATATATATATATATATATATATATATGACCTTGCTAAACTACTAGAATTATTGGCTAAAAGATTGACTAAAATAGTTTTTTTGGACCTTTTTGCCCATATAGTTGGGTGAATCCCTTATACCAGCAGGGGGTAAGATAGTCATTTAACACCCTCAATTTGGGGGTTTAGGATTTCTATCCCCAAAATTCTAGGAGTAAATCATTTTCCATATATATATATATATATATATATATATCTTTAAACGACAATTAAATGGGAATAGAGAGAGTAATGATTAATAGCTATTTATTTATTAAATTTAATTATTTGATGGTTGATAATGTGTTAGTGCGTGTTCACAAAAATGAGTGTCAGCACTGTACTAAGTAAAAGATAACTAACATCTCTTGTATATTGCCCTAGCTTGTACTCCCTTGTGTATGAACTTTATACTCTTATAGCTTGTACTCTTTCAGTGTTCTATTTGATGAGTTTTTGTCAATGTAAACACTTATCATTGGTATAATGGAACCAACCATTTTATAGAACATTACCATATATTCGTTTAAAAACTTTGAATGGAATTTGGTAAGTTTAATCCTTTAAACAAAAAGTTTAGCCTTTTTAATAAGTTACCTATTATGCAGGTGAAACTTACAAATTTTACAATGAAACTTGCGTTTTATATTAGTCAATAAGATTTGTAAGATTCAATAGATTTATTTTTCTTTTAAAGTTTTTAATATAATTCTTTTTTTTCCCACTTGAATGGTAAGTATTATTTTTGTTGAATTACTATTATTTAAGTGAAATTTACCATGTATAAAATAAAGCTTACTATATTGGTTGGCAAATTTACCATTTTAGAAAATAGTGAATTTCATTCAAGGTAAACATGGTAAGGTCTAAGTAAACTTGGTAAAATTATGAATTTAATGGTAATTGTGTAAAGCTTACCATTTTTTTTTTTTTTTTTTGAGGGAAAAAGAGTAATCATTCCATATCAGCAAGAACTGCGGTTACACAAGAAGGAGGAACACTCTCAACAAAAGTGCGAGTATTCTCAAGTGAGGTACCAAAGCTAGCTAACAAGTGAGCTACTATGTTACCATCCCTGCGAACATGTTGGATGGTAATAGATGGAAAAAATAATAGTTCATTTTGTATTAAGGCCACAATGTGCCCAACATCAGAGAGGTCTTCAGTATCATTTCGAAGTCGACTAACTGCTTCCAGAGAATCCGTCTCCACTATCAATGCTGTGTTGACAAAGTCTATGGCAAAACGAACACCCTCCAATATTGCAACAAGTTCTGCATGAATTGGGGATACCGATTGCCGAAGTCTGCCTGCAAAGCTGCCAAGGACCTCCCCGTTAGAGTTTCGGATCACCGCTCCGACACCCGCCAGCTGAGAAGACCAGGAAGCATCACAGTTCAATTTATAGCTATCACTCTGTGGTGGAACCCAACGCCCATCCCCAATCATCGGTGGTACAAAGATGTTCGCATGCAAGGCTTCCTGAGAGCTGTGATAGAATTCCTCCGCCGATGCATAAATTTGCCTGACAATTTCCGGCTCCTTTGTGATGCGCTCCTGAAAAACGTGGGAGTTTCTCCTTAACCAAAGGAACCACAAGAAATGAACAAAAACACAACATGCCCACTGATCCTCTTTTTGTAAAAACCCATCAAGAAAATCCATTAAGCTTGCCGCGCCACAGCTCCTCCACTTAGCATATCCTTCCATATAATCCCACACAGAGGATGAGTACGGGCAGTCGAAAAACAAATGTCGGTCTGATTCCATGCCATTCCCGCATCGGGAGCAAATGGGGCTTTTACTCGGAATACGCCTAGAGATATTTACATTGGTTTGCAAAATCCCGTGGCAACATCTCCATACAAATAACTTCAGTTTTGGAGGTACCCGAAGATGCCAAATTGAGTCCCAAAATTTCCGGACGCCTGTCCCCGTTGATGTTTCCACCCCAACCTCAGTACGATGCAAGTAGTCCATCAACGCAAAGTATCCCGATTTCACTGTGTATCTCCCAGTTTTATGGTATGCCCAAACTAATACATCCTCCGGCCGAGAGGGACAAAGTGGTATAGCGAGCACATTGTGAACATCATATGGATTTAGGAGTTGTCCCAGTAGCTCCTCCTTCCAGCAGCCTCGCTCTTCATCCATTAGGTGGGTCACGGGTAAGCTTATAAATTGAGGAGGGCACGGGGTGGTGATCTGAAAAGTTGGAGGTGTCGGAAGCCACCTATCCCCCCAGACTCGAATGCGCCGTCCATTCCCCACTCTCCATTTCAGCCCCAAATGCAGCAGATATTGTCCATCTAACATACTCTTCCACATGTATGAAGCTTTTGCACCCATTTTAGCATTGAGGAAGTTAGTATCCGGGTGATACTTAGCCTTGAGAACACGGCTGACTAGAGTGTTCGGGTTATGAGTGATACGCCAAGATTGCTTCGCCAATAGAGCAAGATTAAAGGCCTCCAAGTCACGTAAACCAAGTCCACCTTTTGATTTAGGCACACAAATACTCTTCCAAGATTTCCAATGAATCTTCCTCGAACCATCATTTCCACCCCACCAAAACTGTCTCATCATAGATGTAAGAGCATTCCTAGTTTCTTCAGGAATAAGAAAACACGACATGATATAATTAGGCATTGCTTGAACCACAGACTTTAGTAAAACCTCTTTCCCGGCTTGCGAAAGAAATTTTTCTTTCCATCCATTAAGCTTTTTCCATACCATATCCTTCACAAAAGAGAAAGCCTTGTTCTTAGAGCGACCAACAATGTAAGGCATTCCAAGATATTTACCTTTACCATCGTCCTCTATCACTCCAAGCTGCAGTAGCACCGTTTCTTTCAAAGCCATATTAGCACCTTTACCGAAATAAACAGAGGACTTAGTGCGATTGATGAATTGACCCGAATGATACTCGTACTCCTCCAGTATACCCTGTATAGTGTCAATATTGCGCATCGAAGCCTGCGCAAAGATAATACTATCATCAGCGAATAGTAAATGAGACACCTCCGGACCTGAACTGCCCATCCGGACTCCCGTCAAAGAACCAATCTCCAGCGCCCTCCGGATTAAAGCAGAAAAACCCTCTGAGCATAAAATAAATAGAAAGGGGGACAAGGGATCCCCTTGTCTGATTCCGCGGCTAGGCCGGAACATTGTTGAGGGTTGTCCATTCAGCAGGACCGAGAACCTTACAGTCCGGATGCAGGACATAATTGTACGGACCAGCTTTTGTGGAAAACATAAGATGTTCATGACTGCCTCCAGATAATCCCATTCCACACGGTCAAAGGCCTTGCTCATATCCAACTTCAGAGCAATCTCCGAATGTTTTTTAGCTGTCACCTGCAAGGTGTGAAAAACCTCAAACGCAACAATTGCATTATCCGTGATAAGTCTGCCTTTAACGAAGGCACTTTGAGCCTCATCAATAATTTTTCCCATCACTAACTTCAGTCTGTTCACCAAAGTTTTAGACACAAGCTTGTAAAGTACATTACACAGACTAATGGGCCGATAATCCGTCATGCGAATAGGGGACTTGACTTTAGGAATAAGTACAATGTAAGTGTAGTTAAGAGGTTCAACATCATCACCATTATTCAGAATGCCAAGTACCATATCAGTTATTCCTTCACCACAAAAACTCCACATTTTATGAAGGAAACATGCATGCATACCATCCGGACCGGGAGATTTCATACCTGGTGTGTTCTTCAGTGCTTTGGCAACTTCCATCGGAGAGAAAAAACGATCCAAGGAGCTAGCTGTCCTCGGATCAATCACCTTTGTGAACAAGGTAGTATCTAGAGGCGAATGGTTAGAGCCTCTGCTTGATGAAAACAATTCCTTAAAGTAGTCAAGGGCCAACTTTTGTATATGCATATCATTATCCGTGATTTCTCCATCCGCCATTTCAAGTCTGTGGATGATGTTCCGCGAGCGCCGGCTACTCGCTTTATGGTGAAAGTATTTTGTGTTCCGATCTCCCTCTTTTAACCAATCTGCTCTTGAGCGAGCCTTCCAGTAACTTTCCTGATCCGCAAGTAGGGATTCTAGTCGGATCATCAATCGTTTTTCCTCAGAATGTATCAATGGAGCTTACCATTTTATTAATAAATTTACCATATTAAATTTGAACCTCGCCCAAAGTTTTTACGGGGCCGGGGGAGGGGGAATGTGGAAATCGATCCCAGGGTGTTACCCCTGGGATGAGTGCCGTTTTCCACTGGGGCATCTTGTTCCCACATTCGCCCAAAGCTCTTTAAATATCGCAGATAATACCAATAAGATGCAATTGGTGACGTGTCAAGCTTTAGTTAACCCCCCCAACCCCCCACCGTTGTTCAGATTATTTTTTTACAAAAGATTAATAAGTTTCAAAGTCTGAGAAGTTTTGAGATCCCTTTAAGACAAACTTATGGCTTAAAAATAAGGTGCCTTGTTGATAAACTAAATACTACTTCTCATGCTACTTTAAGATTTAGATATATACCCTAGTCCATTTGATTTTGTTTAACTAATAATATTTAAATTATTAATTACTTCGTTTTATAATAGAGATCTTTTATTATCTTCTTTTTTCTTTTCTTTTTGTAGAAGAAAATATATATTAATCAGAAAAATACATAGTTAGAATAGAAAATACAATCTAAAATTAGAACATAAATAAACTACATAGCCGAAGACATATACTTAAAGCCGTAAGGTTACAAAATTGCTTCTAGATAGAATCTAGAATATATTCTTCCCGCCTTATCATCCAACCATATTCGTTGAGCAAACACTGGAGGAGTCCTAAAAATTTGGCATAAATTACAAGGAAAATAAGTTCCAAACTTGGCCAAACAGTCAGCCACTTGATTCCCCTGCCAAAAAAAATGTGATGTCTAATACATTCTGGGAATTCTGAAATGAGCAATCTGCAATCATTGGCAATGTTAAAATATTTAGCATTAGTTTTATTATTTAATAAGTCCAATACAAATTGAGAATCCATTCCAATGTCGAGTTGATTGATACCAAGTTCCTTTGCTAATTTTAGATGAATTTTTTTCTTTTCTGGAGTAGTTCCTCATAAAAAATTACGACATATTGAATCTATTTGAGAATTTTTTTTTTGTGAAAGAGTATATAATTGCATAACATGTGATGGGATTGCCGAAAGTGTTGATTTAATAAGAGTACATCTTCCTGGATAGCTTAGAAATTTGGTTTTTCAATTTGATAATCTTTTATTCAGATTATCTATAATGAATTGAAATTGGTGGTGACGCAAGGGATTATTAGAGTAAAGGAAACCTAAATATTTTCCAATGTTATCAGCTCTACTAATTTGAAGGGTGTCACAAATAGATTTTGCTAAATGACGAGATATTTTTTTAGAAGACCACTCTGGATTTGGCAAAATTTATTTTATGGCCTTCTTTTTAGCATAATTCCTCTAAAATGTTTGTTATTGTAGTAGTATTCTTCAAATTAGCTCTAGAAAGTAGAATAACATCATCAGCAAACATGAGATGAGTTAATGGTGGACACTTTCTAGATAATTTTAAAGGAGTCCAAAGAGATTGAGTAACCACTTGATTAATGTTAATAGATAAAGATTCCATACTTAATATGAATAAATAAAGGGATAATGAATCTCCTTGCCTAATGGCTCTGCTAGGACTAAAAAATTGGGTAGGATAACCATTAATTAGAATAGATGTCGATGGTGTTGTAATATAGCTCATTATTATCTGAATAAGTTTTTTCTGGAAATGAAAATGATGTAGCATCGTACTCATGAATGACCATTCTAATCGATCAAATGCTTTTTCAATATCCAGTTTCACTGCCATGTTTGCTATTTTTCCTTTTTTATATTTAAAAGAATGTAATATTTCCTGTGCTATACTAGCATTATCTAAAGCTCTACGATTAGGCAGAAAGCTGCTTTGATCGGGACTTATAATTTCTGATAAACTCGATCGAAGATGTGTAACAATGATCTTTGTTATACATTTGTAAATAGTGTTACACAGGCTAATTGGACGATAATGTGTGATTAATTCGGGTTTTTGTATTTTAAGTATGAGGCAAATATATGTTTTATTAATTTCAGATGGTAGTTTACCATAATTAAAGAAATCAATAATAAGAGTCATAATCGTTTGTTTTGTAATGTGCCAATATTTCTGAAAGAAAATGGGATGTAGGCCATCTGGTCCTGGTGATTTATGTTGGAATTTACTTTTATCCCTTTAAATTGAAATATAATTTCTAGACTGGACAAATAAATTTCTGGACTGATAAAATTAATTCTGGACTGTAGAATAACTTTCTGCACAAAAAATCTGCACTGATAAAATTAATTCTGCACTGGAAAATAATTTTCTGGACTGATAAAATTAATTCTGGACTGTAAAATAACTTTCTGCACAAAAAATCTGCACTGATAAAATTAATTCTGCACTGGAAAATAATTTTTCTGGACAGTAAAATTAATTTTCTGCACTGAAATTCTGTAGTAATAAAATATTATCAGCACTGGAAAAATATTTTTCTGAACAGTAAAATAATTTTTCCTGCACTGAAAATTATACTGCAATGAAAAAAATTAAATTACTGCAACCTTAACCGGTTTGGATTTTCTCCCCGGACGAGACAATGAGTCTACCGCTTCCCCTTAAGTTCACTATGTCCCTGCCTTATCGACTTCCCGGCACTCCTTGAACACCGAACTCCAAGGTACAACGCCCTAAACTCACTGTTTTTCAGACGGAAGAAAAACGATGATCTGCGAATCTTTGTAGTAACAGCAGAACTCTCAGAATGTATGAAATGCAGAATAAAAAAAAATAGCAGAATGCAGTGGGGAAGGGAGGATTTCGGATGGCTTCCTTCGGCGACTTTGCTCTGCCTTTTATAAGCGACAGAAATAAATGCATGAATGACCATTGCATTACTCGAGCTTAATGCCCCTGATCACTATGAGCTTAATGCCAATCTGTTACTCCCTTTAATGCCTTGATCATATACAGAAGCAATGGCATTACTCAAACTTTAATGCCTTGACTATTCATAGACAACAATAAGTCCAGCATGTCTTTGAAATTCAAAAAATTAAATCAGTAGCAAAACTCGGCTGATCAGGCCCGCGAGTTTTGGTCCGACATTCGTGTACGCAGGTCGCGCCTGCACACAAGTTCAAGCTAATTTGGTATCAACAGACCTTTCGTTTGCACCCCCCCCTGCGCGGGCGCACACGAGGTTATCACTTTAGGCATAATAGTGGTAATACAATTTAAACCCAAATAAACCACTTTAACATATAAAGTGTTTTTCTCTTTCATGGGTTTCCCATGTGGGATGTGCAACTTAAAACCCATTTACCACATTGCATTAACCCCACTTTATACCAATTTATCATTCACACCAATAATTGGTTTTCTCACATGTCATATATCATCACGAAGCTTGCGCAACCCACTTCGTGATAAACTCAATAACATTCAAAACCGAGCGGTGTAACATATAAATATATTAGCTCAAATATGTCCTCACGACACATTAATTACACACTAATTCTTTGAGAAAAACAATTTCTCCAACAATCCCCCACATGAATGAAAAACTATTAAAAAAAAATGCACATGAAATGCAATGCAAGAGTTCGGCGAGAATTCGTTGCATCAGGATAGGTAGTTGTTAGCTTTGAACCTTCCCTAGTGAAATACCATCGGATACACTTGCTAACCAGTGGGACGCGATGCCTTGAATCTGTTCGGCGCTTTTGTGTGTATCAAGACAACGATACTCACACAACGATTTCTCTAAATCGTTAATCGATTCTTTCGTTGTTGTCCATTTCGCCCCTGGGATCGCCTTGGAAATGTTCATCGAAAGCTCTAGAGATTTAGCCCTAAAGTCATCTCATAGAAGTGGCCCCTTCACATTCGATATAGGTGATCTCTTATTTAGAAGTATCTCGTCATACTTCACGTGATACGTATAAGGATCATTGAAAACTTTCGCTTTATCCTCCAATGGACAGGTCTATCACTCTTTCACCTTAGGAATGAGCTGGGAACTCATTTTCCCGAGTGCTTTGTTCGACTCCCCCCACAATTCGGTTGTCCCTTTGAACCTGCAATTGGGCTTTACAATTCAGGTAGGGTTGCCATCATGAGTGGTAATCAATTTTACGGGCTTTAGCCCCATTCCCCTCGATGAAATCTCAACAAGATCTCTCGTTAGACCTTTTGTTAATGGGTCCGCTATATTTTCTTTGGATCTCACAAAATCCAAAACTATAACACCGGTTTTCAAAAGTTTCTTTACGGATTTATGTCTACGACGTATATGTCTAGACTTCCCATTATACACATTATTCGTTGCTCTACCAATAGCTGACATGCTATCACAATGTAAGCTAAGTGGTGGCATTGGTTTTGAAAACATTGGAACATCTTCCAAAAAACCACGTAACCATTCGGCCTCTTCGCCTGCTAGATCCATAGCTATGAATTCTGATTCCATAGTTGATCTCGCAATACAAGTTTGTTTGCATGATTTCCATGAAACCGCTGCACCTCCAATTACAAAAATGTATCCGCTTGTGGATTTTATATTTTTGGAATCGCTATCCAATTTGCATCGAGTGTACCCTTCAAGTACAAACTGGATATCTAGTATAAAATAATCCATAGTTAGCGAGTGTATCTTATATATCTAAGTACTCTAACTAACGCTCTCCGAGTGCTCATAATCGGGATTACTTGTATACCTCGCCGATCTATTGACTCGAGTTTGCAATATCTCGGTCTAGTACAGTCCCATGAGATACATTAGACTCGCCTATGATCCTAGAATATTCAAGTTGTCGCACTCCTTCTCCACGATTCTTGTGAAGATTAGCACCTACTTCCATAGGTGTTCTCGCAATTAAATCACTTCCTTTATCAAACTTGTCTAATATTTTTTTCAATATAATGACTTTGAGAAAGTGAATATCCATCCCGATGTTTTGGTAATCTTCATTCCAAGTATTACATCAAAGCATGTCCCATATCCTTCATATCGAAGTTTTGAGACAACAATTTCTTGGTAACTTTAATATTTTCTTTGTTACCAATAATTATCATGTCATCTACGTAGAGACAGACTATTACATAATCGTCTTTGCTTCCTTTCACGTAGACACATTTATCACTCTGGTTTATTTGAAAACCAATTGATAGCATTACACTATCAAATTTCTCATGCCATTGTTTAGGTGCATGTTTTAATCCATACAGTGATTTAACAAGTCTACACACCTTGCTCTCTTGGCCTGGAACAACATACCCTTCAGGTTGTTCCATATAAATTTCTTCTTCCAGTTCTCCGTTAAGAAAAGCTGTTTTCACATCCATTTGATGGATCTCCAAATCAAATAAGGCTGCAAAAGCAATAATTAGCCTGATTGATGTTTTTCTAGATACAGGGGCATAAGTGTCAAAATAATCAACACCCTCAGTTTGTCTGTATCCTTTAATTACAAGTCTTGCCTTGTACTTGTCAATTGTACCATCAGGTCTTATCTTTCTTTTAAAGATCCACTTGTGACCTAATGCTTTACAACCTGGTGGAAGTTCCACAAGTTCCCATGTATGGTTTTGAAGAATTGAATTTATTTCACTATCAATTGCTTCTTTCCATAAATCTGATTCTGGAGAAGTAATTGCTTCTCTATAAGTCAAAGGATCATTTTCTAACAAGTAAGTTAGAAAATCTGACCAAATGACTTTTCCCTTCAAGCTCTTTTTGCTACGTCCCTGGGTTCTTCAACTTTTTCTTGAAGTTCTTTTTTCCCCCACAATCCTCTCAACTTGATTGTTTTTTAGGGTCTAAGCTTGAACGCTTAATGTAAGGGAAAAATCCCTTCAAAGAAGGAAGCATCCCTTGCCTCAATAATTGTATTTACATGCATTTCAGAGTTATCTGATTTATGCACTAAAAATCTATAAGCACTACTATCCTGTGCATATCCTATAAACACACAATCTACCGTTTTAGGTCCTATTCTCGTCCGCTTAGGGGGCGGAATTGGAACCTTTGCTAGACATCCCCAAACTTTTATGAACTTATAAGAAGGTGCATAACCTTTCCATAATTCATAAGGAGTTTTATCTAGTCTCTTATGTGGTAGTCTGTTTAGGATGTGATTTGCGGAAAGCAAAGCTTCCCCCCACAAATTCTGGGGTGAGCCAGAACTTATTAGCATTGCATTCATCATCTCTTTAAGAGTTCTGTTTTTGCGCTCTGCTATTCCATTTTGTTCTGGAGTATAGGGAGCTGTTGTTTGATGAATTATTCCACTTTCAGCACACAACTGTTCAAATGGAGATACATATTCTCCACCCCTATCACTTCTTAGCCTTTTAATTTTCTTGCCAAGTTGATTTTCAACTTCAGCTTTATAATGGCTAAACATAGTTATTGCTTCATCTTTACTTCTCATTAAGTAAACATAGCAAAATCTTGTGCAATCATCAATAAAAGTGATGAAATAACTTTTACCGCCTCTTGATTGCACATATTTTAAATCACATACATCGAGTGTGAATTAAGTCTAATCTGTTCGAACTTCTTTCAATTGAATGAAAGGAAGATTTAGCTAGCTTTGCCTCAATACAAGTCTCGCACTTGTAATTTTTATCAATGTTAAATTTTGGAAGTAAGTTTAATGAAACTAACTTTTGTATACTTTTAATATTTACATGACCTA
Organism: Vinca minor; assembly: GCA_026122235.1. Taxonomy (NCBI): domain Eukaryota; kingdom Viridiplantae; phylum Streptophyta; class Magnoliopsida; order Gentianales; family Apocynaceae; genus Vinca; species Vinca minor. The sequence goes on from JAOCZM010000192.1 coordinate 8,977,818, forward strand.
GTCTATCATGCCATAAATTAAAAGACTCAACAGAATAAGCAAATTTAACATCTTTATTAGTCTCTTGGGCAATTTTCCCAGCTGAGCTAGTGGAAGCCTCAGTTACATTAGTGCCAATTGGCTCAGTACCTGGTAGTACAGTCATTACATTCATTTTAAATAAACTACCAGCTAAATACCCTTTTCCCACAAAGGCACCACTCTTGGTAAGAATAAACTTGTTTGCTTCAAAGACAAGTCTAAAACCTTTGTTGTTCAGCACTATTCCCGAAATGAGGTTCTTCCGGATCTCTGGCACATGGCACACATCGGTCGAGTCACCTCCTTTCCCGAAGTCATTTTTAGGACAACGGTGCCCTTTCCCTCTATTTTGGAGGTCGCAGAGTTCCCCATATAGCGGGACTCCATCTTCCACGACTTGGTATGTCTTGAACATCCATTTATTAGTACAGATGTGACTAGTGGCCCCCGTATCAACAAACCATTCCTTTTGGTTGCCTCCAACCAAGTTTACCTCTGAAACGACAGCTACCAGATGCATGTCTTCCATTCCAGAGCCCAGTCTTCCATCTTCTGCCACATTAACTTGGGCAGCCTTCTGATTCCGGTTGTTATTCCCAGCACCAGGATTTCTCTTGTTCTTATTATTTACCGCAACTCGACTGCGGCAATCTTTTGCTTTGTGGTTAGGTTTACCACAAACATAGCAGGTTCCCGTAAACTTGGAGTTTGAACCTTTTGACTCATTAGGACGCTTTCTCTTAGCGTTATTCCTTGAGTTGTCAATTTCAACCACATTAGCCTTAGCGACAAAGCTATTGGGCTTCTTACTCATCTTCCGTGAGTCCTGTTCAATCCTCAGTTTTAACATTAGATCTTCCAGAGTCATTTCCTTCTTCTTGTGTTTCAGGTAATGCTTGAAATCAGCCCAAGAAGGAGGAAGCTTCTCAATCAATAACGCCACTTGTAAAGTGTCGTTAATTCCCATGCCCTCAGCGGCAAGATCATGATATATCTTTTGAAGCTCTTCACTCTGTTCAAGAAACGGACCTTCCATCCACCATCCTCGAAATCATGGAAACGAGCAAACTATAAACTTTTTTGGACCCCGCATCGTCCACGAGTATATTTTTTTCAAAGTAGAGATTCCCATAAATCTTTTGCTTTGTACTTTTTTCATAGTACAACCGATAAAGGGAATCATCTAAGTTCATTAATATACTGTGTCTGACATGAGTAGTCCGCACTTAGCCACGCCTGTCATCAGTGGTTTCGATTGAGGATCATTGTTGTCCTCCACCGGTTTATCCTCGGTGATAAACCGAATCGGATGTTGAGTGGTAAGGAAAAACATTATTTTTTCCTTCCACAACTTAAAATTACTGCCACCCTTAAATTTTTTCGGGTTTGTCAAACCCGACCAAACCCGAATTGGTCGGTTTGGCATGGCAGCCACAAATGGTGGAAAGGCGGTCTCAATACCGCCTCGCCCTGATTACGAAATGAGGAATCGCGGTTGTTGGTACTCCAACCGGAACATCACCGTAACTGAACCAATCTCCATTGCAGCGACGATTTTGATTATCGAGTATTTGCCATTTTTTCCTCTATAATAAAAAAACAATAACAAAGTTAGTAATCTATTATAGAAATAGCAGCAGAAAAATAAACACAAACTTAATCACAAAAGTAGTGAACTTAAGAATGTTGGAATTTACTTTTATCCCTTTAAATTGAAATATAATTTCTAGACTGGACAAATAAATTTCTGGACTGATAAAATTAATTCTGGACTGTAGAATAACTTTCTGCACAAAAAATCTGCACTGATAAAATTAATTCTGCACTGGAAAATAATTTTCTGGACTGATAAAATTAATTCTGGACTGTAAAATAACTTTCTGCACAAAAAATCTGCACTGATAAAATTAATTCTGCACTGGAAAATAATTTTTCTGGACAGTAAAATTAATTTTCTGCACTGAAATTCTGTAGTAATAAAATATTATCAGCACTGGAAAAATATTTTTCTGAACAGTAAAATAATTTTTCCTGCACTGAAAATTATACTGCAATGAAAAAATTAAATTACTGCAACCTTAACCGGTTTGGATTTTCTCCTGGACGAGACAGCAGTCTACCGCTTCCCCTTAAGTTCACTATGTCCTGCCTTATCAGCTTCTGGCACTCCTTGAACACTGAACTCCAAGGTACAACGCCCAAACTCACTGTTTTTCTGAAGCAGAAGAAAAACAGTATCTGCGAATCTTTGTAGTAACAGCAGAACTCTCAGAATGTAAAAAAAATAGCAGAATGCAGTGGGGAAGGGAGGATTTCGGATGGCTTCCTTCTGGCAGCTTGCTCTGCCTTTTATAGGCAGCAAAATAAATCTGTAACAGCCATTGCATTACTCAGGCTTAATGCCCTGACTGTTACAGGCTTAATGCCAACCTTAATGCTAACTGTTACTCCCTTAATGCCTTGACTGTTACAGCAGCAATGGCATTACTCAGCCTTAATGCCTTGACTGTTACAGCAACAATAAGTCCAGCATGTCTTTGAAATTCAAAAAATTAAATCAGTAGCAAAACTCGGCTGATCAGGCCCGCGAGTTTTGGTCCGACATTCGTGTACGCAGGTCGCGCCTGCACACAAGTTCAAGCTAATTTGGTATCAACAGACCTTTCGTTTGCACCCCCCCTGCGCGGGCGCACACGAGGTTATCACTTTAGGCATAATAGTGGTAATACAATTTAAACCCAAATAAACCACTTTAACATATAAAGTGTTTTTCTCTTTCATGGGTTTCCCATGTGGGATGTGCAACTTAAAACCCATTTACCACATTGCATTAACCCCACTTTATACCAATTTATCATTCACACCAATAATTGGTTTTCTCACATGTCATATATCATCACGAAGCTTGCGCAACCCACTTCGTGATAAACTCAATAACATTCAAAACCGAGCGGTGTAACATATAAATATATTAGCTCAAATATGTCCTCACGACACATTAATTACACACTAATTCTTTGAGAAAAACAATTTCTCCAACAATTTATAGGGTTTAAATGATTTTAAAACCTTAAGAACCTCAGTTTCAGAGGGAGGAGTAACCAGATTATCATTAAAAGATGATGGATATCCGAAAGGTTTAGTGAAGGAATATTCAAATTATTTGAAAAATGGGTAGATAAGTGATCCGTAGTGAATAAATTTTAGGAATGAATTTGAATTAATCTTTGAATTTGATGTGGATCTGAGTACCAGTTACCTCCTAAGCCTTTAAGGGCAAGAATTTTATTTTTACGCCTACGATTTAGTGTGGATATGTGGAAGAAAGTAGTATTAGAATCACCGTTTTGTATCCAGTTAATGCGAGATTTAAGCATTCAATATTCTTTTTCTTCATTAAAAATATCTAGATATTTTTGTTGAAGATCAGATTGTAATTGGATTAAGAATGGACTAAAACGTTTACTTAAAAATAATTATATTCCTTGTAATCGAGAGAGGATAATTTTTTTTTCGATAAAAAATATTACCAAATGTATTTTTGTTCCAAATAAGAACCTGTTCTTGGAATTTTTTGATGCATGTACTAAAATCTAAACAATTAATCCAAGAATTAGAAACTACCTGATTAAAGGAATGATGAACGAGCCACATAGTTTCAAATCTAAACGGTGTTTTTTTACTAGAAGTTATTTTCCTAGACGGTAATACTGGACAATGATCCGAGCCAATAGAAGGTAAATGTCTAACAAAAGTATCAAGGAAAAATTGTAACCTTTCAACTGTTGCAAGACAACGATCTAGTCTTTCAAGAATTAATCATTTTCTAAATTTATTTTTGTTACTCCAGGTATAAGGTTGACCATTGTAGCCTAAATCTATCATCTTACAATCGTTTAAAACAGAATTAAATTCAGATACCTTATAATAATTTATAGGTTTGCCTCCAAATTTTTCTGCTATACAAAAGTCTCCTAGTAGCAGCCAAGGATGTATTATCGTTTTAGCTATATTTCTTAAGTTTTCCTAGAGGATTCTTTTATTTGCTAATTTACAACTGGAATATACTGCTGAAAGAAGAAATTTAAAATTCGAAAATCTTACATTTACCAGCTGATGTAACTGTTGATCTGTTTTAGAAGTAATGTTAACCTCAATATTGGGATTCCAGAAGGTAGTAATTCCTCTTGACTGGCCATCAGCTTCCACACATTCATAGTCTGTATAGTTTATATCATACATCAATTTCTCAACAAAATCATTAGACATTTTAGTTTCAGCTAATATAATTAAACTAGGTTTATGATAGGATATCATATCTCGAAGGAGGCTTTGTGTGAAACCCGGACCTTCTTTAGGGACTAAATTAATTAAGTTGATGACTTTTGGGACTATAGTGTATAAATTCTTTAACATTTGGATAAGATGATATTGGTTACTAGTTGGGGACTAATCTTACAATTTTATTTCCTATATAATATCTTTTAGTCTAGACGATCTTTTCTTTCTCTACGGCTGCAGACACTCTTACGGAGACAGAACATGAGACAACTCCGGTACCCGTTCCATCGATCGAAGGTAAGATCTTTCACCGTATCGTTAGTACGATTAGTAGGATTATAAGAGTATTGATGATTAGTCTCTGCGTTTTTGTTAGGTTTTATTGATGAAGAGTTTTGCCTCCGACAGTTTAAGAACGAATCAAAGGTAAGTATAAATTCTCCTCTGTTTTAATAAAAGATTGTATTTTTAATATAAAATACGGGATAATTCGAGTTTATTTTCTTGATTTACTTATAACGAAATTGATTGTATATTGGCCGATGTTCTATCAACTGAAATCGGTAGGTCAATATATATTTTTTTATTTTTATTTTCTTCTGTTGGAGTCGGAATTTGAAGGATTGGCGCCTCATGTCACGTTTTTATCCCTCTGCATTGGAGTCGCATACTTTGTATGAATCTTGGATTCATTAACTTTTATATGAATATAAAGAAACATTGATGACCTTTGATTCCTTGTCCTAAATCATATAGTAGCTTATTATTTTAAATTTTTTTTAGAGTCTTGTTTCCTTCCTTTAAATGCCTTGTATGCAAAACTCTGCCAGTGTGATGACCAAGTTTTCCTTTTAGTCTATTTTCGAGCATACTGTGTTAATTGATCAATTCCACCATCTTTGGCTATATATTCTGTGGGAATACTTCGTTGATAAACTTAATCTCTTGGTTATATATATTGTTTTGCCATCAACTTCTTGTCTCCTAAATGTCTGTTTCACACTGGCTTGAAACGTCTCATCACTAAATTTATTCACACTATTGATATTGTGGAATCTGCTCAAGATATGTGTACATTGAAATCATTCTTTAGCTTCTCAGTATATTGTTCTTCTTTTAGCTTTAATTTTCTTTGTCATACAATCACATATCACAACCCATTGGACATCATATATTATATTGCTTCCATCACCCCTTGATTCGTGCACCTTATTATTGTCTGATCATCGTCACCGATTTACTCCTCCTTATGTTATGTTGGGACTGGTACTGATTGTAGTTATTTAACCGTTGTGAAGGGATACAAAATGAGCTTCATGTGTTCTAATGTTGTTTTTCCTTAATATACATAAAAACATCATTTTCCATACTGAATGTCAAGTTTCAGATTTATCTATTTAATCCCAATGATTTTTTATATTGTTTGATACTTTGCGGGTTGACATGGAATACTGTCTGTACTGACCCACCTAGGGGTAGAAGCTAGGACTCTGTACTGACCCATTCCCTAGAGGGTATAAGTCTAGGGCTGATATATCAGTTTCGTTTCGGTAAACCTATGATCCCCGGTCAAAGTATCACTTTGTATATTCTGTTATGTTCTACAACTGCTAATATATAATGTATATGTCTGAACTTCTGAAAGTTTCTGAAAGTGCTTTTCTTACAAAGGATTATGTTTAAAATATATCTGTCCATTTTCTGAAAACTATATATATGTAACCGGATTTTCCCGGGAGGTGTTTCTATACTTACTGAGTTGTAGCTCACTCCTTGCGTTGTTGTTTCTACAGATGATGAGTTATAAGGGAACGATAGACCGTAAGACGGGGATTGAGTGTAGAAGCAACTTTGGGATTACTTACGGAATGAAACTTTAGGATAATTCCATTAAGAGTTTTTTTTTCCTCAACTTTAATGTATTAAAATTTATTGAGGAATTTTGATAGTTGAATTAAATGGGTGATTATCACTTTATGGAAATAGATTCTCTGAATGTAAGGACCTGGTATTCTTGGATTTTGATTTGAGAATACGGTCATGTCGGGTTTTCGGATCCGGACTTATAGAACCGGTTCCGGGGCGTGACACTTTGAAAATCCAAATTGTTAGCCCCCTACAATTCCACAAGAGGATGATCATTTGAAAGTTCTGTGTACTCTGATCCTCCAGACTGAGAGATTGTAGCAGATTGCGTGCTGAATTCATGTCTGAAGTTTGCTGAGGCTGACTTGAGTTGGGGTAATTGGTTGAAATAATCACCACTGCATAATTCCTCTTCGGGGTTGTACTTTCCACCATTTTTGTTCCCACCGAAAACTTCATTACACTGGGATGTAATGAAATCTCGTAACATTTCTTTTGAGAGTTTTTCAGCACCTTGAGTAAAGGACTGTTCTGTATGCTTGTAAATTCCAAGAACCGATCAGATTGATTTACTTCTTCCAGAAGATCCAACGGAAGTAGGTTTTCTAAATCTCTAATTTCTTGGTTCTGTGAGATGTTGTTCATGTTGTCTGGGGCTGGATTCGTTGGTTCATGTTAATTCAAGTCCATAGTTGTGGAAAGTGGGGCTTGGTGATTCACATTGTGTGGAAATAGAGGTAATTGTAGTGGTGTCTGAGGGTTGGGGCTACTGTACTGATTGTTGTAATCTGGGTAATTCTAATAAATTAGGTGTTGTATAGGTTGTTAGAGATTTGTTTTTTAATAAAAGAATTGAATGGTAATTAAAGTGTCGTGGAGATATTTTTGAGCCAATATATTTATATGTTACACCGCTCGGTTTTGAATGTTATTGAGATTATCACGAAGTGGGTTGCGCAAACTTCGCGATGATATATAACATGTGAGAAAACCAATTCTTGGTGTGAATAATAAATTGGTATAAAGTGGGTGGTTGAAATGTGGTAAATGAGTTTTAAATACACGTCCCACATAGGAAACCTATGGAAGTGAAAATCATTTTATAAGTTAAAGTGGTTCACATGGGTTTAAATTGTCTTACTTGTATTATGCCCCATGTGAGAACCTCGTGCGCGCCCACGCAGGGGGTGCAAATGAATTGTTCGTCGATACCAAAATAGCTTGAACTTGTGTGCAGGCGCGACCTGCGTACACGAATGTCAAAACAAAACTCACGGGCCTGATCAGCTTTTGGTTTGACTATTTTGGAATTCGAATTTGCTGTAACAAACAGAATTAAAAGAGGGTAATGGTAGTGGACTGTAACTGTAGTGTTTGCTCTGTAATTATTGGCTTGACTGTAACAACCAGGTTTATTGCAGGATTAAACCTGGACTATTACGAGTCTGTTTTCTTTGGCTATATAAAGCAGCCCAGAGCTGCCAGAAAGAATCCATCCGAAAATCATTTTTCCTCCTCTTCTTCTACATCATATTTTCTGCATTATAGTCATTCAGTCAAAAGTGTTCTTCTGTTAAAATAAGGTTCGAAGGTGCTGTTTCTTTATGCTTCAAGAAATCAGCAGGTTTGGACGCTGTACCTTGGGAGTTCAGTGTTCAAGAGGCCTGAAGCTGTAAAAGGCGGACATATTGAACTTAAGGGAAGCGGTCTACAGCTGTCTCGTCCAGAATATTATTCCAAGCCGGTTGAGGTTCAGAGCTTTTTTTATTACTGTTTTCTGTATTATTCTTCAGTAATAAGAAGTACCCTGTATTTCTACTCAGGTTTTTATTTTTTTGTTCAGTTTTATTTTATTATTATTTTCTGTTCAGAAGTTATAAAAACATTGCAGAAATAATTGTTCAGATTTTATTTTTATGTTCAAATTTTTTATTTTTATGTTAAGAAGTTATAAAAACAGTGAAAATAATTTTGCTTTATTCCAGAAAAATTGTAACAGTCTTAAGTTCAATAGTTTTTTTATTTTTCTGGTGTTATTTCTTTAATAAATTACTGACTTGGTTTATGTTTTTATTATATAGAAATGGAAAACACTGAGCAATCCGCTGCAACTGAAATTGGCACTAATTTCGGTAATGTTCCGGTTGGAGTTCCGACTACTGTGGTTCTTCCTTTAGGGAATCATACAAGCGGTATTGAGACCGTCTTCCCACCGTTTGTGGTTGCCATGCCAAACCGACTAATTCATTTTGGTCAGTTTGACAAACCCGAGAAGTTTAAGGGTGGCATCAACTTTAAGTTATGGAAGGAAAAAATTATATTTTTCCTTACCACTCAACATCTGATTCGGTTTATCACAGAGGATAAACCGGTATAGGACAGTAATGATCCTCAATCTGAAACCACGGTACGAGCGTGGCTAAGTGCTAACTACCTCTGTCGGGCCAGTATATTAATGAATTTAAATAATTCCCTTTATCAGTTGTACTATGAAAAAAGTACAGCAAAAGATTTATGTGAATCTCTTTTGAAAAAATATACTGTGGACGATGCGGGGTCCAAAAAGTTTATAGCCGCTCGTTTCCATGATTTCAGAATGGTGGATGGAAAGTCTGTTCTTGAACAGAGTGAAAAGTTTCAAAAGATATATCATGATCTTTCCGTTGAGGGCATGGGAATCAACGACTCTTTACAAGTGACGTTATTGATTGAGAAGCTCTCTCATTTTTGGGACGATTTCAAGCATTACCTGACACATAATAAGAAGGAAATGACTCTGGAAGATCTAATGTTCAAACTGAGGATTGAACAGGACTCACGGAAGATGAGTAAGAAGCCCAATAGCTCCGTGTCTAAGGCTAATATAGTTGAAACTGACAACTCAAGAAATAACGCTAAGAGAAAGAGTCCAAATGAGTCAAAGGTTTCAAACTCAAAAGTTTAATGGAATCTGCTGTGTGTGGTAAACCTAACCACAAAGCTAAGGATTGCCGTAGTCGAGTTGCGGTAAATAACAAGAACAAGAGAAACCCTAGTGCTGGGAACAAGAACCGGAATCAGAAGGCTGGCCAAGTAAATGTGGCAGAAGATGGAAGACTGGGCTCTGGAATAGAAGACATGCATCTGGTAGCTGTCGTTTCAAAGGTAAACTTGGTTGGAGGCAACCAAAAGGAGTGATTTGTTGATACGGAGGCCACTCGTTACATCTGTGCGAATAAGTGGATGTTCAAGACATACCAAGCTGTTGAATATGAAGTCTGCTATATGGGGAACTATGCGGTCTCCAAAGTAGAGGGAAAAGACAATGTTGTCCTTAAAATGACCTCGGGAAAGAAGATGACTCTGACTGATGTGTAACATGTGCCAAAGATCCGGAAGAACCTAATTTCGGGAACGGTGCTGAACAACAAAGTTTTTAGACTTGTCTTTGACATAAACAAGTTTATTCTTACCAATAGTGGTGCCTTTGTGGGAAAAGGGTATTTAGCTGGAAATTTATTTAAAATGAATGTAACGACAGTACTACCAAGTACTGAGCCAATTTGTGTTAATATAACTAAGGCTTTCATTAGATCAGTTGGAAAAATTGCCCAAGAGACTAATAAAGATGTTAAATTTGCTTATTATGTTAAGTCTTTTAATTTATTAAGAAGATGTTAAACCGGTTGAGATTCTGAATTTTATTTTTATTACTGTTTTCTATATTATTCTTCAGTAATAAGTAGTACCTGTATTTCTGCTAAGGTTTTTATTTTTCTGTTCATTTTTATTTTATTTTTTCTATTCTGAAGTTATAAAAATCGTGCAGAAATAATTGTTCAAATTTTTTATTTTTCTGTTCAGAAATTATAAAAACAGTGAAAAATAATTTTTCAGTATTTCAGATATTTTTTAACATAGGTGTCCATGGATTTTGAGAGGGAGTTGGCTGAGTAAACCATGGGTGCTGATTGAGAAATTGGACACTCGCATATATTCCCGCATTGATTAGGTTCGATAGAAATCTGAGATCTTCTATTCTGTATGAATGGTTTTGGTTCTGGGATTCTATATTGAGGAGAAGATGACGATCCCTCAATCCCCATTCCAGCCAAGAATTCGGATTGGGTTGGGTTTCCGGGTCTGGGATCATATTGATTTCCTGATTCGGGTTGGGTTGGTGATTTGTGGTTTGAGTTTGAAGAAGGTTATGTATTTGATGTGGGTAGAAAACAATTGGTCTTGGTCTTATAATGAATAGAAGAGGACGAGTTATCACTTGTGCCTGATTCATAGGAAAAATCTAGGGTGGAACGGTCCCAATGGGTCCGGCCCCACTCCCCTCTCACATAAAAGAGGGAGGACCCACCTGAATGACCTGCGGGACCTACCCTGTAAGTGGGTCCTGTCCAATTTTATGTGAGAGGAGTGTGGGGCCGTACCCATTGGGTCCGCCCCATGCCAGACTTACCCCTGATTCATAAGATTGATATAACTCTGAGGGATATTTTGGTCAATTCGTATAGGAATTACTAACCTGGCTGTTGGCATCGTGAAGAAATCCATTTGATTCCTTTGTTCCTACGTCGAATATAGAGAGTTTCTTGGTGATGAGTTCTCTGAATATATTCTAACATTTAAGGAGGCTTTTTTCTAAAACTATACTATTAATATAGAAAGAAGATGAGGATTTAATGATGTGGAATAAACTAAATTATTTAAGGGTATAAAAGTAAAAATGCCTCTTGTTTCTCATTTTCTTAATATATGTTAAACTATCTTGAAGGACTTATATTATGAAACTTAAGAAGGATTTATCGATTGATTAATGATTAGTTGTATAGTATGTTGCTTTGAGTGATTATCAACGAGTCTTGGGGAAAAAAGTGGTCACAGAACTTGTCCATTGTATTATGACCTTCTGTCATTTCACATAAATTTAATTTTGGACTCATATCATAAAGCCATGGCGCATGTCTAAATACAAGGGTGCCTAATTTTATGTGAGAGATGAGAGTGAGGCATTAGGCAATAGATAAATCCTAGGAAAAAGTTTTCCAGTCTCAAGTCAGAAGGTTAATTTTTAAAAATCTTATGTTTTCTTTCCTTCTCTAAAAGGGCAAAAAATTCTCTGTCCCCGTGAGTGTCTCAACCAATCACAATTCACCATGTGTATATATAATTAAAAAAATAATAATTATATAGTAAATTCTGATTAGTTGGGGACAGGATTAGGGATATGAATGGGGACAAACGATTTTCACCCCACGAAAAGGGGTGCTGGAGGAGGACAGAGAGAAGTTAACTAATAGTTTAGGAGTTACCATCTCTTATAGGGAGGGTAAATATTAGGTTTGCCCTACTTATTTCAAGTACAAAAGCTTACTTCAATTTGATAAGAGAAGTGTGGGAAAAGGCACAAGGGTGGAAAGTTTTTTTGTGTGTCAAGCAGGGAGGGAGATTTTTATTAAGTCTGTTTTCAAGTACTTGACTTGGCGGGGATATAAATTTAGTAACTAATTCTCTCGCTAATGATGTTATTTGTCTCGTTGAAAAAATGATTTGGGTTAGAAAAGCTCTACCATGTATTCTATTTAATCTTTGGGGAATCTAATATATGAAGTATGTTATTTTTCAAAAAGAGTCTAAACACCATAACATAATTACAATGGTCAATGGAAGAAAAATAGTGTTCCCTACTTTTATTGAGATAATTACTTAAAAAAACTTACTGTATTTTCTTGTAGGAGCTCACATGACTTGAAACAAAGAGACACGTCTTTATCACCAATTGTTCTTCTGAGATTATTCTCGAAGGAAGGAATGTTATTATGCTTGCTAGTGTGTATGGTAATTTGTAGGAGATTTGGGTTTAAATTTGAAAGTTGAATTGTAATTAAAGTGACATGAAAATATTTTTGAGCCAATTTTATTGCGTGTTACATTGCTCGGTATTGAATATTATTAAAATTATTACGAAGTGGGTTGTATAACAAAGAAAACTTATTCATAACAAGAGGGCGGAAAGGAAACTTATGCGCAAAATGCGAACCCGAATGGCTATGCCATTATTTCTTGCACTAAAATTTTAAGAGGGGACCTATTAATATTTTTTCTTGCACTATTTTTTTTTTAATTAATAGGGGGAGGACGACCTATTAAAAATTGCTAAGTCATTATTTCTTGCACCCTCTTCTTCCTCCAAATTTTATTAAGTCGATTCTTTTTCGTCTATTTCTAAAATATTTTATAAACAAAAGTATTAATTCTCTTCAAAAATAAAAGGGAAAGAGAAAAAATATGCATGTATTTTTTACTTTTGTTGTAGTACTCGAATTAAAAAAATGGGTAAAAATATTTACAAACACACATTTCTATATAGTACATCATTTTATTATTATTATTATTATTATTGGGCTAAATTGCATCATCATAGGAATTAGGTACAAATATTCCAAAACCATGTGAATGGTTTGAGAGGTAAACATGCACTAAAAGAAATAATGACTTTTTTTTTAATATAAAAAGAAATAATGACTTAGCAAGCTAATATATATATATCAAATGATGACTTATGTGAAACTGTGTCAAATTTAGAATGGAAGTCCCACTTCCATTCTCAATTTGAAAACGGAAGTGGGTCTTTCGTCCTGGGCTGCGTGGCAAGGCGCGTCTGTGAGCTGCCACGTTAGCTCAGAACGGAAGTGAGACTTCCGTTTTGGACAAAAAATATTTTCCCAAATATTTTGACTGCCATGTTATGACCATTCTACCAAACCATGGTTATTCTAATGCAATGCCCCATTTTTATTAAGGTTGCATCTTTTTCTTTTACTTTTTCTTTTTTGACACAATAATAATTTCTATTTCTTTTCCTTTCTTTTATTCTCTGAGACTGGTCAAACGGTCATCCCGGTATCCAACAAACTAAGCTGTTGGGCGGGTTAATAACTGGGCCACTTGCATATTTGGGCCTTTCAGCAAAGAAATTCTGAGACTATTGGGCCCTTGGCTCTAAGCATACGACCCAAAAGAATCCAAGTAGGTCAAATAAACGAGATCCTAATAGGCAAATTGGTGAATTTTGTCCCTAAACAATTTCGAGATTGATATAAGGTCCCTAAACATTATTTTTTAATTTTTTTTATCCTTAAACAATTTGTGTTTGGTATATAAGGTCCTTCCGTCCAAAAATTGACGGGTCAACTAAATTTGAGAAAAAAGATCGAGTCAACTCTAATAATTTTAGGGACATTTATGTACATTACATTAAAAATATCTTCTTCTTCAACCTTGAATCCACTCCCACCCCCACCCCCACCTCCACCTCTACCTCCCACCGCCACCCCTACCCCCACCTCCACCCTTTCCCCCACCTCCTCTTCAGCCGCACCACCCTTCCCCTCCCATTCCTTCTCCTTCCAAGGGCACTCAATGTAGAAACCATAAAAAAATTCAAGTAAAAATTCTTATATGTTTTTTACAAATTTCTTCGATCTCTTGAAAATAGAGTTGAGGGTGGAGGATGATTGAGTGGGTGGGCTCAACGTTTATAACTTCATGAAAGATTCAAGTAAAAAAATCAAAACAAAATCCAAAAACATAAAAAGAAGAAAAATTTGGATTGAGAGAGATGAAGAAGAATTGAGAGATTGGAAGGAGAAGGAAGGGGAAGGGAATGGTGGTGCGGCTGAAGTGGAAGTGGGGTGCGGTGTGGGGGAGGCGGTGTGGTGGAGGGGTTCAAGGTTAAAGAAGAAGATTTTTAATGTAATGTACACAAATGCCTCTAAAATTATTAGAGTTGACTCAATTTGTATTCTCAATTTTACTTGACCCGTCAATTTTTGACGGAAGGACCTTATAAACCAAACACAAATTGTTTCAGGATAAAAAAAAAAATTAAAAACAATGTTTAGGGACCTTATATCAATCTAGAAATTGTTTACGGACTAAATTCACCAATTTGCCATCATAAAAAAATCATCTTCCCAAAACTCGCAAACTAACCCTAAAGGAAGCTGGAAAGACATGGAAAATCGAAACCCAAAGAAAGAAGAGCAAAATAAGCCAATTCTGGAGTTTTATGAGTACGAGTACGAGATTCTGATTTGTCACAATTTTCTTGAAAGATGGAAGTGTTTGTATTTCTAATACAAAATCCTCTTGTTGAACTGGTAAAGTGGGCCAGTGGACAGTGGAGCTCGTTTGTTACCTCCATCATATATTTTCTAATTGCTGTTTCTCACCATTATTCTCTTCTGTTCCTCACATTTTCTTTGCAGAGAGCAAGCTTTCCCGGAGTTCTGAAGCCTATGCTGGTTTCATCTGATGTTTCTGGAAGCAATAAGAACTAAGGTGGGTATTCTGTAAGGCACAATTGTACACAATCATTAATACGGTTTTACTAGTAATAGGAGATGATTATTTGTGCTATATGTAGGTTATTGCTATATCAATAATCTGCCGGTATACCTTTATATAAATAGAGATTTATCTATTTAGGGCATTTATGCACATTACATTAAAATTATCTTCTTCTTCAACGTTGAACCCACTTCCATCTCCACACTGCCACCGCCACCGCCACCCCTACCCCCATCTCCACCTCCACACCCCACCCCCACCTCCACTTCAGCCGCACCACTCTTCCCCTCCCATTCCTTCTCCTTCCAAGGGCATTCAATGTAGAAACCATAAAAAATTCAAGTAAAAATTCTTATAATGTTTTTACAAATTTCTTCAATCTATTGAAAATAGAATTGAGAGTGGAGGATGATTGAATGGGTGGGCTCAAGGTTCATAACTTCATCAAAGATTCAAGTAAAAAAATCAAAATAAATTCCAAAAAATACATAAAAAGAAGCAAAAATTCGGATTGAGAGATGAAGAAGAATTGAGAGATTAGAAGGAGAAAGAAGGGGAGGGGAAGGGTGGTGCGGCTGAAGTGGAGATGGGATAGGGGTAGGGGTAGGGGTAGCGGTGTGGGGGTGGGGGTGGCGGTGGGGTTCAAGGTTGAAGAAGAAGATATTTTTAATGTAATGTACATAAATGCCTCTAACACTATTAGAGTTGACTCAATTTGTTTTCTCAATTTTAGTTGACCCGTCAATTTTTGACGGAAGGACCTTATATACCAAACCTTATCCGCAAGGGTAGCCCAGTTGGTTCGAGGGTGGCAGATTGTGTATAAGGGCGTAGGTTCGAATCTTGGCAGTCGCAGTGTGGAAGTTTCAACCCTCCAATGTGGGGTGGCTTCTTGCGGTGGGCTAAGACAAGGCCTCCAACCAATCGAACCGCTGGGTCACCTTGATTTACATCATTCACAATGCCTGTCGGATCGGGTGGTGGGGGACCCTGGGGCGTGGGTATCGCCTTTTTGTGTGCAAGGATAAAAAAAAAATTAAAAAACAATGTTTAGGCACCTTATATCAATCTCGAAATTGTTTAGGGACTAAATTCATCAATTTGCCATCCTAATAAAATCATCTTCCCAGAACTCGCAAACTAACCCTAAAGAAAGCTGGAAAGATATGGAAAATCGAAACCCAGAGAAAAAAGAGCAAAATAAGCCAATTCTGGAGTTTTATGAGTACGTGTACGAGATTCTGATTTGTCACAATTTTCTTGAAAGATGGAAGTGTTTGTATTTCTAATACAAAATCCTCTTGCTGAACTGGTAAAGTGGGCTAGTGGACAGTGGTGCTCGTTTGTTACCTCCATCATATATTTTCTCTAATTGCTGTTTCTCCCCGTTATTCTTTTCTGTTTCCTCACCTCTTCTTTGCAGAGAGCAAGTTTTCCCGGAGTTCTAAAGCCTATGATGGTTTCATCTGATGTTTCTGGAAACAATAAGAACTAATGTGGGTATTCTGTATGGCACAATTGTACACAATCATTAATACAATTTTACTAGTAATAGGAGATGATTATTTGTGCTATATGTAGGTTATTGCTATATCAATAATCTGCCGGTATACCTTTATATAAATAGAGATTTATCTATTCAGGGCATTTATGTACTTTACATTAAAAATATCTTCTTCTTCAACGTTGAACCCACTTCCACCTCCACACTGCCACTGCCACCGCCACCCCCTACCCCACCTCCTCCACCCCCACCCCCACCTCCACTTCAGCCGCACCACCCTTCCCCACCCATTCCTTCTCCTTCCAAGGGCATTCAATGTAGAAAGCATAAAAAATTCAAGTTAAAATTCTTATATGTTTTCTACAAATTTCTTTAATCTATTGAAAATAGAGTTGAGGGTGGAGGATGATTGAATGGGTGGGCTCAAGGTTTATAACTTCATCATAGATTCAAGTAAAAAAAATCAAAATAAATTCCAAAAAATACATAAAAAGAAGCAAAAATTTGGATTGAGAGATTAAAAAGAATTGAGAGATTGGAAGGAGAATGAAGGGGAGGGGAAGGGTGGTGCGGCTGAAGTGGAGATGGGGTGGGGGTGGGGGTGGGGTTCAAGATTGAAGAAGAAGATATTTTTAATGTAATGTACATAAATGCCTCTAACACTATTAGAGTTGACTCAATTTGTTTTCTCAATTTTAGTTGACCCGTCAATTTTTGACGGAAGGACCTTATATACCAAACCTTATCCGCAAGGGTAGCCCAGTTGGTTCGAGGGTGGCAGATTGTGTATAAGGGCGTAGGTTCGAATCTTGGCAGCCGCAGTGTGGAAGTTTCAACCCTCCAATGTTGGGTGGCTTCTTGCGGTGGGCTAAGACAAGGCCTCCAACCAATCGAACCGCTGGGTCACCTTGATTTACATCCTCCACAATGCCTGTCGGATCGGGTGGTGGGGGCACTAGGGCGTGGGTATCTCTTTTTTGTGTACAAGGATAAAAAAAAATTAAAAACAATGTTTAGGGACCTTATATCAATCTAGAAATTGTTTACGGACTAAATTCACCAATTTGCCATCATAAAAAAATCATCTTCCCAAAACTCGCAAACTAACCCTAAAGGAAGCTGGAAAGACATGGAAAATCGAAACCCAAAGAAAGAAGAGCAAAATAAGCCAATTCTGGAGTTTTATGAGTACGAGTACGAGATTCTGATTTGTCACAATTTTCTTGAAAGATGGAAGTGTTTGTATTTCTAATACAAAATCCTCTTGTTGAACTGGTAAAGTGGGCCAGTGGACAGTGGTGCTCGTTTGTTATCTCCATCATATATTTTCTATTTGCTGTTTCTCACAATGTTTTGAAACCTGGACCGGACATCGACCCGGAAAAGTTACGGGGTCACGGGTCACTGGTCGGACCCGGAAAACTGTTTTGATAGCACAACCCATTTTTGAGCATATTTATCCCTTCCCACAAACCTTTCCCGATCCAAGAGGTACGGGGACAAGAATCCGATCAAGTAAAGGTCTACCTCTAAGATATTTCGATCTAATAAGTTGAACCCAAGAATTTTTTAACATTATTAATAATCTGTCAAGACAGTTTTCCGTGAAGTATTATGTTAAAATCCTTGAACTTCCTAAAATCCATCTCACCCACATTTTTAGGTTTACAAATTGCATCCCATGATTTAAGATAAAGGTGGTGCCCACTTTTTTTCTTTAAAACTCCAAATCTAGTTAAAGAGTCGAGTTTATCACAAATCGAACTAGGGATAATGAAGGATTGCATGATATGGAGAGGAATACACTAAGTTACATGTTTAATGAGTACCGCCTTACCTGCTTGAGATAAATTATGCATTTTACACCTTGGCAGTCTATTTCTCATCTTATCAATAATGTCGAAAAGGCAATTTTTTTAGATTTAATTTTACAAATAGGCAGCCCATGTAATTAGCAGAGTTATTACATTCTGACATGCCTAACAAATTACCAAGATGATTTTTCATATAAATATTAACATTTTAGCTATAATGTATCAACGATTTTCAATATTGACAGATTGATTAGACCAATTGCAAAAAGTAGATAAATAATTATGGACAGAGTTTGCACTATCAGTAGTAGTGCGTCAAAAGATAGTAAGGCCATCCGCAAACATGAGATGACTATTCCTAGAAACCTTAATACCATGGATGTCCCCATTCATTTCAGCCTTTGTTATAAGTCTCGAGAGAATATAAAAATAAATAGTAAAAATGGCCGGGATCATAGGACTTGCTTCAAACCTCTTTCAAGGTAAAAATGCCCAAATGAAGAACCATTAATAAGAAGAGAATACGAAGCAGTTGAAATGCAGTTATGGATGATTGCAATGAATTTGTTACTGAAGCCGTGCAATTTAAGAATACAACCCATAAAATCTATTTCCTCTTTGTCAAATGATTTAGCCATGTCAATTTTCAAAGCCATCATCCTTTAATCACAATTCACTATCTTAAAGTGATTGTTAAATGTAAACGAATGGAGTAGTATATTAATTTATCTTTTTTAGATTGTGTGATGTTTGACAAATTTGTCAAATTTGTCATTTACGTATTTTCGACCCGCCAAGATGGTTATGTTAGTTTAATATTGAACGAATTTGTCTTCAACGTATTTTGGACCTGCCAAGTTAGTCATTTCGTCCATTTTTTTCACAGTTCCACGTTAAGTTGGTCACACGGTCAACTCGTGACTATTTTTTCAAAGGTATTTTGGGGCTTATTATCTTCTTCCCTCCTAAAAATTGTAACTTTCTAACCTCTGATTCATTTCACCTCTTTCCCCACTAAACAATGATTTTTATCCACCTCTTTCAAAAACACCAATTTGAAATCAATAATCCACCATTAAACCTCAATTTGTAGGGGTGTGCATTCGGTATTCGGTTCGATGTTTGGAACATAATTTTGGTATTCGGTTCGATTTTGTAATGTTTTATGAAAACTGAACCAACCTGAAATTTTATAGAAACTGAATACCGAAATTATTTCGGTAAATTTTGGTGTGGTTCATGTTATACATCACGTAGATAAAGACCAACTTCTTATATACCGTACTCTTTCCTTTGCGGCCTCGAAAGGGAGATCCTCCTTATGATGCTACGAATTGTTGTTCGAAGTGCAAAGGGTAAACTCAGACTCGTATTGGATTGTGCGTGTCGTGCCCTTTGGGTGTCATATTTTGGCCAAGTTTACGGTACCTCCGACCCCTATGCGCGGCCATAATACTTTGGTACGTTTTACCGATGTTACGAAATAAAGAAAAGGTTTCATGTGAGCTCCCGTTTTGCGACGTGATGGCAGGACTTATAGAGGAGTGGTTCAGGGTGATGGAAGCTTCAAAGAAAGTATAATGAGGAAAGAGAATATTGATTATGAGCACATAAGTCATTTCTGTTACTATCTTAATTTGTGTGAAAAGTTCTAAAATGACATTTGTTTTGAATCGGATGGAGTGTATTTTATTCTAAAATTTTAAAATTGTAATGCACATATAGAAATATTAATATATACTAATAGTACAATACATATTATGTTTTTAATAATAAAAAATTGTTATATTCGGTATTTCGACTTCTAAAAATTGAAAATCAAATATCGAACCGAATTATTTTGACTTTCTCAAAATATAACCGAATAAACCTAAATACCATATAATCCCAACCGTATAGCGAAATTTGGTTTGATCCGATTCGGTATTTCGGTTTAACTGAATAATAAACATCCATATCAATTGGAAGTGAACAATGCACAATTTGATCAAGCTCAGTACTTCTAATAAGTTTAGCTATGATATACGAGTTCCATAAGCTCGATAGGTTTCCACTTTTAATTTTTTTCTTAAAAATTGGGGATATTCGTATGGTTGTCTGATTTTGGGGATATTCGTATGGGATATTCTTAAAAAAGAAATTCCTTATAATATCCCCCTTTTATTACTATTCTGAATTCTTTCTTTATTGGGGTGGGGGGTTCTTTGTTTGCATTTGAAAATACGTAAATGATTAATCTTGGCGGGTCTAAAATACGTAAAGAAATAGTTTGGCCAATTTGACTGGAATGTTCTTAAAAATTAGAATTAATAGTTCTCAATCTCTCCAATTAATTATTGCTTGTTAGGCGTTTGTTGATTTTTTTTTTTTATTTACACTCATTTGTTTCAACTGAAAACATTCTCATCCAACCTTAGATTGACTTTCATAGTCCGCACCAAACCGATTCAACAAATTTGGCTTTTAAATTCTGCAATTAATTTCCCACAAGATTTTACACATTCATTAATGTAGTTGGCCTACTTCATCAAGTACATGACTAAAAGCAAAAGACAGAATCTCAAGAGCGATCGCCTCGAACATTTTTTAGCCCCAAACATTTTTTTAAAATTACATAGTATATTTTGATTTTTAAGCTTTTTATCATTTGTTTTTCAAATTCACCCCAAAGTTATTTTTTATACATTCCAACCCCCAAATTTAAACTTCTAGTTTTGTCTATGACTAAAAGTTCATTCTCTGAATAAGATAGAAATAATTATTTTTCTAAAGAAAGAGTTGAAGAAGAAACAATATTGTTTTGTTAATTTAAACCAGTTAAAACCAAGGATAATTTACCAATTAAGATATTCCATGAACTCATAGTCAGGTCCACCTAAAGTATTAGCTATATAAAAACCATCATGTTGAACCTTCAAAACACAAAAATTCTGGTACTCATCAGTAGTATCACAAAGATGTTCTGCTATCCCATACTTAAAAACATCAAATATAGCATCTTTGGCACACCACCAGAAATGACAGAAATACAAGGTCGTCCCCCAGAGATTCATACTAAAATCCAATAGAAATCCTGATTTACTTTAAGATTATGATATCCGAGATCATTGTCTTTTGATTGACAATGAATACGTAATAGATGAGTATTATCCGGTAGCCCGTTGTTGACATGAACGCTATATTGCTTTAAGGGTGGAGGTAACAACGTTGATGGTTTTGTGATGTTTTTAGCAAACACATGATGAAAAGGAAGCATAAACGATGATGAGAACACAATGAGGAAAAGACATTTCAATTGACTATACCCCATTTTTTCTTTTGGATAGAAAAAAGAAGTGTAGTATAGTACTAATGTAGTCTCCCCATCATATTTATAGTGGTTGTGTAGTTAAAAAGTCAAAGAATAACTATATTTATAATCCTTCTGTTTTAAATTATTTATTTTAAAATTAATTTTCACGCAAATTAAGAAATAATTAATTGGATTTATTTTAAAGTTTAATGAACAAAAAAAATTACCTTGAAACTTTAAGTATTATATTTCTTGAATTAATAAATAATACAAATGTAAACTTTGGAAATAAACGAATAAATGTCGTACTGATTATTGACAGAAGGGAAAAAATGTATGTTCTCAACTTATGTTTTTATACCTGTCTCAATCACTCAGAATACGTCATGTAGATATCCCTCCAATTCCACTTCTTCAGCAAACATAATTTACATTCATATGACAAATTGTGAGTGGTTGAGAGAGGTATGAAAACAATAGTTTGGGACAAACGATTTTTTTGCCTTTTACAAAACAAGTAATTCGGGATAGAGCGAGGGTGTATGATTTGGCAAACCAATCGTGTGGCAATAATTTTGAAGATACTACTACGATGGTAAGTTTTTAAGAATTTATCAGCTATTACTTATCATATCCTTTTCAGGTAAGTTTCTAACTTTTAGGGGGGGAAAAGATGAAAATTATCATCTTTCTTGCAAATAATACTATTAAGACTATGTAATGGTGACTTTGTTTACTATAATAGTGAATGTCATTTAACTGATATATATTTGCAATACTAATAATTCCAATAGACATTTCTTTTTAAGAGTAATTAGAAAAAAAATAGTTCTAACATTATTATTATTATTATTATTATTATTATTATTATTATGTTAATTAATTTTGATCGTGATCATTTTCTTAATCCTAATGCAATGTCTTAAAGTGACCGTTAAATGTAAACAGAGGGAGTAGTACATTAATTTCTCTTTTTTAGATTGTGTGATGTTCGGCAAATTGGCCAAAATTGTGACGACCCGTCCCTCTCGGGTCGGGTGCGCCGCGTGCCTCTCGGCACTGGATTCTATCTTTTACATGTGGAATTTTTTTTTTCTAAACTATTCTAAGAAATATTTTGTATTCTATGGCTTCTAGGTTGAGTTCGCTCTTTTACTGGATCCAAAAGTCTGCTAATCTTGGTTTGTGTCTAGTGTTGACTCAATTCTTTGTCTCGGTCTCAACTCTATACCTTAGAATGTTCTTGTTCTATCCGCTCAATCCTGCAAGAACTAAAACAGAAAATAGAGAAAGAGTGAGCTATAAATAGCCCAGTGAGTCCCCAGTGAAGCGTGTGCCAGTGATTTGAAATTCATTTTTATTTCGCAAACATTTTTATTTTAAAGACACGGAGAAACTTCCTCTATTTAGAAATACTTTTTTTTTTTTTTTCCAAACAATTCCAAAATCATTTTCTTTATCTTCTTCCAAAACCAATTAGAAATTATTTAATTTTAGAAAAACATTTGCTTTAACTGGAATGCTCTTTCTTTTCAATTTCAGCAATATCCACCGGAATAAAAAGACCATTCCGGGTATTAGACTCAGTAATAAAAAGAGTACATGACCGGCCAAGTCAATAATTCTTTAGTCAAAACCAGCCTTACACCAGACGTACATACGATTTGTCTACCTTATCCCCCTTGTCAGAATTATAAAGCCAATAGCCGGGGTACCGTGGCTTGGCGTCAGAAATACCAACAGCTCCTGAGTTAATCTCCTAACCCCGGAGACATTTAGCCGTCAGAATTAAGAACCATATGTGGTGCACGTAGGGAATACAGTCAGCCCGTTGCTTTCCCTGTCCCTACGATTCCCACACAGGTTTTGGGATCCCATTACGATATCCAGAGTGTCCAAAACCAAAGGTGCGAGATGCCCTTGTACGGGTGACTAGCCTCGTACCAGTGCAGACCCCCAATGGTCGGACGAGGGGCTACCAAATTTTTCATAAAGCACATTTATAAAACCAAGTTCTCCGGTTTTGAGAGGAAACTCACCTTAGCCTCTTCTCGTTCGTATTCTCTTTAGGGTTTGTACATATTTTGCAAATACCAACTCTTTAGGAATTACTTATAAAACCTAGTGAAATGCAAGACTTAATATGTCTAAAACTCTTCAAACAAAGTTTCTGGGCTTCTGGGTCTTTTGTATAAATTCTTAAAGTTCAGGGACTAAACTGCAAATATTTATCATAGGACATTTTTATTCTTTTGAAGACATAAATAGCCTATATATTATTATTAGTCTTATAAATTCTCCAGAAATAGTTTATAAGCTCTAACGGGCCTTAAATGTCAAATAGAAAATTTTAAGGACTAAAATATAATTTTTAAAAGTTATTTCGGACTTCGAATATAAGTTATTTCAGATATTTTTTATTTTAATTATTCCATTAAATATCCCCTTTTGTTTTAAATATAAAAATCACAAAGTAAATAGTTATGTGCTAATATTTTAATTGCACATTTAGTCCGGATTATATACTCTCATAAGAAGACCTAACCCTAATCTCTTTATCTTCTCCTCCTTTCTTCTCCTCAGCCGCGCCTCCCCCCTCTTCTTTGCCGCCGCCGCCTTCTTCCCTTTCTTCCCCTCCTTTCTTTCTTTCTTCCTCTCTTTTTCTTTTCCTCTCCTCTCCTTTGTATTTTTCTCTCTTTCCTCTCTTCTCTTTCTCCCTTCCTCTTTGCAACCATCTCCACCGCCGCCCTTTTTCTTTTTCTTCTTTCTTCCTTCCCTTCTTCCTCTCCTCTCTTCTCTCTTCCGCCGCGGCTCCCCACCATCGCCGCCACCTCTCTTCCTCTTCTTCCTTCTCTCTTCCTTTCTTCTTCTTTTCTTCTTTTCCTTTCTTCTCTTCTCCCTCTCCTTCTCTTCTCTCCTTCTTTTCCTTTCTTTTCTTCGCCGACCGAGAGCCCCTCGGCTGCTCCATCTGCGCCGCCTTGCGGCCACCGCAGCTGCTGCTCCTTTTTTTCCCTCCGCCGCGGAACTCCTCTCAGCCGCCGCCTGCACCGCCGCTGCTAGCCTCAGGTTCGTCCCTCTCTCTATTTTAATTTTCCCCAATTTTTATCACCCTAATTCCTCCAATTTTAATTTTCTCCTTTTTCCTTTATGTTTTTATTTAATTATTTCATTTGCTTCTCAGATCTGCCGCCGCCACCGGTCCGCCGTCGCTGCCGTCTTCTTCTCCGGCGACTTCGGTTTTCTTTTTATTTTATTTATTCTCTTTTCCTTTCTCTTCTAATTTATTATAATTATACTTCTTATTACTAATATTATTATTATTATTATTTTCTGTTATTATTGTTAATATTTATAATTATTACTTTGTTATTTTCTTATTTCTTTTTCTGTCTTATTTCTTTATTTTCTGATTTAATTGTTTAATTTATTTCCTGTTTGATACTTTCTGGGACCTTCATTACTAATAAATTATTTACTATTATTGTTTTTCTCCAAAAGAATCATGGTTGATATTATTTATTGTTTCTTTTATTATTATTAATAATTATGATTGTTATAACTATTTCTCTAATTTTGGTAATAAGGTAGGCTCTTGTTATTATGACTATTATTATTATTATTGCTATTATTATCACCATTAATATCTATTAACATTATTAGTATTATTATTTATATTATGTTTTCCTTACTGTTATTCTTTACTTGCTATTATTAATATTGTTGTTTATAATCATTACGTATTGCTATTATTATTATTTATTATTTATACATTTTCTGTTTTTCTTTATTTCTACTATAAGTATTATTATTATTATCTTTATTATTGTTTCACTAATTTTGCTGATAAAATGGTTGTCACTATTTTTCCATACTTAGTGATAAAGTAGACTTTGGGACTTTAATCCATCATATTCAAATTCCTAAGACTTATAAAAATTCTACTTAATAATGAATACTTAATCTAAACAAATTAATTAAGTTTTCTTTTAGGTGAAAGTTTCATAAATTAATCAAATTCCTTGAAAGAAAGTAAAGTAATTAAAATTCTAATATTTCTTCCTAATTTCAAATTGGGAATAAAGTTAAAATTTATGAAAATGCTAGTTCAATAACCGGTTAAAAGATTCAAGGAGATTCTAAAAGTTAACTTTCCAAATATTCTTTGGAAATCTAACTTTGAGTTTCCATAAATCCATTTCCATCTAATTAAATTTGTCAAATTAGTCTATTGCGTATTTTCAACCTGTCAAGATGGCATTGTTAGTTTAATATTGAACGAATTAGTTATCAACTTATTTTTGACTTGCCAAGATTGTCTTTCTGTCCATTATTTACATAATAACGTTAAGTTGGTCACGGTGTCAACACGCAATTATTTTTTCAAGGGTATTTTGGGGCTTCTTCTCTTCTTTCCTCTTAAAAAATGTAACTCTCTAACCTATGATTCATTTTACCTCTTTCAGCACCAAACAAAGATTTTCACACATCTCTTTCAAAAAACCTAATTTTTCATTAAATTGAGTGACAAATCTAATTTGCTTTTTAACTTTTTCATTCAAAAGTCAAAGTTTTTTTGAAAGAAAATTCGTTCACCAATTCATTTAGTTTTCCGTTGAACTTGCATGCAAACTGCTTAATAAACGTTTTTCATTAGAAGTGTAAAAATTTCAAAAAATAAACTTTAGTTGGCCAAGTCATTTAATTCTTATCCTGTCATTAATTAAATGAGTTGATTTTTTCCCAATAAATTGGAAAGACTGCCTTTATTAGTAATACCTTAGTAGGGGATTCAGATTTTTTCATATGTGAATGTGGTCTAAAATTAGTAATACCTGGGATCCAAGGATCCTCTCAAATACTAATTTTCAAATCATTACCATTTTGATAGCACAACCCATTTTTAAGCACATTTATCCCCTCCCACAAACCTTCCCGATCCTAGAGGTACGGGAACAAGAATCCGATCGAGTAAAGGTCTACCTCTAAGATATTTCGATCTAATAAGTTGAACCCAAGGATTTTTTAACATTATTAATAATCTGTCAAGACAGTTTACCGTGAAGTATTATGTTAAAATCCTTGAACTTCCTAAAATCCATCTCACCCACCTTTTTAGGTTTACAAATTGCATCCCATCATTTAAGATAAAGGCGGTGCCCACTTTTTTTCTTTAAAACTCAAAAAAAAAAAAAAATCTAGTTAAAGAGTCGAGTTTATCACAAATCGAACTAGAGATAATGAAGGATTGCATGATATGGAGAGGAATACACTAAGTTACATGTTTAATGAGTATCGCCTTACCTGCTTGAGATAAATTATGCTTTTTACACCCTGGCAGTCTCTTCCTCATCTTATCAATAATGTCGAAAATGCAATTTTTTTAGATTTAATTTTGCAAATAGGCAGCCCCAAGTAATTAGCAGAGTTATTACATTCTGACATGCCTAACAAATTACCAAGATGAATTTTCATATCAATATTAACATTTTAGCTATAATGTATCAAAGATTTTCAAAATTGACAGATTGACTAGACCAATTGCAAAAAGTAGATAAATAATTATGGACAGAGTTTGCACTATCAGTGGTAGTGCGTCAAAAGATAGTAAGGTCATCCGCAAACATGAGATGACTAGTAAATGAAATGCGTAAATTAACAAAAGGTTCTTCAATAAGTAGGGAATTCGTAGGGAATTCCGATGCAATGTCCAATCTTCTAAGTCTTAGAATATTTTGTTCGTAACCCCACTTAAAAAGAAACGAGAATAGCGATACTTTATGGATGCAATTTTATCGTCAATGTAATTGTACTCAACACAATCTTGTCCGTACCTCGAAGACCTAATGATATTGTCTTGAAGCCCAACCTGCATTGATGGGATAGCAAATCCTGCTCTATCCCTCGATACATAAATATGTTTGACCCCTCAAATTATTCGAAATGAAAATAATTGCCGCTTCATTTTGAGGGTGTAGACGGACACTGAATACTCGAACTTGCACACCAATAGTAAAAGCAATAATAACAAGATATAACTGATCTTGACCCAAGACAGATAACACGTTTCTTACACATTCAAAATTCAGCACCTAAAATAGCATGTTTCTTACACACGTTTCTTAGACTGATTTATGTGGCATTAGCGAAGATGAATTCTTGCCCCGACATGTATTGATGGAATAACAAATCCCGCTCCATTTCTTGACACATATAATATTTGAACCCTCAAAATATTCAAGCGCAGAATAAATGTCACTTCATTTTGAGGGGGGAGAATGACATTCAATACTCGAATTTCCTCCCCAGCTATAGTAAAAGCAATAGTAACAAAATAGAGACTGTCTGGGCCCAAGACAGATATAACGCTCGATAAGCCGTCAAATTCAGTTCCCAAATGATGGCCAACTAAATCGCACGTTGGGTTTGTAAACCAATCAGTCAATGAATATAAAGGCGTGTTAGCTGCATCAAACCACAAAAAACGATCCACGAAAGTTGCAATTTGTGAGAGGTAAATGTGAGTGGTCTAAAATTAACTCCCGCACCGTCCAATTATTTTGACCACTTTCATGTCTGAATAACCTTAAAATTACCCATCAATATCAGTCAGCCAATAGGGTCACATAATTCACTCTCCGGTGTCACTTGCTTGTGCAAATGTTAGGCCGACCTCACGCGGTAAATTGGGAAGGGGATGATTTTTGTTCCATTAGTGAAGATGAATTCTTGCCCCGAGAGTAACATCAACCAACCCGACATATATAGATGACCCACTATTAGAAAAATTTCTTCTAAACGAAATTTAAATTTCAAAAATTATCTTCGCGATTGAAGTAAAAATATGGTTGGTAAAATGCAGAAATGAAAAGAGTTAGGATCAGAAGATCTTAAATTCTGTATGCAGGGGTTCAAATGAAATAACCGTGGGTATCGCCCCCCATCAATATTATCTCTCTCAAGAGCACTCATGCACGCCCAAAAATGCTAGCTCAACCCAGCTAATAGAAACTGAATGTTATTTAGGAGGGAAAAAGAACATTAAAAAGGGAAGATAAAACTTTTACCTAACATAAAAGACTCAATCTTAGATGTATGAAAATTATTGCAAAGAAAATATATATACTCAACACAAAAACACAGTAATATAAACCTCACATTAACACCAACATTATATACCCACAAAACATTCAAAAGGGAAGCTAAAATATTTTACCCAACATTTGAGGAATATCTGATAGATTCATTTAGGGATGGAAAAAAAAGCGACACCTTCATATTTGAAATGCATCTAATCTAAACTAGTGTTAGAAAATGTTAGAACTTTCATCCTTGTCTCCCATTCAACATTCTTGAGTTTCAGGAAGTTGCAAGATTCCTTTTTATATTTTGACAGTGGCCTGAGTGAACCTTGAAATGCTAAAAATCAGTGAAAAAATTTCATCTTTTGTTCCTTCCCTTGGTTTGATTTTTCCAGTCTTTGTAAAAAAAAACATGAAAATGAAGAATATATGTAGAGCAAGATGTAATCTTTTCACTGATTTCTAGCTTTTCAAATTTTACTAAGTTCATTTGTCAAAAAAAAAAAAAAGAGAGAAAAACGAAATTCGCAACTTCCTGAAACTCAATAATGTTGGATGAGAGACAAGAATGAAAGGTCTAACATTTTCTAACACTAGCATAGATTATATTTATTTCAGATCTGAAGGTGTCACTATTTTTGCCATCCCTAAATTAATCTAACAGATATTCTTCAAATGTTGAGTAAAATATTTTAGCTGCTTGCCTCTTGAATGTTTTGTGGGTATATAAGTGTTAATGATGTTTGTATTACTGTGTTTTTGTGTTGAGTATATATTCTCTTTGAGATAATTTTCATACTCCTAAGATTGAGGTTATATTGGGTAAAAGTTATATCTTCCCTTTTAAATTTTCTTTTTTCCCTCTAAATAATATTTTATGTTTGTTACATTTTTGCTTCATAAATATGGGTAGTTGGGTTGAGCTAGCATTTTTGGGCGTGCATAAGTGTTTTTGAGATAGATAAAAATGAATGAGGGGGCGATACCCACGGTGACTTCATGTGAACCCTTACATACCAGAATTCAGGATCTTTTGATCCTAGCTCTTTTCATTTCTGCATTTTACCAACCATATTTTTATTTCAATCGCGAAGATAATTTTTGAAGTTTAAATTTTCGGTTAGAAGAAAATTTTCTAATAGTGGGCCATCTATATATGTCGGGTTAGTTGATGTTACTTTCGGGGTAAGAATTCATCTTCACTAATGGAACAAAAATCATCCCGTGCCCAATTTACCGCGTGAGATCGGCCTAGCATTTGCACAAGCAAATGCCCCACCGGAGAGTGAATTTTGTGACCCTATTGGCTGATATTGATGGGGTAATTTTAAGGTTATCCAGATATGAAAGTGACCAAAATAATTGGACGGTGCGGGAGTTAATTTTGGACCACTCACATTACATTTACCTCTCACAAATTGCAACTTTTGTGGATCGTTTTTGTGTTTTGATGCAACTAACACGCCTTTATATTTATTGACTAATTGAGTTACAAATACAACATGCGATTTAGCTGGACATCATTTGGGAGCTGAATTTGACGGTTTATCGAGCGTGTTATCTGTCTTG
This sequence comes from Vinca minor, assembly GCA_026122235.1. NCBI lineage: Eukaryota > Viridiplantae > Streptophyta > Magnoliopsida > Gentianales > Apocynaceae > Vinca > Vinca minor. The sequence continues at coordinate 9,007,587 of JAOCZM010000192.1, forward strand.
GGCCCAGACAGTCTCTTATCTTCTTACTATAGTTGGGGAAGAAGTTCGAGTATTGAATGTCATTCTCCCCCTTAAAATGAAGTGACATTTGTTCTGCGCTTACATATTTTGAGGGGTCAAACATTTTATGTGTCAAGAAATGGAGAAGATTTGCTATTCCATCAATGAATTTTGAGCTTCAAGATAAAGATCATTTGGTCTTCTAGGCGAAAAGACGGTTGAATACGATTACGTCACAAATGAAGTTACAATCATGAAGCATTGCTATTCTCCAACCCCTATAGGGTGCACTTGCGTATCATTCTGGTTTCTTCTTAGGTGGAATTACGAGCAAATTATTCTAAGATTGAACCTTACGGCGGAATTCCCTATCGCCTGAACTGGTAAAGTGGGCTAGCGGTGTTTGTTTGTTACCTCCATTATACATTTTGTAATTTCTGTTTCTCACCATTATTCATTTCTGTTCGTAACCTCTTCTTTGCAGAGAGCAAAGCTTCACCGAAGTTCTGAAGCCCAAGCTGATCATTAATAAGATTTTACTAGTGTTTTAATAGGAGATGATTATTTGTGCTATACGTAGGTTATTGTTATGTCTATAATCTGCCTGACCTTTATATAAATAGGGATTTAGCTATTTCAGGACTTTCAAGGAGGCCTTTGATGCTTACTTTTGTGCAGCTTGTAATGGAGTTATTCCTGGAGGGAATGAGCAAATTGATGCAAAAACTTTGGGGGTTATCTTTCATTTCATGGAGTGCTTGATGAATACGAAATGTAAAGATCATTATGTTAATATATTAGGTTAAAAAATTCGTCAATTCCCATTCTGTGTATCCTTTTGTGTCCCCACGAATAGATATTTGACACGTGTATATTTTTCTTTTGTGGGTTATACTATTTCTTTTAGGTTATAATTTTTTAATTAAAAATTTAATACATGTAATTTTATTATTGGTGGGATAGGAAAGGGGACAAAGGATTCCTAACCAATTAGTAGGTTGTTTCTTGGTGTGCACTTTGATACGTTGTTTTATGACCAAGGCCATATCTCTCTTTGTTTAAATGAGTCCTTAAGTCGGTACAACCAACATTCGGTTTGCTATAAGGGGCATGATGAAAATATGTTCATTGTGTTTTATTTTTGGCTAAATAAATCTACAGTTCTAGTGAGATAGTTTAGCGACTCACTTGGGTGTTTTATAAATTTTGGTTATTTACTTTCTTTGATTTCCCCCTGGAAACTCTTTTGATGTTAACATTTCAACGAATTCTTGGAATTGGTTTCAAGTGAGTATTACTCCCTCTATTCTCAATTATCTTTCGCCTGAAAATATTTTATTAGTTTTTAAATTATCTGTCACTTTATAAAACCAAGAGAGCATTATGTTTAATTAATTTAGTCAACAACTAATTTGAATTGTCCCAACATAAATGTATTAATTGAAGGTTAAAAATGTCTATTTATTTTTAAATTAATGTATTTTAATTTGAGTGTATTGTCTTAAAACTCGACTAACCATACTGTCTTGATATTGCTTAGCTGGAATAGCCAAGTTGAAAACTTTTAATTCAGGTAGGCCTAGCCCCCATAACATAACATACATGGAGTTTGATTATTTAGAAAAAGAGATGATGGATTATTTTTGGTAATTCCGTTAACTGAAAGTATTTAGAAAAGGAGAAGAAGTGGATTCGCGCTTCTCTATTGATTACTTTTAATATATATATATATATATATATATATATATATATATATATATATATATATATATATATATATATAAGTTAGTGACCTCATTAGGAACTTTCATGACCTCAAATTCAAACAATACCAAACACAGAAGAAAATGACGTGGTAATTAAACTCTCTCAACTATTTGGAATTTCGTATTCAACTATAACGTGGGTGTCATTCGCTTTATTTGTTTTAATCTATTTTCTTCTAAATTTTTACTAATAAGATCATTATGACAACTTTTTTTTGAGAAATTCATCCAATTGTTTTTGCATTTACTAACCAAGTATTATCGGAGTTAAATATATTTTTGTCTATTCACTTCATTCCATTCTCTTTAAGAAAATGAAAATTGATGGTTGGATTTACTTTTAGCCTGATACAATTGTGTTTTGTTAATTTGATTAATGCGTGTATCCAAATCACAAGGCTTCTGAAAATGTGATAAGTAGGAAAGTGAAAACGGATTGGAAGTTTTTAAAAAAAAATAGAATTTGGTTAAACGCCATTGTGGAAGAAGAATATACTGCTGAAAAGTACTAAACTGGGAGTTTGGTGAGGTAGAAATGTGTGGTAATAATGAGTTTCAAGAAGAATGGATATCAATTGCTGGCTGATGCAAACGTTGTCTATAAAGCAGTCGTCTAAGGTGTTGAATACCTTATTTTCAGTACATAAAGGATGTTTATCCGGCCGTCAATTTTAAATTGTTTCGATGGAAAGGAGACCAAATTCAGAGCTCCTATTGGCTAAGAAGAGAGTAACGGGTAATGTGGTGTAATTTTTGACTTGCATTTTGCGGGATTGAATCTACTTTTGCCGATTTTTGATTTTTGATTTTTGATTTTTGATTTTTGATTTTTGATTTTTGATTTTTGATTTTTGATTTAAAAAAAAATAAAGCTGCATAGCCAGCGCCCAAATCATAATAAGTATTGAAATTCAAACGATTTCAGTCTTAATCCGAAAACCACTAAATATTTTGCAGAGTGAAATCTGCACTGTAGTCGGATTGGGTTAAATCCTGTTTATGTCTCTAACCAGATAGAAAATTGAACTGTATTATTCATTAATAAAAATAAAACAATTGAATTGAGTCAACCCAGCGGATCTGCCAACCGACTATATTGTGGAATTGTTATTTTTTTGCACATGCAAAACGTTGAATACTTTATCTCACAACTATGATTTAGGGTGAGAAACATCTATTATTTATAAACAAAAAAACAAAAAAAATGTAAAAAAATATTTATCTCATTTATTATCAGTGGGATTCTGCTACAATATCCCTGATCAGACATGATAAAAGAAGAGAATAGATCCAATGCTATTTAATGAAATGTTGTTGTTTGCAGTGGTATCACTGAAAGTGGCCAAGTCCATTTCCTTATCTTGTGAGTTCTTCCTTCACTCTTATCATTTCTTATCTCTATTTCTGGATCCTCACTGATGCTGGTTGTTCCTTAATTGCAGCTTGGAAGTTGATCAACAATTACCAGTGGATTGCTCAGAGTTTGCTTATCTTACTTACTCAGTTTATTCATTCAGTTTATGAAGAGTTAATTACACTATAGATGTTGGGAAGAGGCTTTTATTATGCTCATTAATCTGTATTAAGTTTGGATATTACTATCTTTTGGTTTATATCTATACATCTATCAATTCCTCTTGGGGCTTCGGCCAAATAGTTGTTGTCAACAACAGGTTTGGCCCAGTGGGTAAGCCTTTGACTTGGGACCTTCGACACCTGCTCCCCGCACAATGGGGCAATAATATATCTCCTCCTCTGGTGAGGCAATTCCCTCCCCAGGCATGGGGCATGCTTCAATCTTCCCTATCTAGGGTATTCTCCGCTCTTCCCCTTCGGGGGCAATCGCCTTTGGGCGCTCAAAAAAAAAAAAAAAACTGTTTTTGCTTGATTCACTGTATGTCCAAGAAGTGGGACATCACAGATATCTCCGACAAAACTTTTGGAGGCTTTTATTACTCTTTCTCGTAGTATCTGCAATTTCCAGTACAAATTCTTCGTCTTCGAAACCCAAGGGAAAATATTCGGTTTCTCCCAACTCCATCTTTCATTGAAATCCATAGGTGTTTCTTCTGAAATTAAAGAACTTGTTGGTTTAGTTGCTAAGGAATCACAGAAGGGCAAATCGGAACTCGATCCAGAAGATGAAGATTATACAAATTGGAGTGATTGTGTCATGTCTGCTGTGTGTTGAGGATTGAAGGAGGAATAAGTTCTTACCAATTATGGAGGGAAAATCAGTTTGAAGTCGTAAGAAGAGTTTGGGGATTAGGGCAAACCTAATCTAAATGCCTAAAGTCCCAAAACGACAGAGTTCTACTAATTAGAGTACTTGTACGGCATCGTTTCAATTAAAGTTCCCTAAGCCTTTAATACTTTTATTTTGTTTTACCGTAGTTCATTTAATTAGATTCAAACAAAGTTTCTGTTTTTTATAGCTGTGTTGATGTTTATATACAAATTGTGTTTCAATAATGAGGAATTTGCCTTTTTTGTCCTTTCACTTACAAATTTTCGATATTATCCAAAATTTATTTTGAGATCGCATTATACTACACTCTATTTACAAGTGTCATATACAAATTTGTCATTTTTTATTCTGCTTTTGAAACAACAAAGGTTTTGATTTTGTGGGCTATGATGCTTATGTTTCATCCACAGGGGATTCTAGTAGTATGTCTTTGACAACTTCAGGGTCATTCTCTAGGAATAGCTTTAGTAATCTATGGCTCCATAATGTTTATTAAATTGTTTACATCTCTATGGCTCCATAATGCTTATTTTTCTTCAGTATCTTGTATAATTGAGTGGGTTTAGACTATTGTGGATTTTTCTGATGATTTCAGTTGGGGCATATTCTATTTTATAATTTTATTGATTTTTCATTTTTGGGAAAGGTTATTGAAGGGTTGTGGCGGTGTTCAGATCTGAAAGCTGTGGGTTGGGTGGGAGTGACGGATTGGGGCCGGTGGTGGAAGTGGTGGGGGTGGAGGAGAGGTTGAGGAAGAAGAAGAGAGAGGGATTGTAGGGGAGGTGTCAATTGAAAAAAGAAAAATAATTCATTAACTCAATTGATACAATAAGATAGTTTTGCATTATTTAGAATTAATCATTTTTGTTTTGACTATTTTATCCATCGGAGGTGAATCATGCACAATTTATAATAAATCTAGCTATAAATATATGAGCTCTAGAAGCTCTTCCCACGAACTACGATAAGTTTTCACTTTTTTTCTTCTTAAAATTGGGGATATTCATATGGTTGCCTGATTTTGGGGGAATAGAAAGGTGTTTCGTTTAATTTATAGTTTCATGGTCCTATGGCCCTCTTATTGAGAATTCCATGCTTGTTTTTTCCTGTCCTTATTTGGGGTGTTGGGAAGATGCAATGGTGTATTCACTGTTGGTATTTTTTGGGATAGAAGTTTATAAAATTGTACAAACAATTAAATTAGTTTCTATTTATATTTGTCTTTTAAGTAATGTGGTCCTAGATTATTAATTGTGAAAAGTTGGTGAAATAGATAATTTTGCCTTTATGTGAGTGTGGTCTTAGATTATTTTATATTTGCATGAATAAAATGTCCCCCTTTTATTGCTATTATGAAAGCGCTATTATGAATGCTTGCTTTATAAGGGTGGGGTCTTTGTTTGCATTCGAAAATACATAAAGGACTAATTTTGGCAAATAAAAAATACGTAAAGAACTAATTGACCAATTTGCCTGGGATGTTTTTAAAAATTAGAATTAATTGTTCTTTTTTTTCCCCTTTCAATCTCTCCCATTAATTGTTGCTTGTTAGGTGTTTGTTGAAATGTTTTATTTACAATCATTTGTTTCAACTGAAAACATTCTCATCCAACCTTAAATTGACTTTCATACTTTGCAACAAACATTTTCAACAAATTTGGCTTTTAAATTCTACAATTAATTTTCCTCAGGATTTTACACATTCATTAATATTATCGGCTTGCTTAATCAAATACATGACTAAAAGCAAAAGATAGAATCTCAATAAAAGGGCTATAGCGATCGCTTCAAACAATTTTTAGCCCCAAACATTTTTTAAAATTACGTAGTATGTTTTGATTTTTAAGCTTTTTTATTATCTGTTTTTAAATTCACCCCAATAATACTTTTTCCGTAACTCATTTATACATTCCGCCCCAAGCCTAAACTTCTAGTTTTATCTATAGCTAAAAGATAATTCACTGAAAATAAAAATAATTACTTTGCTAAAGAAAGAGCTGAAGAAGAAACAATATTGTTTTATTAATTGAAACTAATTAAAACAAAGGATAATTTACCAATTACGATATTTCATGAACTCATAGTCAGGTCCACCTAATGTATTATCTATATAAAAACCATCTTCTTTAACCTTCCAAACACAAAAATTCTGGTACTTATCAGTAGTATCACAAATATTTAGTGCTATTTTATACTGAAAAACATCGAAAGTATCATCTTTAGCACCCCACCAAAAATGACAGAAATATAAGGTCCTCCCCCAGATATTCATTGAAAAATCCCAGTAGAATTCCTGGTTTACTTTAAGATCATGATATCCGAGATCGTTGTCTTTTGATTGACAATGAATCCGTAACAAATGAGTATTATCAGGTAGCCCATTGATGACATGAACGCTATATTGCTTCAAGGGTGGAGGAAAAATCACCACTGATGGTTTTGTGATGTTTTTAGCAAGCACATGATGAAAAGAAAGCATAAAAGATGATGAGAACACAATGAGGAAAAAACATCTCAATTGAGTATAACCCATTTTTTTTCTCTTTTTTTGGATAGAAAGGGAAGTATACTACAATACTAATGTATCTTCTTGCTAGTCTCCCTATCATATTTATAGTGTTTGTTTAGTTAAAAAAGGCAAAGAATAACTAGGTTTATAATCCTTTTGTTTTAAATTAGTTATTCCAAAATTAATTTTCACGCAAATTAAGAAATAATTAATTGGATTTGTCTTAAAGTCTAATGAACAAAAAAAATCACCTTGACATTTTTAGTATTATATTTCTTGAATAAATAAATAGTAAGTGGAAAACTTTGAAAATAAATGAATAAATGTCATGTGATTATTGACTGAACAAGTAATTTGGGATAGATGGGATGTGTATGATTTGGCAAACCAATATTGTGGCAATAATTTTGAAGATGCTAGTATTTTAAGCTAAGATGGTAAGTTTTTATGAATTGGTCATTTATTACGTATCTCATCCCTTTGAGGAAAGTTTTTAATTTTTAGGTAAAAAAAGGAAAAAAATTACCATATTTCTTGCAAATAATAAACACTACAAAGATGATGTAATAGTGACTTTGTTTGCTACAATAGTGAAGAGAAAAACACCATATATGTATTAAATTATTATCGCTTTTCTATTTCTTTCAGTAAACTTATATTTTAGTTCTTTTTGTTCATAAAGTATGTTCGAACTACTATATTTGTTAAATTAATTCAAAATTTGTATTTTTCTGCCAATTTTGATCACCTGTTATGCACATGTCACTAGCTTCAAGGATAATTCTATTAATTTAAGTTTTTAAGACTAACCAAATGTGTAGAACACGTGATCAAAAGCGGCAGGAAACTACCAGTTTTGAGCTAATTTGACAAAAGTAATAATTTACAAATAGTTTAGGGATATAAAGAGGTAAAATAATAGTGGGACTTCCTGGCCCAGTGGAAACGACCAAAGAACAAAGGACCTAGGTCCCAGAGTTCGAATCCTGCTATCTCCCCACCCACCCCGGGTAAAAAAAAGAAAAAGAAAAAAGAAAGAGGTAAAATAATAGTTTACATATAGAAAGGGGAAAGCGAAAATAGTTTATGTATCTAACTCTCTCTCTCTCTCTCTCTCTCTCTCTCTCTCTATCTATCTTTGTATTAATAAATCTGTTTTCAATTTCAACAAATTACAAGTCTTCACAATTCATGTGTAATTTTCTAGAATGTTTTGTTTTTAATTAGTTGAAAAAATATGATTGGTTGAAATAATTTTTCAATTATTAAATTAATGATATAGCTTGAAATCTTTGACTTATTCAAAATTAAATCTTTGACTTATTCAAATATTAATTTTAATATTTTTATTATTTATTATTTTTATATTCTATTTTATTCTTTTTCTTTTCAATACTATTCAAGATCCCCATATTGAAAGTTTTTGAAGTTTTTGAAATTTGACAACATTATAAATAAAGGGTTGAGAATGGTTTTTACTGAATCAATTGGTGGAGTTGATTTTTAGTCCATTAAATTGAGTAACAAATCCAATTTATTTTTCAATTTTTTCATTCAAATAGTTAAAGTTTTTCTAAAGAAAATTAGTTCACCGAGTCATTTAGTTTTATATTGAACTTGAACCTTCTCACTAAACTTTTTTCTTTAAAAGAGTAAAAACTTAAATTAACTTTTGTTGATCAAACCATGTGATTTTTAGAGTATCATTAACTGAGTTGAAATTTGCCCAATGAAAGAAAAACAGATTTTATTTGCTTTTCATAATTTTCAATTAAACAATTATTTTCCAAGAAAATTACCATTGTGATCTTGATCCGTCATTGAAAGAAATCATTGAAGGAATAATCGCTAGACTTAAAAGTCTTTCAAGGATTTGAAAGAATAATCACAGGACTTGAGTAGCCAATAAAACAATTTTGAATTTTCTCTAATTAGTTTAAAATATTTTGATTAGTTGAGTAATTTTTTATCTATTAAATTAAATTAAAAGTAAGTTTGACATATTTGGCTTATTAAAATTAAATTATATATTTTAATATTTTTAATGGTTTTCTATTTTTCCTATTCTAATAGAGTCGTTTGAGCCATTTAATTATTATCGTATCATTAACTAGGTTGGATTTTCCCAATGAATTGGATAGACGGACTTTATTTACTTTTCAGATGGTTCATTTAGACTTATTTAAATCAAATTATATGTTTTAATATTTTTAATGTTTTTTATTTTTCCTATTCTAATTTTTAATTTCTCTGTTTTCAATATTAATCAAGATCCCAAATCGAGAGCGTATGAAGTTAATCGAGACATTTAATTCTTATCATATCATTAATTGAATTGGAATTTGTCTAATAAATTTGAGAGGCGAACTTTATTTATTTTTCGGATAGTTATATTTTACTTATTTAAAATAAATTATATATTTTAATATTTTGAATATATTTTAATTTTCCTTTTCTAATATTTTCTTTTACCTTTTGCTTTCAATATTATTCAATACCATATATCGGAAGTGTATAAAGTTTTTGAAATTTGGCGACATTATAAATAAAGGTAGTAGGTATGATTGTTTCTTTAATAAATTTATTGAGTTTCTTTTTAGTCTATTAAATTGAGTGACAAATCTAATTTTCTATTTAACTTTTTCATTCAAAAGTCAAAGTTTTTTCAAAAGAAAATTCGTTAACCAATTCATTTAGTTTTCCGTTGAACCTGCATGCAAACTGCTTAATAAACGTTTTTCATTAGAAGTGTAAAAACTTCAAAAAATAAACTTTAGTTGACAAAGTCATTTAATTCTTATCGTGTCATTAATTAAATGAGTTGAAATGTGCCCAATAAATTGGAAAGACTGACTTTATTTGTTTTTGGATGATTCATTTAAATCGTTAATTTTTCAAGAAAACTTACAATGCCGATCTTGACCAATCATGAAAGAATATTCTTCTTTTACCATAACTTTTGTTTTTGTTTTTTTTATATTTTGCATATAAATATAAATTCTTATATATATTTTATTTTTTCTGTATAGGTCTGTTTGAAAAGCCAAACAAAAATATCAATGTAGAGTATTATTTTTCACTTTTATGCTATTTAATATTTCTTTAACAATTAAATTTAATCCCGTGCATAGCATGGGTCATTAGACTAGTGTGTGTATATTTTATGTTAAATAAATTTATGGTTTATATAATTAATTGGAGATACTTTACTAAAGAATATATAAAGTCAACATACAAGAGGGATATTTTGGAAGTGCGCAATTTAAAATTACGTTTAGAATAAAAAAATTTATCATACAATATATGCTTAGATTTTTATTTTTTATGTTCTATATCATAATTGTAACAATTGTGATCCTAAATTACGTTAGAAAATTGCAATGGTCAAAGCCCAGTTTGGTTATGATTGGTTTGACCTACCACTATCAATTTGAGAAATTGGTCTAATTTAGAAAAGTTTGAGTCAATCTGACGTTTATGTTATATATGTCAAGGTAGTAGTTGATGTAAATCTTAATTGGATAAAACACTATATCTTGTCCTCTTTCTCTTTACATTTAACTGTTGTCTAGATAATTTTTTAATTTTAATTATTTATCACTTTAAAAAATTTAAAAAGTATTAATTTTTTCCAAGTTTACCCCTAATTTTATAGTAGTTATAAATGCTTAGAAGTTGAATCGAGATAACCAAGATACGGTCAATATTGTCTATTTATCATTTAATGGAGACAATTCAATCATTTTTTTAGTTACATTTAACTATCTTAAAGTGGCCGTTAAATGCAAACGAAGGGAGTAGTACATTAATTTCTCTTTTTTAGATTGCGTGATGTTCGGTAAATTTGTCAACCTGCCAAGATGGTATTGTTAGTTTAATACTGAACGAAATAGTTATCAACGTATTTTTTACCTGTCAAGATCATCCTTCCGTCCATCATTTACAAAACCACGTTAAATTGAACACGCGACTATTTTTTCAAGGGTATTTTGGGGCTTCTTCTCTTCTTCCCTCTTAAAAAATGTAACTCTCTAACCTATGATTCATTTGACCTCTTTCACCACCAAACAAAGATTTTTACCAGTTTCTTCGAAAAACACCAATTTGAAGTCAATAATCGGGGGATTGTATGGGCCTGGCCCAACTTTTCCTTATTGGTCATGACATGGCATCCAAAAGTTGGTGAGCAACATTTTTATCCAGGACAGAAGTGTGACTTCAGTCGTGGGTGACGTGGCAAGGCGCGTCGGTGAACAAGCCACGTCACCCAGGACGGAAGTGTGACTTCCGTAGGACGGAACAAAAATGTTACTCACCAACTTTTTGGTGCCATCATGACCAATAAGGAAAAACTGGGACAGACCCATGCAATCCCCTCAATAATCCACCATTAAACCACAATTGGAGGTGAACCATGCACAATTTAGTCAAGCTCAGTACCTATAATAAAACTATCTATGAATATACGAGCTCCAAAAGCTATTCCTGCGAACTATGATAGGTTTCCACTTTTAGTTTTTTTCTTAAAAATTAGGGATATTCATATGGTTGTTGTTAGCCCTAAGGGCGATCAAACTCGGTTTTTGATAATGGACAAACACTTGATGTTGTGTCTATTGTTTATATCTTTGTGATAGAATATCGGAACTAATATTGGAAGCTCTAAGTACTTCAATCAAGCCATGATCAAGATTCAAAGTCGTATTATTCAAGGCTCATCTTTCAAGATTGAAGATTGAAGACTTAGGTTTGGTTAGATTAGCTTTGTCGTTATAAGTCTTTATCTTATAAAGCTCTAACCAAAGCTCTCATGAACATAAGCTCTACACTCTAGTCTTGCATGTTTTCATAAACACGTTTTCAAAAGGCTTAGTTTTCGAAATGATTCTTAAATGTGTTCGTATCGTAAAAGCCTTTGTTTTCTAAGTCTAAGTAATTTAAAATGGTTTTCCAAGTGTTCTTACTTGTTACCTTTTAGGAAAACCTTTTAGACTTTTAAAGACTTTAAAAGATTTCAAAACGTGTGAAAAATATGCTCAGGAAGGTCGGTCAACCGAGCCAAGGTCAGATCAACCGACCAGAAACTGAGAGGTCTGAAGAGTTGGTTCGGTCGACCTATAGGTAGTTCGGTCGACCTATGTGTGTCTAGTCGGTCGACCGACCTAGGCCAAGACTGATCCGAAGTTGGCCTCGGTCATCCGAGGTGCTCTGTTCGGTCAACCGAACTCTGCGATTTCTAGCCGTTATTTGACCGTTGGAGACTCGATTTTCAGCCTATTTTGAAATGTATATATACTCCAAAGCTAGAGAATCATTGAAAGACTTGCAAATACATTTTACATTGATTTCTTATCAAGTCTAAACACTCACAAAGTAAATGCTCTTCATTTCTATGATATAAATCATTCAAGAGCAATCTGTTAAAAGCAAGACAAAGAGTGGATTTCATATGTTCAAAGAGCTAAACATTCTTGTATTTCAAAGGTATATTTCTCACTTATAAGAGTGATCAATCTTGTTCTTTAAACATTCTATTCCCTTTCTAAGTGATTGGGTAATTGTTGTAAAAGTCCTACTTTGTGTGGGCAAGCTCTTAGTGAGTTTCTTTGTAGTGTGGTTGTGTTGTAAAACTCTTAGTGAGTTAGCCACAGTTGTAAACATTCTTCTTAGTGAAGTTGTTTGAAATCCTTGGGTGCGGCTCAAGGTAGTGGATGTACATTCTAAGTGAATCGAACCACTCTAAATCCTTTGTCTTGTTGTTGGGTTTTGCATTGCTATTATTCATCTTGCTTAAACTTGCAATAGCTTTGTAAAGAATCGAAAAAGTTTACAAGATTAGTTAAAACCCAATTCACCCCCCCTCTTGTGTTTTACAGTTGTCTGATTTTTGAGGGAATAGAAAGGTGTTTCGTTTAATTTATAGTTTCATGGTCCTATGCACTACAAGAAAAATGTCCATTAGCTACGGTTGATTCCGTAGCAAATCCGTAGTTAATACATGATTAGCTACGGAATTACTACGGAACTAAACCGTAGCTATATTCGCGTCGCTAAATTAAATTAGCTACGGAATATTAATCCGTAGCAAATTAGCTACGGAAATTCCGTAGTTAACTTTCACCCGGGTCACTTAAAATGGGTATGGTAACTACGGATTTGCTACGGAATAATTTTAATTTAACTACGGAATAACTACGGTATTTATTTGTTATTTTTAAAAATAAATTTATGTTGCTACGGATTTGCTACGGAATATTTTTAATTTAATTTATGGTATTTATTTATTTTTTAATAATAAATTTTATTCGCTACGGATTAGCTACGGAATATTTTAATTTAATTTAAAAGTTAGCTACGGATTTGCTACGGAATATTTTAATTTAATTTAACAGTTAGCTACGGATTAGCTACGGAATATTTTAATTTAATTTAATAGTTAGCTACGGATTTGCTACGGAATATTTTAATTTAATTTAATAGTTAGCTACGGATTAGCTACGAAATATTTTAATTTAATAGTTAGCTACGGATTTGCTACGAAAATATTCATTTAAATAATATAAAATAAAATTATTTCCGTAGCTAATCGGTAGCTATTAGGTACACTTTTTTTCAATAAAATGTACATATGCTACTAGCTCCCTGCCAAAACAGAAATGATACCAAACAATTTATATGCACAATCTGCCTTAAGCTATTATTTCAAGCCAACTAAGCCAAAAACGTTGAGCACAATCTAAATGAAGTACTTAATACAATCCAAACAAAAGCTTAACACAATCCAAGCCAAAAGCCTAATACAATCAAAGTGTTCAAGTTTAAAAACTAAAAACTATCCAAACAACAAACTTAAAACATCTAAGCAACAAACCTAAAACAAATGTCATCTAAAGGCGGTAATCATCTGCAGCGATGGTGTCGTCTAAGTCATCTATGGACTCATCACCGTCATCGTCATGACTGTCATCATCACTGTCCAGCAATCCAAAATCAACAAGAACTCTGACATTGCTCAATTCAAGAATTTGCTTTTGCATCTCTATGATCTTCTTCAACTTTTTTTCAAACTTTCCCTTGATCTTCTTCTCAATTGTTTTGGTCAATGATGCAACTTGAGTGGATGACAATGGCATCTCGATAGATCCACCAACAGATGTGCTCGCCCCACGCAACCTTTGAGACATTGAACCAAGTCCATATGCATGACCCTTTTTTAATTCCTCAACATGTAGCATCAAACTAACATCATCAGGTGCAGGTTGTCCCGTTTCATTAGATTGTTGGGTAGCTTCTCCTTTAGACTCTCAAATGCTTCCTGAAATGATTATCAATGTCAGTAATACTAGAATTAAAATTTTGTACCAATATTAAAACAATTGAAAGATTGTTCCATTATACAACAATGCATCTCAAAGTATGTTGAAAGAGGATCAATCACAAAAAGGAAAACATCAGCACTTCACAAGGGTCATCTACCATTGTCTCGCACAATGTTGAGGCTACAAACTTAATAAGAGGGCATATCCTAGTTTACGGCAAAAAACAACCAAAATGAAATAGCAATAGCAAAGCAATCATCACCCCTTTCTTCAAAATTTTTTATTCCAGAATCTAATGTCCACGAGTAACTTATTTCATGAAATAACTTGTGGACAACTTTGAATTCCATCAAAAGCCGGTTAGCAAGTCATTACGAAACCTTAACTAGCTAAAATTCTATAGATTTTCTTGCATGAGTAACATAGTTTTCCTCAAAATTCTTCCAAGTTCCAAAGTCCACAGCAAAGTGTTCAACTTTAGCAATTCTTTAAGGAAATGGAGCCAATAGAATTTAATCGAAGATAGCTAAATATATCACCTTTAAGCGAGAAGACAAAATATTAATCTGAACCCTATTTATAAATTTAAGTAAAAAATTTCTGTAAATGCTAAATTCCCCAAGTCACAACTCACACGTCATCTTCACAGGCCAGTAATATCAAAGATCTAATATCAACAACATTTTCTTGCCACAAGTACATCATTTATTAAATCACAATAACTACTCTTCCTAAAACTAGAAGTCCACAAACCAACTAAACTCAAGTCATTAAGGCGGGAAAACAAGCAAACATTTTCCTTTCACTCATATAATCAATAAACAAGAACAGGGATCATATTTCAAGAATAGCCCTTTTATGCATGTACCTTATCAATAAAAGAAAGAAAGAAATCTTATCAGAGGACTCCGCCATTGATTATAATTCTTTAATTTTTCAAAAGGATTAGAGAAAAATCTTAAGGCCATCAAAGAATTTAAAAAGAGATCCATAAATGGAAAGCTCATAAATAATGCAAAACAACATACAACAACAATAACATAACTCATTAAGTCCAATAATTGGGGATATATGCGAGGATGTATATGCGATAGAGCTAACATTTGGCAATGAATGTACAAAATGGCTGCTCAAAGAATACCAATAATGAAAAACATCATACTAACACGAAATCAAGAAAAGTGTAACCATTCCATAATCAGGGTTCTACTCAAGCATCATACCAGAAACCTAAAGTATTATTATCACTGTGAAACCTGAAATTAAATTAAAACAATCAAGTAATTTTGAAAAAGAGAGGAAAAAAAGAAGGATATATAGAGGGTGGGCAATACTCAATAGACAAGCCTAATAATCAATTACTCAAAAAAAAAAAAAAATAAAACTATTACACTGAATTTTTGCGCGCGAGAATCAGCCCACTCGCCTTTTTTTTGACCGGTTTGAATTTGATGGCCTCTTTTGTACAAGTCATACACAGTGAACTTGTCAACTAATTGTGCCCGCTGCAATTTGAATTATGTTCAAGTGTTATTGACAATTTAATAAAGTTAAATATGTTAAATATCAAAAATATGTTACTCACCAGCCTCTCCTCGTGCTCCAAAATGGAAACAGATCCACAAGTGGACTTTCCTGCCCCTTGGCCACCCATCCCCTCTACCCGATTCTTTTTCCCGGACTGAGACAACTTTAAGAATTCAGGACTCTTCCAATACACACACAATTCTTTGTAATAAATTTCTGGCAGCCACAAAGGTCGTTCATCAGATTTCCTGACATTGCGAAGCATCTGCCTCAATCTTTCAGCACACCTGTATCTCCAAGCTCTTTTAATGTCTGTCTCATGACCAGGATGCCATCTAAAATGCTTCTGCAATTTGATTTAGAAAGTTATAAAACATATAATTCATGAAAACTATGTTAAATCTATAACCAAATTATCATTAATATAAAAACTTACACTGAACTCCTCAAACCACATATTTCTATCAGCAATCGGGACAGATTTGAAGCTCTTATAGGGTCCACAGAATCTCTCAGTAAAAATCTGCCGAATAACTCTTGCACACTTTGATTGTTTCGTGAAACTGCACATTAAAAGAAAGAGTTATTAGAGTGAAAAAATTCATAATTCTGAATTAAACTAATGGTGTCATAATTGTTTCGTTAACTCATTTCTTTGTATACCAGTTATCAAGGCCTGGACGAATGGTGTCAGCTCGCGGTGCAAGATCTTTACAATTAGCAATAAGGGATCTTGAAGCAAAGCTTGGGCCAATAGAAGTTAGTAATGCTGATGAAAAGGCTTCAGAGGCAACTGAAAAACAGGAAATAACAGGGATCACACCAAGTAGAAGGAAGACAAGAAGTATAAACGAAAACGAAAACATAAACAAACTACAACTAATAGCTGACTTGAGAAGCTTAGATTCGAAGAAAATTTGAAGACAGACCGATAGTTTTGAGGAAAAAGTTCTAGTTAAAGAGTGTTAGTTCATGGCTACTTCAAACATCAAGTAATTGAATAGAAAGCGGCCTGCGACAGCTTAAGTGTTTCGATGCAAGACTTAGCATTTTCCTTTCTAAGGAAAATTAAGAGAAAAAACTTAAATTGACATGATGTCATTATTAGCAAGATCATAGTTCCTTAGACATGGAGGCTCACAGCTAAAAGCACAGCATATAACAAAGGAAGAATTAATCTTGTTCACAGCTAATCAATATGCTTTCAATGCCCTTGACATTCTCAAAACTTTCTTGAAGTAATTGAACAACAAAAAGGGAACTTATTTCATGTAAAAATAACAAAAAGATATTCCTTCCATTCCATTCCATAAGTCGTTTATGACATGTAACGAAAATTAAGGGAAAAAAAGTAAGGTACTTTATTGGTCAAAATATCAATATTACTCTCTTAAATAAGACTTGTGTACCACTAAATCTATTTAAGAGGGTAATATAGATAACTAAACGGCCTATATTATAGAATGGAGGTGGTACCATTATTTCCAATAATTGAAGAAAACACAATTTCCAAAATGTGAAACTACAAAGAAAATTGTTCCCCCAAAAAGTCCCACTCCAATTTAAACTTCAAAAGGAAGAGAATTACTTCCAACCCTGATCAAATATCAGAAAGATAAAACAATGAAAAACAGACAAAACAAACTCTAAAATTGACTTAAAAAAACACAATAACCAAAATGAAGGGCAGAGATGCCCAACAAAAAGGAAGGGCATTCAGAGTCATCCCCCAAGCATAGTGATTCGACACATTCCTCCCCCAGAAAATCCCCCACCTCACCAGTCAAACAAGGACAGAACAGAAAATCGCACAGAAAATAGGGATTCATCACCTACAAAGTCCTCGGTGTCATTCTCTAAAGTGGTAGAGAACAGAAAATCGTTTGACGGAAAGGAAGAACAGGTGAAGTTGTCCTCCAAAAATGGTGAATCCACAAATTCCTCCCCCAGAAAGTCCTCAGTATCACCCTCCCAACAGGTAGAAAATAGAAAATCGCTTGATGGAAAGGAAGAACAGGTGCAATTGTTCTCCAAAAATGGTGAATCCACAGATTCCTCCCCCAGAAAGTCCTCGGTGTCACCCTCCAAACAGGTACAAATCAGGAAATCAGTTGACATAGAAGAAGAGAAACGAAAATTAAAAAATTAGGAAAAGGGGGAAAAAGAAAAGCAAAATAAAAGAAGGAAAAACTTACCCGAGGTGGAGAAGGCGGAGAAGCGGAGCAGGCTGGTGCCAAGAACGCCGCTAGTGGTGACGGAAAAGGGTGGATTGGTGGGGGGATAATCGGCAGTCGAGAGAGGAGCAGAGAGGGATAATCTGGTGGTAGATAGGGTTATTTTTTAATTTGTTTTCTATTTTTTTAATTTCGTTTGCTACGGATTTACTACGGAAATAAAAGAAAATATAATATAAAAACACATGTAGCTAATCTATAGCAGAGGTAGCTACGGATTAGCTACGGAAGGACATAAAAATAATTAATAAAAGTTCATATACAGCGTTTACTACGGAAATTGCAGTAGAAACGGGAAAAAAATGAGCGCCAATATTCCCGCCAATAAAATTCACGTTTCAGTAGTAATTCGTAGCAAAGCGAAAGTTTAGTTTAATTTATTTTTTTGTTGGATAACAAATACCGCTACGGATTTGCTACGAAAATAAAATTATAATATCGAAAAGGGCAAGCAAAAATAATTAATAAAATTTCATATATGTTTGCTACGGAATTTCCGTTGCAAACGGAATAAATATTTGCTACGGAAATTCCGTAGCAAACGGGAAAAAAATGAGCGCCAATATTCCCGCCAATAAAATTCACGTTTCCGTAGTAATTCCGTAGCAAACGAAAATTTAGTTTAATTTATTTTTTTGTTCGATAACAAATCATCGCTACTGGTTTGTCTGCGGAAATAAAATTATAATATCGAAAAGGGCAAGCAAAAATAATTAATAAAATTTCATATATGTTTGCTACGAATTTCCGTAGCAAACGGGAAAAAAACTTTGCTACGGAAATTCAGTAGCAAGCGGAATAAATATTTGCTACGGAAATTCCGTAGCAAACGGGAAAAAAATGAGCGCCAATATTCCCGCCAATAAAATTCACGTTTCCGTAGTAATTCCGTAGCAAACGAAAATTTAGTTTAATTTATTTTTTTGTTCGATAACAAATACCGCTACGGAAATAAAATTATAATATCGAAAAGGGCAAAAAAAATAATTAATAAAATTTCATATATGTTTCCGTAGCAAACGGAAAAAAAAAAATTAGCGCCAACATTCCCGCCAATAAAACCCGCGAATTTTAACCCGAAAAAAAAACCCGCAAATTTTGCTACGCCTTTGCTACGGAATAGCTACGGAAATAATTCCGTAGCTAATCCGTAGTTTCCGTAGCTAAAATCCGTAGCGAATAGGCGTTTTTCTTGTAGTGATGGTATTGGTCGCCCTATTGAGAATTGCATGCCTGTTTTTCCTGTCTTTGTCTGAGGTGTTGCGAAGATGCAGCGAGGTATTTGTTGTTGATATTTTCTAGGGTAGTAGTTTATAAAATTGTACAAACAATTGAACTAGTTTTTGTTTATTTTTTTTTATGTAATGTGATTTTAGATTATTAATTGTGAAAAATTGGTGAAATATATAGTTTTGCCTTTATGTGAGTGTGGTCCTGGATTATTTTATATTTGTATGAATATAATATTCCTTTTTTTATTGCTATTCTGAATTCTTTCTTTATAGGGGTGTGGTCTTTGTTTGCATTTGAAAATACATAAATGATTAATCTTGATGGGTCAAAAATACGTAAAGAAGTAGTTTGGCCAATTTGCTTAGAATGTTCTTAAAAATTAGAATTAATTGTCTTTTTGTATAATCTCTCCAATTAAATTTTGGTTGTTAAGATGTTGTTGAATTTTTTTATTTACATTTATTTGTTTCAACTGAAAACATTCTCATCCAACCTCACATTGACTTTCATACTCCACAACAAACCGTTTCAACAAATTTGACTTTTATATTCTACAATTAATTTCCCACAAGGTTTTACACATCTATTACTGTAGTTAACTTGCTTCATCAAGTACATGACTAAAAGCAAAATATATAATTTCAAGAAAGCGCTAGCGATCACCTCAAACATTTTTTAGCCCCAAACTTTTTTTTAAATTACGTAGTATATTTTGATTTTTAAGCCTTTTATCATTTGTTTTTCAAATTCACCCAATATTATTATTTTTTTATACATTCCAACCCCCAAATTTAAACTTCTAGTTTTTTCTATGACTAAAATTTCATTCTCCGAATAAGAAATAAATAATTACTTTGCTAAAGAAAGAACTGAAGAAGAAACAATATTTTTTTATTAATTTAAACTAATTAAAACAAAGGATAATTTACCAATTACGATATTTTAAGAACTCATAGTCAGGTCCACCTAATGAATTAGCTATATAAAAACCATCATGTTGAACCTTCTAAACACAATCCTTACTGTCTCCATTTTGACAACAACAAAGTAAAAAAACGTTCCTTCTCATCTTGAGGAAAAAATAAACCATTATCAGTTGTTAATAAGATTTTTGAAATCCAGGCGTAAATGGACCACTGTGAAAAAAGTTATGTTTTAAAATTCCATAACGAATTGAACCATATAAATTTTGAAATTTGGAATTGAAACAAAATATGTTCCATAGATTCAATATTGGAATTGCAGAATGGAACATGATCTTCCCTTTTGAAGGTATGTTGCAATATTTTGCTTATTGGCAACAAATTGTTGAGGCATTTCCACAAGAACTGCTTATGCCTACCATGCAGTTTAGTTTTCCACAAGATTTTGCATACCTGGTCCTCCCTGTTAGGACCTCCAAACTTATGTCAATTATTTTACAAGTAAATTGATTTGACAGTGTAATTTCCTGTCGAAGAGGGAACCCAAACTAGTTTATTAGATTCCTCTGAATGAGGTGTTTTAATTTTGAGAATCTCCTTGGAAATACTTTGGGGGAATTGAAATTAAAATTGATCAAATTAATGTTCCATTTATGAATATCATGATCAATGAGGTCATAAAAGTTGGTAGGGGATTCAGATTTTTTCATATGTGAATGTGGTCTAAAATTAGTAATACATGGGATCCAAGGATCCTCCCAAAAATTAATTTTCAAATCATTACCATTTTGATAGCACAACCCATTTTTAAGCACATTTATCCCCTCCCACAAACCTTTCCAGATCCAGGAGGTACGGGGACCAGAATCCGATCAAGTAAAGGTCTACCTCTAAGATATTTCGATCTAATAAGTTGAACCCAAGAGTTTTTTAACATTATTAATAATCTGTCAAGACAGTTTACCATGTAGTGTTATGTTAAAATCCTTGAACTTCTTAAAATCCATCCCACCCACCTTTTTTTCAAGTTGGTCACACGGTCAACACGTGACTATTTTTTCAAGGATTTTAACCTTAGATTGACTTTCATAGTCCGCACCAAACCGATTCAACAAATTGTCTTTTAAATTCTGCAATTAATTTCCCTCAAGATTTTTACACATCCATTGATGTAGTCGGCTTGGTTCATCAAGTACATGACTAAAAGCAAAAGACAGAATCTCAAGACAGCGCTAGCGATCGCCTCGAACATTTTTTAGCCCCAAACATTTTTAAAATTACGTAGTATATTTTGATTTTTAAGCCTTTTATTATTTGTTTGAGAAATTAGCTATTTGTAACATATATCTATTTACGGATTTCCATTAATGTCATAATCTTTTTATTAGGCTAAAAACAGCCATATCTTTTTACGGGCCGCTAAAAGTGTCCAATTAGTGAATCCGGCCACTTTTCAGGCAAAAAATGACATGTGACTTGCACATGTTGTCGGAGTGAAGGGCAAAAATGTCTATTACCCCTCTTCCTTCTTCCTCTCATCTCCATCATCAACCCCTCCACCCCCACCCCTACCCCTTCCTCTCATCAAATCTGGTGCCCTAATTGTTTCCCACCACCTCCATTAATTTATTCCCTTTCAAGTATATCCATTTCTGAATTTCCAACCAAACTTTGATTTGAGCTTTAATACCTTCTTCTATTCAAGAATCTTGCCTTAATTGCACAAGGAATTCTACCCCTTCCTCTCATCAAATCTGGAGCCCTAATTGTTCCCCACCACCTCCATTAATTTATTCCCTTTCAACTATATCCATTTCTGAATTTTCCAACCAAACTTTGATTTGAGCTTTAATATCTTCTTCTATTCAAGAATCTTGCCTTAATTGCACAAGGAATTCGAATTCCAGTGAACTCTTCATCAACCCCATCTTTTTCTGGCATTTTGGGCGGAAATGGGTTCTTTGGGGCTGGTGTTGGTAGAAGGTGGTGGAGGGTGACTGAAATCTTTGGGGGTGGTGGTGGTGGAGGGTGGAGGGCGACGTAAATGGGTTCTTTGGGGTTGGTGGTGGTGGAGGGTGGTGGAGGGTGTAGAGCGGTGGTGGTGGAGGGTGGAGGAGTTGATGATGAAGATGAGAGGAACAAGGAAGAGGGGAATTGACATTTTTGCCCTTCACTCCGACAGCATGTGCAAGTCACATGTCATTTTTGGCCTGAAAAGTGGCCGGATTAACTAATTGGATACTTTTAGCGACACGTAAAAAGATAGGGCTGTTTTTAGCCTAATAAAAAGATGATGACATTAATGAAAATCCGTAAATAGATATATGTTACAAATAGCTAATTTCTCTTATTTGTTTTTCAAATTCACCCCAGTGTTATATTTTATACATTCCAAACCCCAAATTTAAACTTCTAGTTTTGTCTACGACTAAAAATTCATTCTCTGAATAAGATATAAATAATTACTTTGCTAAAGAAAGAGTTCAAGAAGAAACAATATTTTTTTATTAATTTAAACTAGTTAAAACAAAGGATAATTTACCAATTAAGATATTTCATGAACTCATAGTCAGGTCCACCTAATGTATTAGCTATATAAAAACCATCATGTTGAACCTTCCAAACACAAAAATTCTGGTACTCATCAGTAGTATCACAAAGATTATCTGCTATTCCATACTTAAAAACATCAAATATAGCATCTTTGGCACCCCACCAGAAATGACAGAAATACAAGGTCGTCCCCCAGAAATTCATTCTAAAATCCCAGTAGAAATCCTGATTTACTTTAAGATCATGATATCCGAGATCGTCGTCTTTTGACTGACAATGAATCCGTAAAAGACGACTATTATCAGGTAGCCCGTTGATGACATGAACGCTATATTGCTTTAAGGGTGGAGGTAACAACGATGATGGGTTTGTGATGTTCTTAGCAAACACATGATAAAAAGGAAGCATAAATGATGATGAGAACACAATGAGGAAAAGACATTTCAATTGACTATACCCCATTTTTCCTTTTGGATAGAAAAAAGAAGTGTAGTATAGTACTAATGTAGTCTACCCATCATATTTATAGTGGTTGTGTAGTTAAAAAGTCAAAGAATAACTATATTTATAATCCTTCTATTTTAAATTATTTATTCCAAAATTAATTTTCACGCAAATTAAGAAATAATTAATTGGAGTTGTTTTAAAGTTTAATGAACAAAAGAATCACATTGAAACTTTGAGTATTATATTTATTGAATTAATAAATAATACAAATGTAAACTTTGGAAATAAACGAATAAATGTCGTATTGATTATTGACAGAAGGGAAAAAAATGTATTTTCCCAACTTATGTTTTCATACCTGTCTCAATCACTCAGAATACGCCATGTGGATATCCCTCCAATTTCACTTCTTCAGCAGATATAATTTACATTCGTATGACAAATTGTGAGTGGTTGATACAGGTATGAAAACATTAGTTTGGGACAAACGATTTTTTTGCCTTTTACAAAACAAGTAATTCGGGATAGAGCGAGGGTGTATGATTTGGCAAACCAATCGTGTGGCAATAATTTTGAAGATACTACTACGATGGTAAGTTTTTAAGAATTTATCAGCTATTACTTATCATATCCTTTTCAGGTAAGTTTCTAACTTTTAGGGGGGGAAGATAAAAATTGCCATCTTTCTTGCAAATAATACTATTAAGACTATGTAATGGTGACTTTGTTTACTATAATAGTGAATGTCATTTAGCTTTTATATATTTGCAATACTAATAATTTCAATAGACTTTTCTTTTTAAGAGTAATTAGAAAAAATAGTTCCAACATTATTATTATTATTATTATTTTGTTAATTAATTTTGATCGAGATCATTTTTTTAATCCTAATGCAATATCTTAAAGTGACCGTTAAATGTAAACGGATGGAGTAGTACATTAATTTCTCTTTTTTAGATTGAGTGATGTTCGGCAAATTGGCCAAATTAGTCATTTACGTATTTTCGACCTGTCAAGATGGTCCTATTAGTTTAATGTTGAGCGAATTAGTCATCAACGTATTTTTGACTTGCCAAGATGGTCCTTCCGTTCATTGTTTTCACAGAACCATGTTAAATTGGTCACGCGGTCAACTTGTGACTATTTGTCCAAGGGTATTTCGGGGCTTCTTCCCTCCTAGAAACGTGCAACTTTCTAATCTCCGATTCATTTGACCTTTTTCACCATCAAATAAGAATTTTACCTGTCTCTTTCAAAAACACAAATTTAAAATCAATAATCCTTAAACAATGCATCATTAAATCTCAATTGGAAGTGATTGATGCACAATTTAATCAAGCTTAGTACCTATAATGAGTCTAGCTATGAATATACGAGCTCCAGAAGCTCTTCACGCGAACGACGATAAGTTTCCACTTTTAATTTGTTTTTTAAAATTGGGGATATTCATATGGCTGTCTGATTTTGGGGGGAATCGAAAGGTGTTTCATTTAATTTATAGTTTCATGGTCCTATGTGCCTGTTTTTTCCTGTCCTTATTTAGGGAGTTGTGAAGATGCATTGGGGTATTTGTTGTTGGTATTTTCTGGGGGTAGTGGTTTATAAAATTGTACAAACAATTGAATTGGTTTTTGTTTCTGTTTCTATTTATATACACAATCTACCACCCTCAAACCAACTGGGTTACCCTTGCGGATTGTTTCTGTTTCTATTTGTCTTTATGTAAAGTGGTCCTAGATTATTAATTTGAAAAGTTGGTGAAATTGATAGTTTTGTCTTTATGTGAGTGTGGTTATGGATTATTTTATATTTGCATGAACAAAAGGTCGCCTTTTAATAAATAATACGAATATAAACTTTGGAAATACACGAATAAATATCGTATTGATTATTGACAGAAGGGAAAAAATTATTTGTCCCAACCTTATGTTTTCATGTCTGTCTCAGTCACTCAGGAATATTCCTCCAATTTTACTTCTTCAGCCATCATTATCCACATTTGCGTGAAAAATTGTGATTGGTTGAAACAAGTATGAAGACATTAATTCGGGACAAACGATTTTGTGCCTTCACAAAACAAGTAATTTGGGATATAGGGAGTGTGTATGATTTGGCAAAGCAATCTTGTGGCAATAATTTTGAAGATACTAGTATTTTATGCTACGATGGTAAGTTCTTATGAATTAGTCAGTTATTATTTATCTCATCGTTTTCAGGTAAATTTTTAATTTTTAGGGGGAAAAAGAAAAACATTACCCTCTTTCTTGCAAATAATACTATAAAGATTATGTATTAGCGACTTTGTTTAGTATAATAGTGAAGGACATTTAGCTGATATATATTTGCAATACTAATAAGTCCAATATACTTTTCTTTTTAAGAGTAATTAGAAAAAAATAGTTCTAACAGTATTATTTTTATGTTAATTAATTTTGGTCGTCGCCGCGTATTTACTGCTGATAGTAGGGGTGTTTAGGAAAATCAGAAACCGAACAATTCAAAACCGATCCAAATAATCCAAATCGATTTTTCAGTTTGAATGGTACATTAGATTTGTTCGATTTGGACTAAAATAGAATCAAACTTTCGCTTTGGTTAAAAAAAAAGTTATAATTCAAACCGAATATATATATATATATATATATATATATATATATATATATATATATATATATATATATATATATATATATATATATATATATAGGGGACTTCAAGTGTTAAAGGAAAAGATTGAAAAGGCATAAGTTGATATGTGATTTTAGATTTTAACTAATAATTGTGTATTTTTTACTTTTATTTCTTTAGAATAATTTGCAGTTATTTGTTTGAAAATTAAGAATTGATATAGAGAATTATGTTTCATTAATTTATTTTCTTTATTGTGTTAAACTTGTGAAAACAAAATACATATTTCTTTATATTTTAGCAGCTAAGTTATATATAAAACAATGTTTTATATTTAGTTATAATCAATATATTTTATATTTTACAAAAATCGAATAATTAAATTAAACCAAACTAAAACAATACAAAATGAATGCATCGATTTGAGATATTGAATAGTTTGGATTAGTTTCAAAATTTTCAAAGCGAATATTTTAGCACAAATCGAACCATAAACACCCCTAGCTGATAGCAACACTTTTTTACATCCAATTTGTTTTAGTCTCAACTATTAACCGTCAAATTTAGGCGGTCCCAAACCATAACATTTTCCATGATAAGTCTATGGTGCACTTGCCCAGTGGCGCATCCATGTATAGTTCGTGCCCCCACTGCTTGTCTTTCTTCCTTTTAAAGGTTATGATTTATTACACATTATGTCCCTCAATTAAATATAAACTATTAAAGTGACCCATTATATTTTTCACGTTTCTCCAAGGAATCAAAAAATTTAATAAATAGTTAACATATTCATAATATAAAGTATTTGTTCTATTACATCCTTTACTAAATCCAATAACATGATAGGGTAATGCAAGAATTGTATATATTTGTATGGACATTGGAAAGAAATATTTTTGAACTTGAATTATATTTTCATAAATATATATAAAGGTAATATTAGGGATGACAATTTGACCCGTTGACCCCAATATATTAAAATTTCTAATCATTTATTTTTCAAATGCACCCCAATATTTTTTCCCGCAACTATTTTATACATTTCGCCCCAAGCCTAAACTTCTAGTTTTGCCTATAACTAAAAGTTCATTCTCTGGAAAAAAAATGTGTTTCTGAAGAAGGAGCTGAAGAAGAAACAATATTATTAATTGAAACTAATTAAAACAAAGGATAATTTACCAATTACGAAATTTCATGAGCTTAGATCCACCTAATGTATTAGTTATATAAAAACCATCCTGTTGCACCTTCCAAACACAAAAATTCTCCTCATCAGTAGTATCACAAAGATGTGCTATTCCATAGTTAAAAACATCGAATATATATATATATATATATATATATATATATATATATATATATATATATATATATATATATATATATATATATATCATCTTTAGTACCCCCATTTGAAATGGCAAAAATATGAGGTCGTCCCCCAGAAATTCATTGTAAAATCTCAGGAGAAATACTGGTTTACTTTAAGATCATGATATCCGAGATCGTCATCTTTTGATTGACAATGAATCCGTAACAGATGACTGTTATCAGGTAGCCCATTGATGACATGAACGCTATATTGCTTCAAGGGTGGAGGAAACCACGTTGATGGTTTTAGCAAACACATGATGAAAAGAAAGCATAATAGATGATGAAAACACAATGAGAAAAAAACATTTCAATTGAGTATAACCAATTTTCTCTCTCTTTTTTTGGATAGAAAGGGAAGTATACTATAGTAATAATGTATATGCTTGTGAGTCTCCCCCATCATATTTATAGTGGTTGTGTAGTTAAAAAGGCAAATAATAATTATATTTATAATTCTTCTATTTATAATTAATTATTCCAAAATTAATTTGCACGCAAATTAAGAAATAATTAATTGGATTTGTCTTAAAGACTAATGAACAAAAAAATCACCTTGAAATTTTGAGTATTATGTTTCTAGAATAAATAAATAGTACGAGGGTAAACTTTGAAAATAAATGAATAAATGTCGTGATGATTATTGATTGAATAAGTAATTCGGGACTGAGGGAGTGAGTATATTTGGCAAACCAATCTTGTGGCAGTAATTTTGAAGATACTATAGTATTTTATGCTACGATGGTAAGTTTTTATGAATTTGTCAGTTATTATTTATCTCGTCATTTTCAGGTAGAAATAGAAGAGAAGAGAGAAGAGGGAGAAAAATAGATTTCTGGCAAAACTGTGAGGCTGTGAGAGAATTGCGTTTTGAGATAGCATATGGTGTCCGTTTCAGCAAATTTTAGTGCGTTTCGAATAGGACTGATAGAGTTACACTTAGGATTCAACGAAATAGAGTTTGGAGTTCTGTACTTTGAGTTATAGGCTTGGTAAGTCAGTGTGACGAATCTGGAAAATCCTGCAATTGTGCATTCTTGAGGTTTTTATCTAAGATTGAGAAAGTAAGGACCCTTCACCCTTAATTTTCAATTAAAAAGCATGAAAGTGTGTATTTTAAGAAATGAAGTCATGTTTTATTCAACAATGTCTAGTAGTTGCGGGTAGTATGGATTCATGTATACCCGCCACAGTTATCATGAGGTAGTACCTCGCGCGACTAAAAGCCACCGACACGGATCAAACGGTGAGGGAAATAGCCTGTAGGAATGGACTAGTAGACTAGAATTTTCTCCATGGGGTAGTACCTCGTGGGGTTAGTAGCCATCGGAACTGATCATCCGGTGAGGGAGATAGCCTTTAAAAATGGACTGAGATATAGTAGACTCAGAAGGCTTCGACCTTATGAGAAGAATAGCAGAAGTTAGAATGTGGCAAATTTAGTAGCTAGTAGTATAGTAGAAGATGTTGTATGTGTTAAGTGTTATATGTTATGTGAAGTTAGTATTTTTTAGGGTTTGAACCTTGTGGGAATTTCAAAGGTGTTTTAAATATTGAAATGTACTATTTTTGCCCTGCACTGAACCTCGGCAGATCAATTCGATAGACCGGAAGACTAAAATGATCGTCCGAAGTAAAGTACTGGAGCTAATTGTGGATGACTAGAGGTTGGGCTTTTTGGAAATGTTTCTGCCTCGATATCGGTCGACCGACCTTTCATCTAGGTCGACCAACGCTTTCAATTTTTGATAAACTTTGACTTTTGTTCAGTTCTTGTTTCAAGTATTGATAAGCTTTTGCAAGTATTTCAAGTGTTTTAAACTGTATTTCAAGTCAAGAAGATTATGCATGGATTTCACATGATTTTTGGGGTGAACGGGAATATGTTTTAGAGTCTAATGGTGCTTCATCCCAAGGTGTTGGACCTTATTGAGCCACTTTAGTGGCTCATCCCTTATTAATACTTTGCTGGTAAACAGGTAGCATATCAGGTTGATGAGCCATGAGCCGAGGAGAGACTTTGTTGATCTTGATGTAATAGTTAAGTTGTTTATTGTTTTTTGTCCTTTTTTTATATTTATGACTTGTAAGACTTTATATTTTACCTTGTAAGAATTCAGATCTTTTAAGTATTGTAATGAAAGTTTATTTTGGAAATTTAGTCTTTTTCTTTGAGGGCTCGGTGTTTTATTGGTAGATGACGCACTGCCCAGTCATCCACGGACACGGGGTGTGACATAAGTGGTATCATAGCAGGTTGAACCTTAGTCTTGAAACCTGTTGTTAGAGTTAAATATGGAATGAACTGTGATAACCATAACTTTTATTTACGTGATTTGTGAAGTGTAATTAATTTTTCTCATGAACTGTGTAGGCGTAATATTTTTCGTGTGACTATTTGACTACATGTCTAATTAATTGCTACAACACGTTACATATTTTATTTTGATATTTTATTTTGTGTACGTTTTAGTAGGGATTAAATAATACATATTATAAAGAAATGAAGTAATTTAATAAGTAAATATAAAAAAAAATAATAAAGTGAAAGAAAATCAAGGGGCATCAGTTGGGGGTTTTTAGTATTAAAAAAAAAAAAGAATTTAAAAGGAAAAACAACTCGAGCATCAGCCGTTTTTTTTAGAAAGCATTGTGTGTGTGTCTATATATATATATATATATATATATATATATATATGTGTGTGTGTGTTGTTTCGTGATCACAAGGTCCATATCCCAGTGGGGTGATGGCCTGTCCCTTGGTTGTGGGTTCGATACCCAACTCACACAAAAATGAAGGATTTAATTTCCTATTCTTCGTTCCTCTTAGGTGGGTTCTTATACTCCCCTCACGGGGCACCCGCTCAGCCGGGCTTCTATTTCTCCCCTCACGGGGGCTACTACTACTCCCCTCAACATGGGCTCCTCCTCTGGTGAGGTCCAATAAAATAAATAAATAAATAAATAAATAAATGATTTTAAAAATTAAAAAAAAATGTTGTTTCGTGTACTGATGGAGTAAAAGAAATGGATAATATAAAAAAGAAAAGAAAACAGTAGACATATATAGTACTTCGTAGGCTAGCAGAAAGGAGGGAAAAAAGACAGAAAGAAAGAAAAGGTTTCCAAGCCGTGAGATCCGAAAATTTGAGAGAATTTTTGAGTGAGCAATCCTTGTCGGATTTCGACGAACCTTATATGTAAATTGATCACGAAGAAACAAGCTACGAGGGCGTGGAAGCGGATTCACATTTCGAATTAGGAGTTAGAAGATATCACACCAGGAGCGGGGCTGGTTTCCAGATTTCGTTTTCTCTACACTTCCGGTAGAATTGTCGTACATGTAACATCAGAACTCCGAACGCGGTAATTATTTTTGATTTAGAAACTAGACTGATAGGTCTATAATCTGACCGGTGGGATCGAGATTTTAACCGTTAGATTTTCCGTAATGTATGTCAGAAGTAGAGGGAATAACCAGATTTTTCCAGCACTTGTACGTTTATCGTTTCCTTTCCTCTGATGATTTATGTTCTGTAATTCTGAATATTCTTGATATACTGTCCTGGCATATTTTTACTGAATTCGGGGATACTCAATTGCATAAACTGTTAGGAATTGATTCTTGATGTTAACTGTTAATTGAATTGATGTCTACTTGAATTGGGGTAAATTGTGCATGCCTTGTAATCGCTTTCCTAATGCTATCATAAATTGCTATACTCACACAAACTGCCTCTGAACTGTTTTATTATTGTTTTGGAAATATGTCTTTAATTGCCTCTTTGATTAATTGATTTTGAGTATTATTTGGAGTGTTTATTGAGAGTCATTGTTGTTGTCCTAATTGGTTTGGTCGACCGAGTCGTCGCCCCCTATTGAGCTCGAGTCTAGGATCACTAGTTAGCAGGTTCCGCCCGCCTTCTGTCCTGATCTGCTCTGTGACCCAAAGTGGTCTTTCTGCTATGTTATGTACTGGGCCCGCAACTAGTGGGGTCAATCACTGGATACGGTAGTGGTTTTGTGGAGTCCCTGATTGGGGATGATGAGACAATGTATAGGGTTGAACCTTAAAATATGTCTCATTCGTTTGGGGGGGCAATCCGAACCCATGCGGGTTTACTGAACCAACCTAGTTTGGTTGATAACTTGGACCACTACCGTTATTGCTAAGTAGTTGTGAATAGGCGAGTGAGCTCGTGTGGTGGGAGTGTGTCTTAGCCTTAGCGATGTTATAAGTATCTAAGACGAGTATGTGATTGGGTGTACCGGATAGGCAACGCATGGTGCTTGTCGTATACTCGGTTATGAAATCGTTTAGGTGCGAAGAATGTTGTTAATTGCTTAATTGTTGCATTACATGTGATCGTTCTTGTTTTGGTCTTTAATTGCTGTTTGTTGGAGTTTAGTTGGTCACATATGGGTTTGGGTAATGTTTTGGTGCACTTTTGCACAAGTTTAATACTCAGTTTTCTGAAAACCTCAGCTGTGCAGTCCACTGTTCTGTTCTGAACCCTTTGTTCTGATCTGGTCTGTTATGTATTGTACTGCACTGTCCTGCACTGAGTTTTGAGTCTTGCGAGACTTGGATTGAGTCGTTTGCATATACTTCCATAGGGGTATTTTGGAAAACGGGCATTTGCATTATCTGTATCTGATTTCTATTGTATCTGTTTTGTTCTGTCTATATATATTGTTATTGTTATTACTGTTTTAGGTCCCTGCTGAGTATCGGAGCTCAATCCGATATCCGGTTTTGCTGTTTCAGGTTTTGTAGATGTTGATTATACCTATGATGATGGACTTTGGGATGGGGATTACGAAGAGTGATCCTAACTGAATAGTTCACACCTGTTATTGCTTTTATAGTTATTTATTTTGAAATTTGTAGTTTCCTTTGAGATGTAATAACTTAGACATATTTCCTTTTTAGAATAACGTTCCGCTACTATGTTAATACTATTGATAGATTTATCTAATGAACTCATTTATTTAGTAATTCTCTGACTGCGGCTTTGGTGCTTCATTAACAAATGGGGCACTGCCATATCATCACTCTGGAGACGGGGTGTGACATGAACATAGGATGAAATCCTTAAATGACTTAAGATGTGATTGTTGGGTAGAGACGTCGTGATAGGGCATATGTGTTTACTTATTGCTTTATATGCTATTGTTAAATTTCTATGTAATGCTATGTTATGTGATGCCATGTTTATTTGATCTGCTACACCATGCCATGTTATTTCATATGCGATGCCATGTTCCTAAATTATGTTATTTTATGCCATGCTAACCTTTATGTTATGTCATGTTAGTTGCTATGTAACCATGTTGTATGAGTTACGTGCTTAATTGCTTGAACTGTTATTTTGTTATTACTATTTTAGCAGAGTAGCGCAGCGGAAACGTGGTGGTAACAAGTACGTTTGTGTTTGTGTTTGTGTATGTGTATATATGATTATATGTTATGTGTATATCATGATTTTGCATCTAGTGAGTGAGTGAAAGTTTCAGGCACGAAACTTTTGAAATGAGGGAAGGATGTGATACCTTGAACATTTCTTGCTTATGTGTCTTGCATGCTTACGTGTTATTTGGTATATTAATTGACTTTCGTATGTCATATGTTGTGTACGTTATTTGTTTAGGGGCATTGTGGTGTGTTTGGCTAGTTGGGGGACTTGCGTGTAGATATAAAGAGTTGAAGGGGTAAGGAGGTTAGGGGTTATTTCTAGAGTTTTATTTTAGAATCTGGAAGGGGTTAGAAATAAAATAGAAGAGAGAAGAGGGAGAAAACAGATTTCTGGCAGAACAGTGAGGTTGTGGGAGAATTGAGTTTGAGATAGCATATGGTGTCCGTTTTCAGCAAATTTTAGTGTGTTTCGAAGAGGGCTGACAGAGCTACGCTTGGGATTTGACGGAATAGCGTTTGGAGATCTTTACTCCGCGTTATAGGCTTGGAAAGTCAGTGTGACGAATCTGGAAAATTCTGCAATGTGCATTCTTGAAGTTTTGATCTAAGGTTGATAAAGTAAGGACCCTTCACTCTTGTTTTTCAATTCAAAAGCATGAAAGTGTGTTTTTTCAGAAATGATGTCATGTTTTATTCATTGATTTTATTGCGTAAAATGGATGAAGTATTGTAGAAAGTGCTTATGTGATCTATATGTTTAATTAGAAGTATTATGTTCCAATGTGTTTATGTAGTTATATGTTGTATGATTTCAGTTATGTTATTGTTAATAGATTCATCAGTATCTAGTAGTTATTAGTAGTATGGATTAATGTATACCCGCCACAGTTATCATGGGGTAGTACCTCGTGGGACTAGAAGCCACCTACACGGATCAACCGGTGAGGGAAATAGCCTGTAGGAATGGACTAGTAGACTAGGATTTTCTCCATGGGGTAGTACCTCGTGGGGTTAGTAGCCATCGGAACTGATCATTCGGTGAGGGAGATAGCATGTAGAAATGGACTGAGATATAGCAGACTCAGAAGGCTTTGGCCTTATGAGAAGAATAAAAGAAGTTAGAATGTGGCAAGTTTAGTAGCTAGTAGTATAGTAGAAGATGTTGTATGTGTTTTATGTTATGTGAAGTTAGTATTTTTTTGGGTTGGAACCTTGTGGGAATTTCAAAGGTGTTTTAAATGTTGAAATGCACTGTTTTTGCCCTGCACTGAACCTCGACAGATCAATTCGGACGACCGGAAGACTAAAATGATCAACCGAAGTA
This sequence comes from Vinca minor, assembly GCA_026122235.1. Classification (NCBI taxonomy): domain Eukaryota; kingdom Viridiplantae; phylum Streptophyta; class Magnoliopsida; order Gentianales; family Apocynaceae; genus Vinca; species Vinca minor. Next base: position 9,041,085 of record JAOCZM010000192.1, read on the forward strand.
AAGTACTGGGCTAATTGCGGATGACTAGAGGTTGATGTCGATCGACCAATGTGGTTGCCACTCGACCGGAGGGCTTCAGACGACCTTAGATCGACCGAATGGCTATATCTTTCATTCGGACTTTTTGAAAATATTTCTGTCTCGATATTGGTCGACCATCCTTACAGCTAGGTCGACCGGCGCTTTTAGTTTTTGATAAACTTTGACTTTTGTTCAGTTCTGGTTTCAAGTATTGCGATTTCTGATTATGTAACGCTTTTGCAAGTATTTCAAGCGTTTTAAACTGTATTTCAAGTCAAGAAGATTATGCATGGATTTCACATGATTTTTGGGGTGAACGGGAATATGTTTTAAAGTCTAACGATGCTTCATCCCAAGGGTGTTGGGACGTTACTGAGCCAGTTTAGTGGCTCATCCCTTATTAACATTTTGCAGGTAAACAGGTAGCAGATCAGGTTGATGGGCCATGAGTCGAGGAGAGACTTTGTTGATCTTGATGTAATAGTTAGGATGTTTATTGTTTTTGGCCTTTGTTATATTTATGGTTATAAGACGTATATTTTACATTGTAAGAATTCTGATCTTTTAAATATTGTAACGAAAGTTTATTTTGGAAATTTAGTCTTTCTGTTTGAGGGTTCGGTGTTTCATTAGTAGATGATGCACTGCCCGGTCATCCCTAGAACACGGGGTGTGACATCATTCCAGCGTATCAAACGTATTGTTACTACTACCTTGGCATTTATAACATACACACTCGGATTGACTCTCAAACTCTGCTAAATTAGACCACTTTCCCAAACTGATAGTGGTAGGTCGGTCAAACCAATAAATAACCAAACTTGTTATTGATAATCGTAGTTTTCAAAAATAATTTAGGATCATAATTGCTACAACTTGTTGGAGTTTAAATTTGATACAGGTGCTCAATTGGATTGGGCAGGCTCAACTAGATTAGGCATTCAATTGAATTGGGCAAAAGACACGGTCGACCGAGAGTTGTCTCACGTCGACTGAACTTTTTGTCACTCCGGTCGGCCGAGAACCATTTCTCCAGTCGACCGGACCAGTTGGACTTGGTCAAAATCGGCACATATACATGTGTGAGGGAGTATTGTGTAAGGGAATAGTGAGAGATAAATAAGGGGTGAGTGGGTAGTTCCACTTACACCACAGTCGATGAAAAATGGTTTTCATTCTAACTCTCACAATAATTCAAGATTCTCTCTTTTTCTTTCTACTCTAGCCGAACCAAAAATAGAAGAAAATACTGATTTTCTAATCTCTCATTAACACAAGAGAAGAAAATTAGATTTTCTTGTTTATTTGGTTTTCTTGAGTAACCTATACTTTGTGGATTCAGGGAAAAGTGTTTTCAATCTTCGGAGTTCTTCGGACTAGCATCTTAGACGCGAAGTAACAAGCTCAGAGGTTGGTGTGTGGATACCAGTAGAGACAGGAGTTAGAGGGCTGTTGTTAGTGATTCCTAGTAGTAGAATCTGGGCAACGTCGATTAGATCGACACAAAGGCATACTTTCTAACACAGGGCTTTTTGTTATTTCTCGTGAGTAGGTCCTCTAAAGGAACGTAATCCCGCGCTTTTAATTCCGATGCGTTTTGGGGATTACGAACTTTTCCTTCTAGTTGTATCAGAGCCTATTACGATAACCCAATAACTTTGCTTATGTGTTATCGTGTTTGTATTAGACGGATAATGCATGTCATAGGAGTCTTTTCCTTCGTACAACCTCAGGGAAGTCGTTTAAATGTTAAACGAATCCCGGAACGAATTGTAAAATTCGTGTTTTTGGATGTTTTCTATTTTTTAGCAAATATTCGGTCGACCGGAAGAGGTTCACGGGAGACCGAACATGAGTTAGAAAATGGGATTTTGCTACTGCCTAGATTTTAGAAGATAGGTGAGCAATCACGGTCGGCCAAGGCTAGTCTGTTTCAGGCTGGTCGATCAGAAATGTTCTGGGTCTACCGAGGTGACCTAATTTTACACTGTTTTGTTTACTAGCTTATCGAGGTCGACCAGGAGTATGGCCTGGGTCGACCGGAAAAGGGCAGACAATGTGTATTTTCACTCTTAGCATGGTTTTCGTGTTTGTTTAGAGCATGGTGCATATTAATAGCCTTTGACCAGTGATTTTTTTATTATAATACGGTCTGCACCACAAGGGCAGAATAACATGACAAAATTTGTAACACCTCCACCACCACTACCGGTTAATGCAGGGTCGGGTGCATAAATGGCTACAACTCTGACTATGATCGCACAGTTGCTACATGCATAACATCAACAGAACCAGAATAAGAATCTGGGGTATCAGGGAGTACAGATAAATGATGGTGATCCGGGGGCATTTTTTGAGAGAATGAAGAGGATGAGAGTAGTGTCATTTGACGGTAATGTGGGACCAGACCAGGCTGATGTGTGGTTAGATGACATTGAGCAGCACTTCAATATTCTGCGGGTCCCCGAGAACATTAAGACTGATGTGATTGTGGGTTTTCAAACTACTAGGAGCTCATCGGACGAGTGTCACCGAAATGCCGGTCGACCTGTGCTTTCTCCCCTCTGCCGAGCAAACTTTTGGGAGCTATTCGGAAGATATGCATTATAACATCGGTCGACCGGTGAGAAACCCCAATCGACCGGAGTTATTGCGGTCAACCTACTTCCCTTGGCGGTCTCCCAGATTTTAGGCAGTGTCTCTTCCTCGATCTCGGCAGACATGTTTGGTCGACCGGAGTCTCTCCAGTCTGTCGAACCTCTGTTTTGTCTTGGTTCAGTTTTGTTTTGGACTTTGCAATAGTCTTTGACTTTTATTTTGGTCAGTTTGCTCTGCACCGTTTATTATCCTTTTGATTCCGTTTTCAGTCTTTTGGTCAAACATTTTTGGGATTTGGGAAACGTCCTTTCGAGTCATATTTGATGCTTTAACCCAAGGGTGATCGATGCTTACTGGGCTAGTAGCTCACCCTTATTTTGTTGACATTTTTGCAGATGAGTATGTGGAAGGTGCTATCGATGAGAACTATGATGAGTTCTACGAGGAATACCAAGTTTGATCTTGTGTAATAGTTAAGACTCATGAATTATTATGGTTTAGTTTAACTGTTGAACAATAGTAATTTCCATTTTCTATGTAATGACTTATGGATTATGTAACTTTCCCTTTAAGTAATGAACATCTTTATGAGGTTTCCTTTTTAGTCTTTGGGTTCTGTGCTTCATTGACTTGGAGCGCTGCCATGTCGACACTCGGGTTACTTATCCTATCAATTATTGTTGTAATTTTAATTTTGAATATAACTCGAGAATTTTTTCAATTATGTAAAAGTATAGAATATGATTTTATTTTTCCATATGTAACAAGTGATGAAGAAAGGCGTCCATCAGATGGAGGAAACAACAAGGAGGCGGAAGATAATAGATAGGATTTATTGCTTTTCCACTTTTAGATTGACCTAGGATTTTCCGTAGGCTTGGAAAATCCGCATAGAGACTATTACTATGACACGATTTATTTACTGTTTTATGTATTTTGCATGAGATGCTTGATGCATTTTTACTGTATTTCTATCATGTAATGCATGTTCAAAGCCTATAATCAGATTATACACCGTTTGGTGAGACAAATTTAAAACCTTAAAAAATATTAAGTTTATTGCCTTCCAAGCGTGGCCCTTGTCGATGCCAAGATAATAGTAGTGTGAACTTCCGAGTGGACTAAGCTCCTGTTTATCCTAGTGAGGCGCGAATGATAAGTTAGTGATATCCGCCGGTCCACCTTGGTTTATACTTAACCAGATTATCTCAATGGTTGAGAATCCGGAGGCAAAAGGGTTAAGATGTATATTTATGTACTGAGGGTAATCGTTACCTACCTAACCAATCAAGAGTCACATAATTGATGTGATTAGGAAGTGGTGCTTACCTAAAGCGTCTTCTTGAGTATAGTAGCCAAAGCTGCCTTAAGAATGATGAAATATGGATCTTGGTCCTACTAGATAGTTTGAACTTTCCGAATGAATACTTGATGGTTATTCATTTGAAGAAAATAGTGGGAGAATCATTACATAAAGTTTTTTTAATGATTTTAAAATATGGTAAAAAGCGCTCACACCCCCTAAACTATTCCCTTTTTTGGTTTTTGACCCTCAACTAAAAATGGTCAAGTTTTACACCCTAAACTATTTCGATTTTTGGTTTTTGACCTTTCATCCATATTCTCCGTTACATCATAACGGAAGTCCAAAAAATGGGGGCATTTTTGGGCAATCTGTATAAGATTCTAAATTTTTTGTTTTTATAAAAATAATAACCTATTATTCTGACGAGAAAGAAGAAGTCGCCGGTGAGAACAATGACAGAAAAAGTCGGAAGCCGGGTACCACTCCTCTTCTCCAACCACCAACTGTAAATTCCAACCTCTAAAAAAAATCTTAAAAGGCCATTTTTTCCCTTAAATTTAATTCTATTTATTATAAATGATATGATTTTCCCAAAATGCCCCCATTTTTTGGACTTCCGTTATGATTTAACGGATAATATGGATGGAAAGTCAAAAACCAAAAACCGAAATAGTTTAGGGGGTAAAACTTGACCATTTTTAATTGAGGGTCAAAAACCAAAAAAGGGAATAGTTTAGGGGGCGTCAGTGCTTTTTACCCTTTAAAATATGACAACTAAAACTTTGCAAATTCTTCTTTATAGAAAAAATGTCAATTGTAATCATAGCTTCAAACTCATTATCATTGCGATTTGTCCTTGAGAAGGACAAACTTGAGGGGGAAACTTCCTCAAGTGGTATAGGAACTTGAGAATCGTTCTCAAGCACGAGAAAAAGATGTATGTTCTCGAGGAACAAATTTCTGATCCACCAGTCGTAGGGGCTCCGGCCGCTGAAAGAAATGCTTATCGTAATCACTTAGATGACGCATTAGATGTGTCTAGTCTTATGTTAGTAACCCTGACCTCTGAGCTTCAGAAGCAACATGAGGAAATGAGAGCTTTTGATAGGATTAATCATCTAAGGCAACTCTTTCAGGATCAATCCTGCCAGGAGAGATTCGATGTGTCGAAGTCTCTCTTTCATTGCAAAATGGCGGAGGGAACACCAGTCGAAACTCATATTCTGAAGATGATAGACTATATTGAGAGCCTTAAAAGACTGGGATTTCCTATGAGCCAAGATCTATCCACTGATTTGATTCTACAATCGTTGCCTGAATCATTCAGTCGGGTTGTATTAAACTACAACATGAATGAGATAGACAAACCTCCTCATAATTGTTGAACCTGTTGAGGATTGCTGAGAAAGAAATAGGCAAGTCCAAGGCTATTTACATGGGGCAAGGGTTTTGGTAAGCCTAAGGGCAAGCCTTCAGACAAACCTAAGGGCAAGCCTAACCATTCTGAGAAAGTACTGAAGCCCAAGGGCGCTGTGGCTAAGGATGGAAATTGTTTCCATTGTGGATAGAAATGACACTGGAAGAGAAACTAACCTAGTTTTCTTGCCGGTAAAAACCTTGGAAAGGGAGCAAACGTTGCTTTTGGATCAGGTATTTATGTTAATAAGATCAAATTGTCTACTGCTACTTATTCATGGGTATTAGATAACGGATGTGGTACTCACATTTGCGTAAAAGAGGGCGTGGACCTACGAGTTGGCAATGGAGCAAGAGTTGCATTATCTGTAGGAACATATAGTCTTAGTTTGTCTTCTGGAATTGTTCTAGATTTAGACAGTTGTCTTTATGTACCTACTTTAACAAAGAATATTATTTCGATCTCTTGTTTAGACAAGATGAGTTTTGATATTCATATTAAAAACCAACGAATGTCGTTATCATTAAATGATGTTTTTTATTGTAGTGCTACATTGGTGAATGGTTTATACTTGCTAGACCTAGAGTCACCGTTTATAACATAAATACAAAGAGGATAAAGACTAAAGATTATAGTCCTACATACCTCTGACAATGTCGCTTAGACCATATAAAAGAAAACCGCATTTCTAAACTCTATAAAGATGGATTGTTGGAATCATTTGATTTTGATTCATATGATACATGCGAACTTTGTTTAATGGGTAAGATGAATGCTTCTCCTTTTACTTGAACTGGAGAACGAGCAAATGAGTTGTTGGAACTGATACATAGTGATGTATGTGGTCCATTCAATATCCATGCAAGAGGTGGTTATCTATATTTAATTACTTTTACTGACGATTTCAGTCGTTTTGGATACGTATTTCTTATGAAATACAAGTCTGAAGCCTTTGAAAAGTTCAATAAGTATAAGAATAAAGTAGAAAACCAGCTTGATAAAAGTATTAAGATGCTTCGGTCCGATCGAGGTCAGGAATACTTAAGTCAAGAATCGCGACTATCTAAAGAGTTGTGAAATTGTTTCACAACTTTCTCCTCCGGCCACTCCTCAATGGAGTGGTGTATCCGAAATGAGAAATCGAACTCTATTAGATATAGTTCGATTAATGATGAGTCATGCGAGCCTTCCAAACTCTTTTTGGGGATTTGCTTTAGAAGCAACAGCTTTAACACTAAACAAAGTTCCATCTAAATCTGTTAAAACGACACCATATAAGATATGAACTGGGAGGCGTCCTAGTATGTCTTTTTTAAAGATTTGGGGTTGTGAAACGTCCATCTTTGGACAAGCTCTGCCCAAAGTCGGTCAAGTGCACTTTTGTGGGGTATCATAAGGAAACTAAATGGTACTACTTCTACATCCCGAACGATAGAAAAATGTTTGTTGCTCGTAACAGATTTTTTCTAGAAGATGAATTCTTTTATGGGAAGACAAGTAGGAGCCACGTGGAACTTAATGAAGTTCCACAGCTTGGTGAAATTCCAAGGGAACTTGGTGAAGTTCCAAGCACAAGTGACCAGGTGGAATTGGAACAAGCTACACAAGCTGTTTTGGAGCCAGTTCCAGAAACCCAAGAATTGCGTAGGTCTAGTAGAGTTCGTAGATCACCCGAAAAATTTGGATTTTTCGTAACAAAACATGGAGATGTTATGTTTATTGATAACGATGAGACTACAACCTACAAACAAGCAATTAAGCTTCTAGAAGCTGGAATTGACGTTTTAACGAAGCCGTACGCGAGTTCGGTTTTATCAAGAACGTTGATGAACCTTGTGTTTATAAGAAGTGTAGTGGAAACTCGGTGGTATTCCTGGTTTTGTATGTAGATGACATACTACTCATAAGGAATGACATTCCGACATTGGAATCTATAAAGGTCTGGTTGGGGCAATATTTTTCTACGAAGGACTTAGGTGAAGCTTGTCAAGATCTATAGAGATAGATCACGTAGACTTCTTGGCCTAAGTCAGAGTACATATATAGACAAAGTGCTAAATCGGTTTAATTCCATATGCTTCGGAAATTGGATCTATCATGTATGGTATGTTGTGTACTCGCCCATATGTCTCGTATGATTTGAGTATAACGAGCAACTACCAGTCTACTTATGGTGAACGTCATTAGATAGCCGTCAAAAACATCCTTAAGTACTTGCGTAGGACTAAGAACACGTTCTTAATCTATGGTGGGGAAGACGAGCTCATTTTAAGTGGTTACACTGATGCTAGTTTCCAAACCGATATAACTTTAGATCGCAATCAGGACATATGTCTTACCTAAACTACAACCAAAGTCGAGTACATAACTGCATTAGATGATGCTTAGGATATTTTTTTTATCCGAAAAGTTCATTTGATGAATTTGGTGTGGTATACCTAGCATTTTGAATATCAAATGCGATTGATCTCCATTCTCTAAACTACAACCAAAGTCGAGTATATAACTCAATTAAAGGAACCACGGTCTCACCAAATGTCCAAACTTATACTACGACGGTATCACCTGATCCGTGAGATCATTGATAGAGGAGATGTGAAGATTTGCAAGGCTCATACGGACGGTAACACAGCCACCCACTGACGAAGCCGCTGACACAGCAGCAATATCGTCATACTTGTAGCATGGGTATTAGATACTAAGAGAACTGTTCTAAGAGATAGTTCTTATTTACAGTATACACTAAAAGGCAAGATTGTTGTCTTTAGTGCAAGTGGGGGATTGTTATATTTTCTTTCATTTGATTAAATTTTAATGCATGAATTCCATTGTTATTGTTTTGAATACGGCTGTGCCTTTTGTATTATAACATATAATGTCCTTAGATAGTTATGTAATTGTTACATTGGAAGTATTCTAAAGCGTCCCTAGTCAATCATTATTGTGGAATTTTAAGGACAACAATAATGTGTGGAGACTAGTGTGTGTTGTGATTAAATATGTGATATTAAATCAAACACATATGTATTTGACACTGGACTGACCCACTTATAAGAACATTTCATGGATTGTTGTATAAATGTAAATAATGTTCTTATAATGATTTTGTTTGCACATAAATCCCTCGACTTGAGATCACACAAGATTTCCTGCTTGGCTAATGGTATGCTTTGATGGTGTCAAACGCCGTCTGTAACTAGATGGGATATAAAGGCATTTGTTGGTTGTATTTATGAACCATATTAGGATGATGTGTGATAGATAGAGGATTTGTCCCTCATATACAACATGAGTGATATCTTGGGCCTCTTGATTGAGTGAGACTAATTCATGGTCATGAACAAGTGAATTAATATGAGATATTAATGTCATTTGATTAGTCTACTCGAGAATCAAGAAACTGACTGATTGGACTATACAAGTTTGACATGCTCCGTGACTTGTGTTCAATCTAGATATTGAGGACAAAGGGATTAGTGCAAAATATCATATTCGTGGTTACTTGAATCACCGAGACTATTTGTGAATTGCGAGTAATGATGTATTGCTAGATACCTCTCATTACTGTTGACAATTGTTGTCACGACCAACCTAGCAAATACCTAAAAAGTCGCACACTATTATCAACTGGATTAGACATTCAATTGGATTGGGCAAAAGACCCGATCGACCGAGAGCTGTCTTGCGTCAACCAAACTTTTTGTCACTCCGGTCAGCCGAGAACCATTTCTCCGGTCGACCAGACTAGTTGAAATTGGTCAAAATTGGCACATCTACATGTGTGAGGGAGTGTGTGTGTGTGTGTGTAAGGGAGTAGTGAGAGAGAAATAAGGGGAGAGTGGGGTGAGTGAGTAGTTCCACTTACACCACACTAGATGAAAAATGGTTTTCATTCTAACTCTCACAAGAATTCAAGATTCTCTCTTTTTCTCTCTACTCTAGCAGAACCAAAAAGAGAAGAAAATACTAATTTTTTTATCTCTCATTAACACACTCTCAAGAACAATTAAGAGTAGAAAATTCGATTTTCTTGTCTCTTTGATTTCCGTTTTTCCTAAGTAATATATAATTTGTGGATTCCGGGAAAAGTGTTTTCAATCTTCGGAGTTCTTCGAACTAGCATATGAGACGCGAAGTTACAAGCTCAGAGGTTGGTGTGTGGATACCAGTAGAGACAGGAGTTAGAGGGCTGCTGTTAAAGATTTCTAGTAGCAGAATTCGGGTAACGTCGATTAGATCGACACAAAGGTGTAATTCATAACACATGATTTTTTGGTTTTTTCTCGTGAGTAGATCCTCTAAAAAAACATAATCCCACGCTTTTATTTCCGATGCGTTTTGGGGATTATGAACTTTTCCTTCCACAACTATGATTATAGAACTTAAGAGAAAAAGATGATCATATATTGTCTGACAACTTTGTTTCTAAACGTAATTTTAAATTGCAAACGTTTAAAATATTCCTCTTGTATGTTGATTAATTTATATATTGTTTAGGCAACCATCTACAATCAATTATATAAACTATAAATTTATTTTACAAAAAATTAAGTTCTTTGCTATGCATTTTGGTATGCAAAGTTCAAGCTTTAATTTTGGCAATTGACTACATAATAGAAGATGACATCTAAATTCTTTTGACGATATTTTGGAGGCCAAATAATGTATTTGATTCTTCAACAATTTGAGTTGGCGTGGTTAGTTCTTAATGAACGTTCGCAGAAAACTAGGTTCCTACTGAATTTACGGGTAAACCAATTAGTCATTCTGTCTGATTTTTCAAAAAATCGAACGTTAGTAACGATGGTCAATCAATAAAAAGGGGTAAAATAGAAACTCCACATTTTTCTTGTGTCAATCGAGTCTCTAAACGTTTTTCCTTTACAATTGAACTCCCTTCTCCCAATAGAAGATTAGAAACTCCTTTTCAGCTTCCCCCAACGGAAGATTCACCTGTCGTCATATGCTATACCAATCGTCCTCTTCCTTCTAGTATGATTTATGTGTTAAGTTATTTTTTTTTTTATTCATTATTTTGCCTATTTGGATTCATTTTATATCTTTAATATTGCAAGTTTCTATCTGGATAAAATGAATTTAGATTATTGAGACAAAACCCATTATTTCTAACTTATGGGGTGTGATTTTCTTTTATTATTTTGGAATGAATGGGAACAAAACTTTTAATCAACATCAACCCATTAAATTTGAAAGGAAAAGCAAAATAAATTCTTTCTATGGAGAAATCGGAAAATCTATTAAAAAAACCTTTAAGCACAAATTTTAAAGAATAACAACCACAATAATAATAATTAAGTCCTTAGACAATGACTACATTGGATTATTTTTTATTTATTTTTGGGTGGGGCGGGGGCAAAATCAAGATAAATAAACCAAAGAGTATTGGAATCATTATAACTTTGATTATAGCAAACCAATGACGGATCCACGTTGTACTCAGTCGGGAATGATCTCCCACTAGCATAAAAAAATTCATTAATATTAGTTTATATAAATGATGTTTGAGGTTAGCAAATGAGTTCACTTAGAATTTTGGTGACCCCATACTCAAACAAAATTAACACTAAAGAATAAAAATCAATTCCAATTTGATTATTGAATTTTTGTTAGGAGGAAGAATATATGTTGTTCTCCTAAGAATACGAAATAAGTATTCATTTCTTCGGAACAAATATTCCATAGTCTTAAAAGAAAAATATGTGTTCTTCCTTCTCAACCTTCGTAAAAAAGTAATTCATTGATAAAAATATTATAAATAAAGATATTAACTAAAAACATAAAATAGTTTATTGAGAAACACATTCTCGTAGAAAATGAAAATCCCCTCCGTCCTCCGCTCCCCAAACATTTAAAAAAATCATAATGTTTATAGAAAAATTTTAGTTTATTTTCTGACTCCACTCGCAGACGAGTGTCCCCAATGTCTCATGATTATGGATCCGTCACTATAACAAATTATTTTGAAGGTCTAATATTTGTGTGAGTTTGTATTTTGAAATTTATGATTTATATTCAATTCTCACACTTACATTGATGAAAATGAGAATGGAAGATGATGAGTAAAGATGTCTTATGAGTATTGAAGAAAGTTGTTCAAGAGAGACTTCTTAAACTACATGGATGATCTACAAACGTTTTCCATGTCTTTAAATGGCAAAAAATCATTGATATAGATTTATACTAACGTTTGTTACAAAAGCCTAATAAACTTGCATTTGTCAGTGTCACTATGGGTTTTTGCGACACTTGTAAGAAACATTAGTATCTATCTATTACAACATTTGTTATGCCTTTTCAAAATGTTCAAAAATGTTTTTTGCTGCCATTTCAAATTGTCCCAAAATCTATTAAATAAAAGTAATAAAATACTTATTGCCTCCTTGTATTTGAACAGATTTAAAATCCCACAAACTACTATGAATTAATTCAAGTACTTCGACACTTCTTTCTATTGAGACCTAGTTAATTTTGCTTCAATGTAAATTTCACAATTATCATTCAAATCGATTTGGAATGTAGGTTTATGATCCATTTTAATTAATCGTCGCATTGATTTATAATTAACATAGTTATGAGAAATATAATATTATATTTAGAGATTGTTATATTAATTATAATCTTCGTTTTTTAAAAAATAATTAAGCAAAAGATTCACGGATCATCTTCTTAAGAACATAAATCGGGTGAAGCACCTCTGACTCTGGATGATAGTTTTCAGGTTTGATAACCCTACTCCGATAATAATAAGGCAGTTGTGCAAGAAAAATTCAATACAAACATTTATTCATAATGTTCATTGCACATAAAATTGTACTACATAACAATAATCTTATTCTAAACCTGAAAAATACTTCTCTTCTGAATAGTTCATGAGTTCCAGTGTTGATTTTTTTTCTTTCTGAATGACAAGTCAAGTCCTTAATAACAAATATATTTCTCTAATAGCACAGACCTGTAATTAACCCAAATAATCTAATTCCAAACATATTTCAAAGTATAATTCTGCTTATTACAACTAAAATAAAATCCATCCTCAGTAACCATCCAAAAGCATTCTCCAGTTTTCTCACATTTGATGGTCATATATCCAACACTAAAAACTGTAAATTCTTGATTCTTGGTACCCCAATTCATGTTACAATAGAAAAGAGTCGAACTCCAAAAATTCACCTTAAAATTCCAATGTAAATCATCACCTTTACTAAGTGTATGCTCACCAAGATCATCATCTCTTGATTTGCACCTCAAATTTAGCTGCTGATTTTCGATGAAACTAATGTTGTTAATCACATGAACTTCATAGGATCTGAAAAGGCCGAAATCACCGATTTCTGCAAGTGACCTGCATTTGGAGCTTGATAAGAATGATACTAAAACCAAAGAGAATAGGAGCAACATTAAGGTATTATAAGAAGTCATTTTTCTTGGTGATTTGAGAAGAAAAACAAGATTTATTTTTGTTCCTTATGTTAGGAGAAAAGGGTTAAATTTTTTTAGGTTGCTTTTATTATATTTGTCAAATGTTTTATTCTTTCCATCTCTGAATTTATAATTTGTGTTTCACGTTTAGGATATTACTTGACAAAAATTAATGGGATCAGATTCTAGCTTGAATTACTTACAAACATGCTTGGTTTTCTAATTAAGTCATTTGTAAAATGCACAATTTTTTTTGAGATTGAGTATTTAATACTTTTTAAAAGCCAATAAAAAAGTATACAAAGAGAAAGAAATCAGATCCAATTCTTATGGTATGCCAACAAGAAAGGGGTTACCACGAGCTTTATACATTAATAGAAATGTTTGATTGTTTAATTGGGAAGCCATACGACTAATGATCAAAGGAAAATTTCTGATATATATTGCTTTAAGTGTTTATAAACTGCGGAAAAAACGTTTATAGCATTTTTTTTTTTTTTTTTTGAAGCAACCGCCCCATATAGGGGAGAGAGAACTGCCACAGACAAGGAGAAGATAGCCCTAGAAAGGTAGATTAAAGCTTGCCGCACGCAGGCGGAGGGTATCAAACCCAGCAAGCACCTGCCCCACTGGGCTAGAACACCTTTGATACGTTTATATCATTGGACCTTGCTAGACTACTAGAATTATTGGCTAAAAGATTGACTAAAATAGTTTTTTGGACCTTTTTGCCCTTATAGTTGGGTGAATCCCTTATACCAGCAGGGGATAAGATAGTCATTTAACACCATCAATTTGGGGGTTTAGGGTTTCTATCCCCAAAATTCTAGGAGTAAATCATTTTCCTATATCATTTAATTCATAGTTTTAAACAAGAAATTCTTATCTCTTTGTTGTGGCAAATTCAAGTCATTTCTCGGCCTATAAATAGGCTGCAATAGGGTAATCGAGTCCTGTCTATCGAATTCTTCGAAGTCGACCCGATAAATGTTTTTGTTTTAGTTCAATGTCTTCGAGCACAAAATCAAATTTGATAATAAAACATTACTTAAACAACTCAAACATTACATATGTCCAATAATATATTTAAAGAAATGAAATGGTATCTTATTTAACAATATTTATATAATATATTATAATTTAAATAAACTATTGATGTCAATAAAAATTAGACCATTAAACATTTTCTTACTATTAGTTTGTTTTTATTTTACTAGATGGTGTGAATTCGCACGCAGTAGGGGTTTATGTTTTATGTTTTATGATTTGAGCTATTATGAACACCTCTATTTTGAACAATGTAGTTGTAAAACCTTTTTTTAGAATACTTATTAATTAGTAAGGGATTTTCACCTTTTATAGTTATTATTTTTTGTAATTAATTTACGAAAATAGTTTCTTTATATATGACGACTTATTTGGTAACAATCTTTTAATTTTTAATATTAAAGAAAAATTATACAATGAATTTTTTATTTAAAAATTTAATTATTAATTAATCTATATATAATACATGAAGACTTATTAATTTATTTTCTTGTTCTAGTTTTGTAACATTATTTACTCTTTGAATATATGCCAGGTAACATTATTTACTCTCTGAATGACACGAACTCGTAATCTTTCCGTATGCAAGAGATGAGAGACCAAAAGTGAGGCAGCTAGGCTAACCCTACTTGTCTGTTCCTCAATGTAAATCATTCATAACAATAATTGAGATACTAATTTTACAATCAATTATAAAGCCCAATAAAAACTAAATAAGCAAAACTTATATGAGTCTATATATTTCCTTGAGAAACCCTTATGAAACTGATATTTTCTTATGATAACATTATCTCAGTCCCAGATGTCGAATTCGAGTGCTATAATATTACATCCTCAAATTAGTTGCATTTTTTCCCTCATTTTTTCTTTTGTTACTAATTCTCAAGTACATCATGCAATGCCCAATGTAGATGACACAACCATTACCTCTCCGATAATTACACCAATTATTTTCGAAACATATCACACTATATTTGTGTGTAAGATGGAAACTGGGGAGCAATGGTAATATGAAGATAGATTTGGCATATTCTTCAGTGGGTATGTATAGATTAAAATAACCCACACATCTCATTTGTAGTTCATGAACCCTATTCTTGCTCCATTCTATTTTTTACAAACCAAGGTTTTCGCTAGAGGGCCTTTTATTTTGGCACCATTATGGACTGCAAAAAACGAATCTCTCAGTCAATTTAAAATACAAAAAAGATAGTTCTGATATGGACACAGTTAAAAATATAAAATTGGTACAAAATTGGTCACATCACTATAACATGAGGAGAGAGATAACTGTGTCCATATCAGAACTATCTTTTTTGTATTTTAACTGTGACTGAGAGATGAAAATTGAATTTTTTTAAGAGGAGGGGGTAACGTGGCCCATTTGTGGCCAAGTGGACCAGGGCCCTACCAGTGGCCCTGGTCTATATCAGATATTTTCAACATTTAAAGATAGGCTATAGAATGAAATATTGTATTGAATAATGAAACCAAATTTGCTTCAACATTAACCATTGTGACCTTGACATGCATAACTGAAAGAAATCAGGTTAACAAACTCAACTCACCATAGTCAAAATTGAATGGATTACGAAATGAAATAGCAATTCATAATAGGAAGTAAACCATTTTAATCCAAACCTGTTAGAGGAACACGAATGTATTGCAGTTAGAGGCCTTGGAAGTGTGGAGTTTCCATCAGGTTAATCTCATTGGAATAGGGTAATAGGAGGCTATATGGAGACATATATTTCAATATGCGAGACACTTCTAGTTCAACTTAAAGAGTAACTCTCAGAGTTTTGCGGGCTAAGTAACTCTAGATTTGGAAGCATTTGAGATAATCTTAAAATTTAGGAATTATCATAGTATATTATCTTAGTGTATAATTTATTTCATTTTTAAAGTGAGGAGCCCACAACTAAAATAAGGGAAGGAGAGGCTGTCCCTTGACAAATTTAGCGTATTTATTAACCTTTACAAATTTAATCTAACCAAAATTTTATTCGTAGTTAATGGCTATTTAATAACCAAACTTTTAAATCAAACTAATTTGTAGTTGTAGGTGAATCTGCAAGATCATAGACAATAAGCTTTACCTAATCTTAATGATTCAATAAACGAAATGTAAATCTTTAAATTTTTTAAGATTGATTTATTAGTTAAGAAGTGTTCAAACCCAATTGTAAAAATATGCTCAACCCCTTTATTTATAATGTTGTCAAACTCCAAAAATTTCTACACTCTCAATGTGGAATCTTGAATAATATTGACAAAGAAAAAGAAAAATCTAGAAAATTAGAATAGAAGAAAAGACATAAATATATTAAAATCCATAACTTTAGATTAATATTTTTTACTTTTTTTATTTTATTAAAAATTAAAATTTCTACAAATTAATATTTTAGTTTTAGAGAGTTTAGAAAGATATTCATTTGTTTCCAGTATAAACGAAGCGAATTAATTTTTATTCATTTTAAAATATCCATATTTATTTATTTTTCAAAATATATTATGAAAATAAAAATGTTGCATAAGAATAAAAAATAAAAAAATGAACATTGCATAAATCTAAGCTAAATCGAACTTGATTGTAAGCTCGTTCGGAATTCAGAGAATCCGGCTATTTAAATTACCCGTTATTTGTTAAAACTTTAACTATTTATATTTATATAAATAAAAAATATAATAATCAAATAAGTGTGCTTCCCTAATTTAAAATGTCAGCCCAATCTCTCACTCAAAACATGTGAAAGTACTCTCTTTAATAGTATTCTCAAACTCAAACAAAAATCTAACTTTTCAACGTGGGATACTCTTATGAGCCAATCAAGAGTTTACAATAAAAGTAAAATTTAACCAACCAATCGAAAATTTATAAAATAATTAATTGAACCAAAATTCATGGAAATTACACGTAAGATTTAGAAGAACGTGATGAGTTTCGAATTTTGAAATTAAGTAACATAATATAATTAATGTAGATTATTATATCATACAAAAATTATTGGTAGTTTAGATTTGTTAGAGATCGTGCAAAAGTTTACTTAAATTACCATTTCAATGAAAGAATTAAATAAAATGGTTGTCAAATACCTGCTAGAGTAGCTAGCAATGTGATATAGCATTTGAACTGCTTGCTTAGGATCAAATCCCTCCTCCCCCAAATTTAAATAAGATAGTCAATTTTTTTGCACCAATCAAAAGTTTTATAACTAATTAAAAACATAAAATCCTAGAAAATGACACGCGGCATTAAATATATACAAATCTGAAAAAAACACATATATATATATATATATATATATATATATATATATATATATATATATATATATATATATATATATATATATATATATATATATACACACACACACACACTCTGATCCTACATACGTGAGAAAAGAACCAAATATACAATTACATACAATAAATTAATTGAGTGATTTTTTTTACTGTGATTATGATTTTGATAGGCTCATTAATTTACTCAACTATGAGTATCCGTAACAGTAAATTTTACTCATCAAGAGAATGATATTTTAGTTATAGAAAGCTATATGTTTAAGTTTAGATTGGAATTTATAAAGTTTTGGAAGAAAAATATTAGGAGCGAATTTTAAAAGGAGATGAATATCAAAATATACTACGTAATTTTTAGAAAAAGTTGCCCTGTGGTTCTGTCTTTGCTTCGAATCATATACACTTGATGAAGGAGGTTGACGGTAATGGATCAAAACTACGTAATTTCAAAAGATGTCTTGTGGTTGTGGTTCTATCGCGTATGTATATATTAACATTTGGCACAAAAATAATTTCGACCAAGATATGATAATATTTGTAATACAACAATTATTATTAAACTCGCAAACAAAAATAAGAAAAGTCCAACAAAAATAACTTTATTGATGTATTCATGAGCAAGTTACATTCTCTGTAGAAATACGAATTTTGTAGGATGATCATTCGATTCTTCTCTTCAATAAAACTTCAATCCTAGGGCTGAGCAGCTTCACCTCGGACTCCATTTAGTCACATATATTTTGAACTTTCTTCACTTGAACTTGGACACGTCTAAGAGGACTTTTAATAATCCAACTTGAATGACTTATTTCATCAATTAAATTTAATTAATCGATACGGAAATATTTATTTTATTTAATCTCAATTAAATAACTTTATCATTTATTCATTTTGAATTAAAAATTAAAATCAATTTAGGATAGATGAACCATTCTGGAAAAAAGTAACTAAGGAAGACAGATTTTCTTTTACATAAATCTTGGCTGCAAAGTTCATTGCTAATGCAGGGTGGAAATGAGCTGAGCTATTTAAGGTTAGTTTAGACTTAGCTCACTTAAATTTCGCTTAACTTATACCTCAGTTTATATTTGATTTGAATCAATTTTCTCAACTCAAACTCAATTCACTCATGGATTACGAGCAGCTTAACTCAGCTCATTTGTAAATTACTCCATTCGTTTCATAATAGAAGTTATTCTAGATAGTTTAGCATATATTAGTTTAAAGAAAGGGGGGACGAGAGATATTTTATTCTTACACCCTTAAATAAATAGTCTTTTCCCAAACACTAAACCCTCTCTCCTCTCTCTAGTATAGGTAGTTGTAGAAAAAAAAAATCATTAAAAGTTGAAAAATGACATGTATTTTGGAAAGATATAGAGAGTCTAAAAGACCTCATTATGAAATGGAGGGGTAATGTATAAATTAAAAAAAGAAGAAAAACCTTGTTCCGTAAAATATAATTCAATATTCATGCGGAGAAATCATAATAATAATTCCAATGACATATACTTAGTTTAACATCATAGCACCAAGAAACCATATAGAATATTATAGCGATGTTAACCTTTAACCTTTAGTAATAATAAAGATAAAAAAAAATTCAAGGTAAACTCTTTGATGATAAATGTCGAAATATTTTTCTTAGATGAGGATAAAAAACTCATCTAAAGAAGTTCGGACTTGAAAGAAGTTAAGAAGACAAGTAGAGGATTTTGTATTTTATTTAATCTTAATAGTCATTGCCGACTTAGCATTTTTATTTGGAGTTGTTGTGTTTTCTTATAGCCGTAAACTTAATCTCTACTGATTGAGTCAGCTCACGAGTTAAACAAGTCGAACCCTACTCAGCTCAAATTTTAAATGAGTTAAAAATCTTGACTCATGTATTGCTCATTTGACTCTTGAGTTGAACTCGTCGAGTCAAATATCAAATCGAATAATGAGCTACTCACGAACCGACTCAAATCACTTTCATCCCTGCTAATACTCTCATTGTTTCAAATTGAATGATCTATTTCTATTTCAGTTTATCCTACAATGAATGTCCGCTTTATTAAAATGGATATATTTTTTCCTTAATTCTCAAAACTAACATCTTATATTTAAGGGATGCAAGATTTACTATCTTATGGTCCTCCCATTAATATCAATGAGTGATGATATTATTATTTACTTTTTTTAAGTCAAATTACTATCTCTAATTATAATAAAAAAGACATTCAATTTGGGACAACGGAGTCACTCATTTCATTTGGTCCAAGACATCTAGGAGTCCCATTGCCTCTTCCAACTTCAGAATGATCAGTGACAGTAAGATATGCTATGATTGCTGATACACAAAAATCTATATTCTTTTTTGCTTTGCTGATAAAATTTTCACATTGTTTCTTGTCTCCATCTTTAAGTTCATGCAAACAAGTAAGCATGTCCTTCTCTCATCATTTCAATTGCCACATTGCTTTCCCATGCGGCAAAGTTCGTGTGTTATGCGGCATTCCTAACCGAATTTCAGGCAAAAATGATGTAAACTCTTCACATATAAAATATATATTTGGGGAAGGAACTAAGTAATTATCAAACAAACTCTTATTTATTTATTTTAATAGGGAAATGCGAATGTTATTTAGTAATATCAGAAAATTTATATAAAAGGAAGTAAATTTGGGATATCTCCTATTCATCGAGTGGAGGTGTTATTCCTTAAAACGGGCTTAATTAAATAATGAATTGGAATATTACAAAACCCATGAATACAAGTAATTCTAAAAATATATAATTTCAACGTGTCGCCGCAACTTATAAACGATGTGTCAAACTAATTAGATATGATCAGTGGCGGAGATAGGAATTTATCTTTGGGGAGTTGTGAGCTCCATCCTACATGAGATATGTTTGAAATGATTGACTGATATACTAAATGGTTCTAAATATTTATGATCACCTCAAAAAATTCATTTTAGTATTACGAGTTCGGTTACTAAATAGGTGATCGTGAATACTAACACATAGACAAAAAAATTACATGTCACCGTGTATGTCCTCATTCCTTTACTCAACCAATCACAATTCACTATATGTATATATAATTGAAAGAAATATATATGTAACAAATTCTGAATCTAGAACTCTGGGCGTGACAGTGGCAGCTGGCACTCTCGTCATGTTTCTGCTGCTTTATAAAATTAAGAATCGAAAACGAAAATTTGCCATTCCATGCTTTAATTAAACTCTTTGATATATCATTCACTTCGAAGATGTCTGCAAAAAAACTTTTAATTATTCTAGCGTTTTCATTAATCTTAATATCAACTACTTGTGATGTTGATATTGGTGAAGAACAAGTACCACCAGGTCAAGAAAATCACAGTGATGGCTCCATCTCCATGGCTCCACCGGCAGCTGGAGGAGGTTGCAGAAACTGCACCATCTGTCCGTACACGTGTAACATTCCACCTCCTGATCAGCCAGCTGGTCAAGAAACCTATTGTCCACCAGCTGGTCCTGTTCAGTGTTGCCAAAATGGACCTCAAAATCCACCTCCGAGTCCTAATTACTATTCTCCATATGGAAATCATTCCAGTTCCGAAATATTGCATTCCACTGTGTCTTTTGCTGCTTTCTTGGTCTTAGTTATCTTTCTTGTTCTTCAAGTTTGAAGTATAAATCTTGTGCATGCAAAGCAAAATTATCAAATTTGTGTAAATTACTTGCAATTTCCCAATTTCTCCTTGTTTTTAGTTGCAATCAATTTTTAATGTATTGAAGTTTTGTTTTTTTCATCTTCTTTATCATTAATACTTAGTTATTCTGTCTCAACATGTTATCTCGTCTAGATTTGAATATTCATTTTTTGATTCATTTTATATAATAATAAAAAAAGTAGATATTTAATTCTTAATGAATGGATCATAGCGACCACAATTGTGATTTTGGATTGTAGCAACCACAATTGTGATTTCAGTTACGAACAATTATTAATTATATATGAATTTTTTATAGATACTACCGAGTACCGATCTTTTTGTATATAGTTATGAAAATATAATTCAAGTTACCTACACAAATATATACAATTCTCGCATTACATTGTCATGTTATTGGATTTAGTAAAAGATGTATTAGAACAAATACTTTTTACTATAGGTGAATTATTTAGATTCTATGGAGAAACCTAAAAAATAATGGGTCCACTTTTATAGTTTATATTTAAATGAGGTACACAATGTGTAATATATCATAACCTGTAAAAGGAAGAAAGAAAGGCAGTGGGGCAATCACTAAGTGCACCATAGACCTATCAAGGAAAATGTTGTGGTTGGGACCACCTAATTTCTTTTGGGTCTACCTGTTTGGGCATCTGGTATTCACCTAACAGCATGTGTGACTACATTCGTACTCGGTCTGACAGTTAGCCATCAGCGTTATCGTTTAATGGAGGAGAGTCTGATTCATACTGCTATTAAACGGCGCTATCAATCGCGGAAATCCGGACTTTTTTATATCTAATTACTCTTAAAAAGAAAAGTCTATTTAACTTATTAGTATTGCAAATATATATTAACTAAGTGTCAAAAGTGGTTGTATATATAGCTTTTAAACCCGTGTTATGCAACGTGCACTAAAAATTGGACATTGCACGGTCACTAATTTTTTTATTCATTAATGGATATTTTCAAAAGAATGAAACATTTCATGTATTATGAGAAAAAATAAGCATCTGATCACCATTACTATTAACTCTTCAAAATTACACGCTCTTCCTGTAATTGCAATTTCTTAATTTTCTCCGTTTATGCTTAATAGATATCCGGCTCTTCTTATTATTACTCAAATGCATGACTATTCATTAAAGAGAAGACACTAACAAAATATATCAGATTTAACAAAAAATAATATGAGCTTTATATAAATAGCTATTATTTAGCCATCAACAACTAAAAATTGTTGTTGTCTCCCTTATATGGTTATATACTTAAACTATTTTCGTTTTCCCTTTCTATATGTAAACTTTTATTTTACCTCTTTATTTCCCTAAACTATTTGCAAATGACTACTTTTGTCAAATTAGCTCAAAATTGGTGGTTTCATGCCGCTTTTAATTACGTGTTCTACATAGTTTGTTAGTCTTAAGAATTTAAATTAACAGAATTACCCTTAAGGCTGGCGACACATGCATACCACGTTATCTAAAGCGGCAGAAAAACACTATTTTTTCACTAATTTGACAAAAATAGCAGTTCAAAAATAGTTTATGGACAAAAGAATTAAAATAAAAGTTTACTGAAAGAAATAAAAAAACAGAAATAGTTTATTACATATATAGTGTTTTTCTCTTCACTATTATAGTAAACAAAGTCACTATATTACACGATCTTTTTAGTATTTATTATTTGCAAAAAAGATGACAATTATTTTCTTTATTTCCTTAAACATTAAAAACTTCCAACTTCTAAAATAAAACTCCAGCAATAACCCCTTAAAACTACCCCTAACCTCCTTACAAAAACACCTCTTCAACTCTTGATATCTACACTCAAATCCCCTAACTAGCCAAACACACCACAACGCCCCTAAACAAATAACCTACACAACATATGACATACGAAAGTCAATTAATATATCAAATAACACATAAGCATGCTAGACACGTAAGCACAAAAAGTTCAGGGTATCACAAATGAAATTAATTCAATTTCTAGGCAGAATCAGTTTCTAACAAGAATGAGTTCAAAATCATTTTTTCATTCCAGCGTCTGGAAGGCAAAGCCATAATGAAATTTTGATTTCCTTTTCAGTGTTTGGTAAAATTATATTTTAATGCCAGAATGAAATGGTTTTTCCTGTTCAGTGTTTGGTAAAATTATATTTTAATGTCAGAATGGATGAAAACAAACACAATATGACATAAATGCTCTTATAGAATATACTAACGATAAAGCCTAAGTAAACATACTTTACAAAATCCTACTTGAATTGCATTGATAATATAATTTTTTGAAACATATTTTTTATTAAAACGTCAAATAGTTATAAAAATAACTTTACTTTTGAATTAAAAAAGATTAAAAACTAATAACATATAAATAAATATTTATAAAATTATCATCTATGAAATTATACTAAGTGAAATAGAATACTTATGACTAAGTGTGAATACATTTCTATGTAAAATGAACGTAATAATTAATTAAAATAAGGGTATAAATGTCAGTTGCTTTTTATTGATAATTTAAGTTTCTCCTGAAAAGAACATTCCATAGGTTTTGATGTCAAATGATCTTTCCCACTTTCTGGAATCATCATACCCGTGGAATGGCCTTTCCAACTTATAATTTTCAAACCAAACATTGGAATGGAAAGAAAAGTAGAAATCGTCATTTCATTCCATTCCAGTGTAAATGTAAACCTTAATTGGATAAAACAATATATCATATCCTTTTTATATTTACATTTAACTGTTGTCTAGATAATTTTTTAATTTTAATTACTTATCACTTTAAAAATTTTAAAAAATATTCAATGTTTTGTCCAAGTTTATCCCTAATTTTATAGTAAGTATTTATGCTTAGAAGTAGTATATTTTGATTTTTAAGCTTTTTCATCATTTGTTTTTCAAATTCACCCCAATATTATTTTTTCCGTAACTCATTTATACATTCCAACCCCAAACCTAAACTTCTAGTTTTGTCTACAACTAAAACTTCATTCAATGAATAAAAAAAGATAACATGGCTAAAGAAAGAGCTGAAGAAGAAACAATATTTTTTTTATTAATTCAAACTAATTAAAACAAAGGATAATTTACCAATTACGAAATTTCTTGAACTTATAGTCAGGTGCACCTAATGTATTAGCTATATAAAAACCATCTTGTTGAACCTTCCAAACACAAAAGTTATGCTCATCAGTAGTATCACAAAGATGTTGTGCTATTCCATAATTAAAAACATCGAATATATCATCTTTGGTGTCCCACCAGAAATGACAGAAATATAAGGTCGTCCCCCAAAAATTCATTGTAAAATTCCAGGAGAAATCCTCATTTACTTTAAGATCATGATATCCGAGATCGTCGTCTTTTGATTGACAATGAATCCGTAAAAGATGACTATTATCAGGTAGCCCGTTGATGACATGAACGCTATATCCCTTCAAGGGTGGAGGCCAAAATGTTGATGGTTTTGTGAAGTTTTTAGCAAACACATGATGAAAAGAAAACATAAAAGATGATAAGAACACAATCAGGAAAAGACATTTCAAATTAGTATAACCCATTTTTTCTAGTTTTTTTTATAGAAGGGGAAGTATACTATAGTACTATTGTATCTTCTTGCTAGTCTCCCCATCATATTTATAGTGGTTGTGTAGTTAAAAAGGCAAAGAATAATTATATTTATAATCTTTCTGTTTTAAATTAGTTATTCTAAAATTAATTTTCACACAAATTAAGAAATAATTAATTGAATTTTTTTAACCTCTAATGATAAAAAAAAATCATCTTGAATAGTATATTTCTATAATAAATAAATAGTACGAGGGTAAACTTTGAAAATAAAAGAATAAGTGTCGTGTTGATTATTGATAGAACAAGTAATTTGAGATAGATGGAGTGCGTATGATTTGCCAAACCAATCTTGTGTCAATAATTTTGAAGATACTATAGTATTTTATTCTAGAGTGAATAGCCATAGTTGGAATTTAACAATTTCTTCTTTTCTCTTTTTAGACATAAACATTTTTTTTTTTTTACATTATTAGACTTTATCTTTTTACGGGCATTCAGAAATGAAAAATAAATGAAAATTCGGCTAAAATACATTTTGGCCGAATTTTCATTTATTGTACATTTTGGCCGAATTTTCATTTATTTTTCATTTCTGAATGCCCGTAAAATGATAAAGTCTAATAATGTAAAAAAAAATGTTTATGTCTAAAAAGAGAAAAGAAGAAATTGTTAAATTCCAACTATGGCTATTCACTCTTTATTCTACAATGGTAAGTTTTTATGAATTGGCCATTTATTATTTATCTCATCTTTTACAGGTAAGTTTTTAATTTTTAGTGGGGGAAAATAAAAAAATTACCATCTTTCTTACAAATAATAAATACTGAAAAAATTGTGTAATAGTAACTTTGTAAAGTATATCAGCACGTTTATTACACTGGAATACAATCCCTTCCCACCAAGAATGGATTTCCATCCGGAATAATTTTGGAATCTTCTTTCCATTCCATTGATTGGAAGACAAAACCAGAATGGAATGACATTTCATTTCCTGTGTTTGTGAATACTATTATTTAATGTTGTAATGGAATGTGATTCAATATAATATAACATAAATGTCCGTTAACTTATATTGACGATAAAAATAATTAATTGCACAATGTATAAACGTTTACTTGAAAAAAAATTATATTTGTACAAAATGACGAATTCAGGGGAGGGGGGATGACCAGGGGTGAAAATCGTTTGTATCCGTCTGTGTGCTTATTCCTTTGCCTAACCAATAAGAATTCGCTATGTGATCACTTTTTTTAATTATATATACACAAGGTGAATTGCAATTGGTTTAGCACAAGAATGAATACACAAACGGGTACAGAGGATTATTTGTCGATGACCAGCCCCAACATTTTCTTAAATGACGGCTTTTTATATGAAGATTTTATTTTTTGTGAAATTTCATTATAAATATTATATCCCAAAAAATCAGTAAAAAATTTGCCATGTAATATATATTATTCGCTTCGTTCCTGTTTGTACTCAGAAGCGCGTCAACATACATTTCAATATTGAAATATAATTAATATAAAGTCAATCATAATATAAAAAAAAGTATATTTTTTTATTAAAAGTAAATGAAAAAAGTAACAAAGTAAATAAAAATATTTATATAATTATCGTATATAAAGTTTTAGCAGGAGAATAAAATATTTCTGGAGAAACTGAACAGATTATTGTCTAATTTGAACACTATAATAATTAAATAAATGGTATACATCCCATTAATTAAATAAATGGTACAATGGTTACTTTCCATTAATTGGTGATTCCAACTTCTTTTGGAAAGGTCATTCGATAGGTTTTGGAGTGAAATTATCATTCCTACTTCTTCCTGGAAAGGGCATTCCCACTTTAAATTGGTCAACCAAACACCGAAATGGAAAGGGAAGCTGGAAACGTCATTCCATTCATTTTCATTCCAACGTATCAAACACGCTCTAATATCACGTTTGGTATGCTATAATGGAATGGAATGGAATCTCTTTCCAGGCGGAATCGCTTTCCAGCCAGAATGAGTTCGGAATCCTCTTTCCATTCCAGTGTTTGAAAACAAAAAACTAGAATGGAACGTTGATTCATTTTCTATGTTTGATGAATCTATTTTTCAATGTCATAATGGAATAGAATTAAACATAATAATACCTAAATGCCCCAACATTATATAATTGTGACAAATCCTAATTACATATATCATTCACAAAAAATCATACTTGAGTAGCATTGTTATATATCAAACATGTGTGTGTATATATATTAATAATTGAAATATAATTTATATAATAGCTCAACACGATCATAAATAATTTTTTAGGTTAAAAATATAAATAGAAAACTACTGCCTAAATAAATAAAATATTTATGAAATTATATATGTGAAATTTTACCAAGAGAAATAAAGTTTTTGTAACGAATGACGAATAATCCGGTTAAGTATAACCCAAGGTTGACCGGCATATATCACTAACTTATCCTTCGCGACTCACTAGGATAAACAGGCGCTTAGTCCACTCGGAAGTTCACACTACTATTGATCTTGGCATCGACGAGGGTAATTTAAACATTACAATTAATGAAATGAAGGATATAATAGTCAGTTACTATTGATTGATGATTCCAACTTCTCCTAGAAAGACCATACCATAGGTTTTGGTGTGAAATGACCATTCCCACTTCTTTCTGGAATGAGCATTCCTGTGGAAAGGCTTTTCCAACTTCAATTTGGCCAACCAAACACCGGAATGTAAAGAGAAGTTGGAAAGGTCATTCCATTCCGGCGTACCAAACGTGCTCTAATAGTGAAGAGAAAAACACTATTATGTAATAAACTATTTCCGCTTTTTCTCTTTCTTTCAGTAAACTTATATTTTAGTTCTTTTGTCCATAAACTATTTTTGAACTACTACTTTTGTCAAATTAGTGCAAAATTCGTATTTTCCTACCACTTTTGATCACGTGTTATGCACATGCCGTCAGCATTAAGGGTAATTTTATTAATTTAACTTCTTCAGACTAGCAAAATGTGTAGAACACGTGATCAAAAGCGGCAGGAAACCACCAATTTTGACCTAATTTAACATTTTATTAGTTTACAAATAATTTAGGGACATGAAGAGTTAAAATAAAATTTTACAAATAGAGAGTGAAAAAGGGGAATAGTTTATGTATCTGATTATCAATCTATATATCAATATGTATCTATATTTATATTACATAATTTATTTTCAATTTCAACCAATCTACAAGCCTTCACAATCCACGTGTAATTTTCTGGATTTTTGTTTTGTTCCTTAATTAGTTTAAAAATACAATTGGTTTAGATAATTTTTATTTGTTAAATTAATAATATAGTTTTTTTTTTAAGGAGGATCAATAGTGGTTCCACACTTTCCCTCCGGCATGACTCGAACTCCCGACCTACCGGTTGGAAGTGAAGCGTCTTACCGCATGAGCTGCGCTTCGTTGTCATTAATGATATAGCTTGTTATCTCTCAATTATTCAAATGAAATTGTTAATTTTAATAGTTTTTATTTTTCCTATTCTATTTTATTCTTTCTTTTTTCAATTCTATTCAAGATCCCACATTGAAAGTTTATTAAATTTTTCAAATTTGACAACATTATAAATAAAGGGGGTTAAGAATGGTTTTTTATTGAATGAATTGGCTGAGTTGGTTTTTAATCCATTAAATTGAGCATAAATCCAATTTGTTTTTCAATTTTATTATTCAAATAGTTAAAGTTTTTTTTAAAGAAAATTAGTTTCCCGAATCAAATGGTTTTATATTTAACTCGCATGCGAACCTGCTCACTAAACATTTTTCTTTAAAAGACTAAAAACTTTAAAAATTAACTTTTGTTGATCAAACCATGTGATATTTAGGTATCATTAACTGAGCTGGAATTTTCCAATTAATTGGAAAGACTGACTTAATTTTCTTTTCAGATTGTTCAATTAAACAAATTTTTTTTCTAAGAAAATTACCATCCCGGCATTGAGCCGTCATTGACAGAAGCCTTTGGAAGAATAATCACTAGACTTAAAATTAATTCAAGGACATGAAAGAATCATCGCAAGACTTGAGCAGTCAATAAACTAATTTTGAATTTTCTAATTAGTTTAAAAGATTTTGATTGGTTGAATAATTTTTTATCCATTAAATTAAAAGTAAGCTTGACATATTTGGCTTATTGAAATTAAATTATATATTTTATGGTTGTTTAATTTTCCTATTCTAATATTTTATTCTTTCAATATTATTATGATCTCACATTGAAAGTGTATGAAGATTTTGGAATTTGACAATCTATATATATTTATATTATATAACTTGTTTTCAATTTCAACCAATCACAAACTTTTACAATCCCACGTGTAATCTTATGAATTTTTTTGTTCTTTAATTAGAACAAAACTATCCTTTGCACAAGCAGGAATGGAGTAATTTGTGTAGGGATAATTTGAGCAGGGGTCGGCATGGGTGAAGCTGGCCTCTTTTTGTGATGAGGTAAATCTTTCCATATAAGGCCAAAGCTGGAGAATAAGCCGACAGAGTGGCTGAAGAAAGGGTTGAAAATGGGGCTGGTAGAGAAGTTGATTTGGGGAAACAGGATGGAGGATAAAATATGCTGGCTTGGGATTGATCCAACTGGGACTCGAGAGATTTAAAATTTCTCAAAGGAAAGCAATCACAGTTCTCAGAGGACACTTTCTGGGTAAAGAAAATTTGGATAACAACAGTGCCAGCACAGAGCAAGTCATGGCCTTGATCGCCAGCGATGATACCCACAACCCTTCTTCTGACAATAATTCACATCTAGCTCTTTTTTAACCTTTCTTGACCATCTCAGGTCATACCTCAAACATCATGTCCTTCACAGACCCATACCCATACCCTCTTGTCTGTATACAAATCATCTCCCACAAGTATTTGGTTATTCCTGTGATAGCTGTAAGCCCTAAGGGCGAACGAACTCAGTTTTTGATAATAGACAAACATTTGATGTTGTGTCTAATGATCTTAATCTTTGTGATAGAATATCGGAACTCATAATGGAAGCTCTAAGTACTTCAATCAAGCCATGATCAAGATTCAAAGTTATACTTAAAGGCGCATCTCGTCGAGATTGAAGATTGAAGACTTAGGTTTGGTTAGGATAGCTTTGTCTTTGTAAGTCGTTATCTTATAAGCTCTAACCAATGCTCTTAATGAACATAAACATACAACACTCAAGTCTTGCATACATCATAAACACGTTTTCAAAAGGCTAAGTTTCAAAATGATTCCCATATGTGTTCATATCTCAAAAGCCTTTGATTTCAAAGTATAAGTCTTTTAAAACGGTTTTCTAAATGCTCTTACTTGTTACATATTGAGAAAACTTTTTAGACTTCAATAGATTTCAAAACGTGTGAAATATCAACATCTCTCAAAGCTCAGGAGGTCGGTCGACCGAGATTAGCTCGGATCAGCCGACTAGTTACAGAGAGTTGAACCCTTTGGACTTTGCCAAGGTCGGTCGACCTAAGGGCATCTTGGTCGACCGAGGTCTTCAAGAGGGTCATCCGAGCTTTTGTTCGGTCAACCGAACTCTGTATAAACTAGCCGTTATTTGACCGTTGCAGAGTCGTTTTTCAGCCTATTTTGAAATGTATAAATACTCCAAAGCTAGAGAATGACTCTAAGACTTGCACATACAATATACATTGATTTCTTATCAAGTCTAAACACTCACAAAGCAAATGCTCTTCATTTCTATGATCTAAATCATTCAAGAGTGAGTTTTCAAAAGCAAGACAAAGTGTGTGCATCAAATGTTCTAAGAGCTTAATATTCTTGTACTTCAAAGGTATTTATCTTTCACATAGAAGAGTGAACAACCTTGATATTTAACCATCTTATTCCCTTTCTTAGTGATAGGGTTATTCTTTGTAAGTCCTACTTTGTGTAGGCAATTTACTCTTAGTGAGTTAGCCACAAGTGTAAAAAGTCTTCTTAGTGAAGTTGTTGAAAATCCTTGGGTACGGCTCAAGGTAGTGGATGTAGATTCTAAGTGAATCGAACCACTATAAATCCTTTGTCTTGTGATTGGCTTTAGTTTTGCTTTTGTTCATCTTGCTCAAACTTACACTAGTATTGAATAGATTCGAAAAAGTTTGCAAGATTGATTAAAACCCAATTCACCCCCCCCTTTTGTGTTTTAAAATAGCAATATCTTTTGTCTTCATATCCTGTAGTAAATCCTTATAACATATATCAAAAATGCAAAAATAGTGTCGGTGTCCGGTTGAAACAAGTTCTAGGAAAAAACCCCATGTCCATCTCTGCTAAAGACTTTTGTCAAGCATCACATTTCTCTACCCACAAATTACCCTCAACCAAAGAAGAACAGTACGTCACCCTACAACTCCCTGAACAGTTCCCAAAAGCATGGCTTAATCAAGGCTATACTCATATCCACTTCGGTGCAATCCGAATAGCCCTTACTCTTCATGCCAAAAAAGCTCTTCCGATGGTCTCTCGTTTTGCACTTCTTGATTCTAGGTTCCGAAAATACGAACATGCTGTTATCGGAACAGTGCAGACCACACTCAATGCCGGAACGATTTTCGTGACCCTGTTCCCAAACTTCACCATGCTTCTAGATGATCCGACTCTTTCTGATGTTTTCCGTGTTCAGATCCAAATCACATGTCTCGAGTTGGAGAACACCTATATGGCAACCCTTCACCGCCAGATGGCATACCGCATCCAAAATCATACTTTCGATCTTCCTTTGCCACCCCAGTTAAAGAATGGTGAATCCATATTTGACTCTCCTCAAACCCCACACTGTACTTTTGTCCCTAGAAAAATTCTCGAGAGCAACTCCAATCCCTTTTCCCCACATCTTGGATCACTAGTTATGAAAATCACAGATCTGAAACACCTAAACCGATCCAGATAACTGAACCCACTTTTACCACGAAAAATGATGGATCAGTCGAAATCAAATTCCCCCAAAGGAATGAAGTTTCTATTGTTTTCCTACTGAATTCTCACTGATGGATGGTGACTCTTGGTCACAACTCAATATCCCGTGGTAAAGTTTGGTACTGATGGCAAACCAATTTACAATGGAAAAGATGAAAAATGTCACGTTTGGTTTGATGTTTGCTCGTGCCCAGACTGTTTGGATTACTATTCCGATGATGATGACGACTGGCCTAAAAAATCCAAAAGCTCACAACAGCGTCTTCGAGTAAGGTTTGAGGCAGGTGACCCCACAGTTGGTCAGTTAGGAGAACCCAGTGGCAAAATTTTTGACTACTTTGTTCAGCATCAACCTCTTTCTTAGTCTTATTCAAACTCATCTTCTTCCTCATATAACCCTCCACATAAAACCCATCCTCCTTCCCTTCCACCACCTTTCTACATGATATCCCCATCTCCACCGCCAACACTCCATTTGCAAATGATGGATCAGTCTTCCAGCTCCTACAGTACCATGTTCCCTCATTTGAACACTTTTGAAAAGGAGAAGAATAAACATGTCTGGAAAATCCCAAATCCCACAGCCATATATGAAAAGGGAAATCAAAAGACGATGATTCATTGCGAAGCGACTTTCAAGCGGCAAGCAGAAAATGCAGTTGCGCAAAACCAAACTCTTCAGTGAATCATTTGTAACCAAGAAACCCTCACGACACAGGTGTCGAAACATAATTCTTAACCGTGTTTCTTGGTCCAAAACATTTCAAATATTCGCAACAAAGTCGAAGCTTTCACAAGCAGCTGTCTTACTTGATCCAGTACACTACAGAGTGGTCCCCACAAATGTCCAAGTTGCAGTATGAAAAAGAGTTTTTACAGCATCAACTCAAATCTCTCGAGTCCCAGTTGGATTAATCTCAAGCCAGCCTATTTTATCCTCCATCCGTTTCCCCAAATCAACTTCTCTACCAGTCCCATTTTGAACCCTTTCTTCAGCCACTCAGTCGGCTTATTCTCCAGCTTTGGCCTTATGGAAAGATTTACCTCATCACAAAAAGAGGCCAGCTTCACCCATGCCAACCGCTACTCAAATTATCCCTACACAAATTACCCCAATTACCCCACAGCCAGCAGAAAACCCAGATACCTCAGACCCCACAGTTGGAGCTTCCACTATAGCTGAGATGCTCTACTTTGAAGAAGAACCAAACCCTATCTTTTCATTCCTAAAGAAACTCTCCCATGATTCCCCACCTAAACCGATCCCTGTTGTTTCCCAGACATATTCGTCTGACCTCGATTATTTTGAGGCATTTGACAATCTTTTCATGATGGGTACAGAACCAATTGTCGAACCTGTAGAAACCCCGATGGAAGATGATGTCCCTCCACAGTTCACCAACTCAATTGTCAAAAATGATTACTTCTACAAGTTCACCATCGATGATGTCCCTCCATCTAAATGGCGTGAACGATTCCAGTCTCTATATACCTGGCTCACAACTGATATGAAACAACACCCCCTACAAGATGTCCTCAGACGTTTTGTTACTAGATTAGAAGGCAGCCTCAGAGATTTTTGGAATTCTTTAGGAGAATACAGACAGCTTCAGTTTCTTCAACTCAATTCTCCCGAAGAAGTAATCACAGTACTCAGAAGGCACTTTCTGGGTGAGGCAGATCATGACATCACCATTGCCAGAACAGAATTTCTCAAGATGAAGTGTTGCTCTATCAAACTGAAAGATTTGGAAAAACACTTTGCTCGAATGTGCAAAAAGTTTTATATCATTAACCAAATTGATGATATTAGTCTAAAACAAGCTATTGTTAATTCTGTTCCTGAGGAATTGGCAGATGAAACCATGAGACAAGTCCAAACTACAGGCATTGAATGGCACACCATTACAATTGGTCAACTTTGGCAAATGATGCAACAAGCATTAGATAAACTGTGTGTGCAAACAAGATTTTGGCAAAAATATCAATCTCATGCCAAAGCTCTGGGTCCAGTGTGTTCAGATAAACATTTGTATATTAAGTGTAAGGATAAAAAAGATTGCAATTGCTCCAGCAAAAGAAAGTCAACCAAATTCAAGCAATCATCCGATTTCTCCAAAGGACGAAGGAAATTTAAAAGCTTCAAAAAGAAATGGAAATTTCTCAAGAAGAGATCAACCAGGGGAAAGCAGAAAACTGATGGATGTTTCTTGTGCAAACAAAAGGGACACTTCGCCAGAAACTGTCCGGATAAATCAAAGCAGAAACAATTCATGGCCCAAATCGCTCCCCATCTTGAAGGAGAAGAATATTCTGATGTTGAATCTTTATTTGAGCTTACTGACGACCCGTCACCAGGATTTTTAATGGCCATTGCTTACACGGATGAAGAGAACAGTCTTTCGGATCAAGATTCTGATTCTGACTCTTTTGAACCTTTATTTGCTATCTCCAAAACAGTCCCAGAACCATGTATTCCCAATACTTCCATCATGTCCTTTACAGATCCATACCCTCTTGTTTGTGTCCAAATCACCTCTTTTCGAAATTCCATAACCATTCCGGTGATCGCTTTGTTGGATACAGGTGCAGCTACTACTGTCATGAACCCTGACATCCTCCCAGAAGAATCTTGGATTCCATATTCTAAAGTCTTTATTGTAGCTAATGGCAATCACTTTGTCATTGATAAGATCAGCAAACCCATAAACATCCAGACCTTTCCAAACCTAAGCATCACTCACCAAGTTCTAGGTTCAAAACTCCCACAAAAAGATCTTGTCATAGGATTTGACCTCCTCAGTCAGATTTCGAACCTCTCTTTCACCCCAAATGGAATTGATTATAGAGGCCAACTTCTCCCTTAGAGCAAAAATCCCAAATCCTTCAATTTTCCCGAGTCTTATGAGTCCAGTCTTTTAGAGTCCTTCAAAAATGATTTTTCCACCACTCAGTCATGTTCACAATCTCACTCACAAATTTTTACGGGCATTTCAAAGACATTGTGGAATAATTTTGAGTTTTACTTCACTTTTCCTTTTGATCACTCTATGCAGATTACACCTCAGACAACAAGACCTCCAGAAATATTGGCGACAAGGATTCCATGCATTGCTTCAATCGACACTTCTTGTCTTCCTCCTGAGGTTGTAGAATTAATTCATGACCTCACTCTCCCTCTCAGAAGCACCCTCAATTACAAATTATTTCACAGGCTTGTTCTTAGGAACCATGGTCCTGCAGTTTTTCGAGGGATTTCAAACAATCCAAACCGCCCTTTTACTACCATATATCATACATGCAAATTGTGGTCCCTTCCGAAACCACACAAAATAGCTTTTGTATTTAACACTACAAAGTTATATTCTTATCTCTGGTGTTGTGACCAAGCTAATGGTCTTTCTCCAGAAAAGCTTGTCATGTACAAAATCCTCAACTGATTTCTTCCTACAGGTGGTTGGGTTCATTTCCTCAGTGGTAGGTATGAGAATTATGTAGTCCTCTGTTTACACAGGTCAATAATGAATCTTCATACAGCCAATTCCCCACCAAGACTCTACCACTTCCCAACAGAGGAAATTTTAAGATGGTACTCTTTCAATATTGCCACTCCCAGAATTCAAAAAGATCACCCGGAGGACCGAATAAATATTATCCTTCAAATGGCAATTAAAAATGGAATACAATTTAATAATTCAGAGTACATCCCTTGGATGAGACAGTATGGACTCCTAAATATTCCACTTACACTGGTATGGCAATCTCATCCATATTTTGCTGAATTATGGATTCATGGCAATGAACAGTCCTTCTCTACAAGGATTCAATTTTCGGCTCCAGACGAACCATCCAGTTCAGATGATGACCATTTCAATGAATCATGGTTACCTCATAATAATTATGAAGCAGAAGATCGTACAAGTCCTTAAAATATTACTTCAGTCCTTAAAATATTAATTAAGTCTTCAAAGTATTATTTTAAATCTTAAAATTTCGTTTTGTATGATGATAAAAAAAAATTGAAAAAGCCGAAAAAACCAAAAAACGTGGGCAAACTTCTAAAATCAGATTTTCTCCTTCTCTAGAGTCTTCTAGTGTTAGTTTTATAGTCTAGAGTAGCTCTACTATTCTAATATTGACTAAGAACTCACCATTAGTAGTCTTTATTAGATTTATGTGTTTTAAATGTCCGCTTTGTAATTATTTGTGTATATTGTACTTAGTTTTGCATTCGAGTCCGGATTTCAAATCCGCACATGTTTGTACTGTTTGTATTTTATTTTCGAGTCCAGATTTCAAATCCGCCAGCTGTTAAAATTTTACTGTACATTAGTTTTGGTTTAGAGTCCGGATTTCAAATCCGCACATGTTTGTACTGCTTGTATTTTATTTTCAAGTCCGGATTTCAAATCCGCTTTGTAAGTTATGCCTATAAAAGACATTGTATATCCTCTTGTTTCCTCAGAAGTTGATGAGAGGAGAAAGTTAGTAAAAGAAAGAAGTTTGTTTCACAATTCTTTTGTCTTCCTTTTTTCTTCCTTATGCTTTTCAATCTTTAGTTTTCTTTCCCGTAGAGATTTTCAAGTCTTCTTTTTCTTTTTCTTACTTCAAGCAAAACTATCTTCTAGTAGTAGTATGTTTTAATTATTGTTTATACTAGTTTAAATATTTAGATTTTAAAGATTAGTCTCTTATTTTAAAGATTTTCTTATTTCCACGTATATTTGGTATCAGAGCCATGGTTGGCTAATTTTTCGGTGACTGAATCTGAAATGCGGAGGAAAGTTTATGACCCGATAAAGTTATTATTGTTTCAAGATTTTATACACAGTACTGGTTTAATTCTTCTTCTGATTACTAACACTGCTCATGGTCTTTGATTAGTATGCTCTGAATTATATCACATTTGCCTATTATTGGATCTTTGATATATGCTATAAGGATTTACTACAGGATATGAAGACAAAGGATATTTACTATCTTCGGAAACATAATCTAGTTCATAAACATTAGAAATATGATAATTAGAAAAACGAGGTGGATCTGCAAGAGCTACTAAACTAGACGAGGAGTTTGTAGACATGATAAAAACGAGATGGGACCGAATCTGAGAGCAAGAGTATATTTATGACCATAAAATTCAATATTTCTTGATTTGTTTTCATAAAATCTGCTCAACAAAAAAAAAAATTATTTTTTTGCTATAGCCTACCTAATGCCCAACATCTCTCTCATAGACAGGCAAACACCGGCCTCCGGCATAAACTTTGATTTTTTTTGGGGTGGGGGGGGGGGGGTTCCATGCTAGTAGAATTCTTCTAAAGTGTTCAGTTACTCAATTATGTCTTAGTTTTCTGTTGAAAGTATTCACAGAAGATCCAATAATAGGCAACTGTGATATTTTAAAATTTATAATTGGTCGAGAAAATTTTAATTTTAAATTAATTATATAGATTGACATCGTTGACTTATTAAAATGAAATTGTTAATTTTAATAGTTTTATTTTTCATATTATATTTTATTATTTCTCTTTTCAATACTATTCAAGATCCCATATTGAAAGTTTATTAAGTTTTTCAAATTTGACAACATTATAAATAAAGGGGTTGAGAATGGTTTTTGATTTAATGAATTGGTTGAGTTGGTTTTTAATCCATTAAATTGAGTGATAAATCCAATTTGTTTTCATTCAAATGGTTAAAGTTTTTTTTAAAAGAAAATTAGGTTACTGAATCATTTAGTTTTGTATTTAACTCGCACGCAAACCTGCTCACTGAACGTTTTTCTTTAAAATAGTAAAAACTTTAAAAATTAACTGTTGTTGATCAAACCATGTGATTTTTCAGTATCATTAACTGAGTTGGAATTTTCCCAATTAATTGGAGAGACTGAATTTATTTACTTTTCAGATTGTTCAATTAAACAATATGTTTTCCAAGAAAATTACCATAACGACCTTGAGTGATAATATAAGAAAAATAACAAGAACAAAAATTATTAATTATTATTATAATTATATGAAAAAAACTCTCCATGCTCAACAGAGTGATAATATAAGAAAATCATGTCAAATTACTAAAAACAACTGTGTATGCAAACTTATGCAGACATTCAGATTAATTTGATTTTTAATCTATACTTCTGTGTTTGTTCCTGGGATGGTAAAAAAGGATAAAATGGCCAAATCCCTCAAAAAAGTACATTTTTACTATTAATAATATTTTCTTTTAAACGAAGACGCTTTTATATAATCCAAAAAATATGCTCTCAATGCTGTCCTTCTGTAGTGAAGGGGAATATAAGAGAATTTTACCTAAAACCACATAATATGATATCTAAAATGTGTCATTTTTTCTTAATTGATATTTTTTTTGTGAGGTTAATAATATTTGTCATGGTAAAAGAGTGGGGAAATAGACACAAGTAAAGGGAAGATGTGATAATTTATTCTTAAACTAGAAAAAAAAAATGCACTTCTTTATCTAATTTATTAATACTTTCTTACAATATATAAATTCCGTGCATAGCATAGGTCTTTTGTTAGTATATTTATATTATAGAACATGTTTTCAGTTTCGAACAATTACAAGCCTTCACAATCCTACATGTACTTTCCTGAATTTTTTTTAATTAGTTTAAAATTTTATAATTGGTTGAGATAATTTTTATTTATTAAATTAATGATATATCTTGACATATTTGACTTATTCAAATGAAAATGAAAATGAAAATGTTAATTTTAATAATTTTTTATTTTTTATATTCTATTTTATTCTTTTTCTCTTTTCAATACTAATCAAAATCCCACATCGAATGTTTATAAAGTTTTTAAAATTTTACAACATTATAAATAAAAGGGTTGAAAATATTTTTTACTGAATAAATTGGTTGAGTTAGTTTTTAGTCCATCAAATTGAGTGACAAATCCAATTTGCTTTTCAATTTTTTCATTCAAATAGTTAAATTGTTTTTAAGAAAATTAGTTCACCGAGTCATTTAGTTTTATATTGAACTTGCTGGAGAACCTTCTCACTAAACTTTTTTCATTATAAGAGTAAGAACTTTAAAAACTTAATTTATTGTTGATCGAACCATGTGATTTGTAGAGTATCATTAACTAAGTTGGAATTTTCCCATTGAATTGAAGAGACGAACTTTACTTGCTTTTCAGGTTGTACAATTAAACAAAAGATATTCCAAGAAAATTATCATCCTGACCTTGAGTCATCTTTGAAAGAAACCTTTAAAATAATAATCGCTAGACTTTATAGCCATTCAAGAACATGAAAGAATAATCGCAGGACTTGAGCAGCCAATGAACTAATTTTGAATTTTCTAATTAGTTTAAAAGATTTTTATTTGTTGAATAATTTTTTATCCAGTAAATTAAAAGTAAGTTTGGCATATTTGTCTTATTCAAATTAAATTATATTTTAATATTTTTAATGACTTTTATTTTTCCTATTCTATTTTTTTATTTTTAAATATTATTCAAGATCCCACATCGAAAGTGTATGAAGATTTTGGAATTTGACAATATTATAAATAGAGGGGTTGAGAATGTTTTTAATTGAATGAATTGGTTGAGTTGTTTTTTAGTCCATTAAATTGAGTGACAAATTTTATTTGCTTTTCAATTATTATTTTTTAGTCCGCAGTAAAAGTTTCATTCCCACCGTAAAAGTTTTTTTAAAAAAAATAGTTGTTCACTGAACAATTTAATTTTTTGTTGAATCCTCGGCCGAGCATGCTCACTAAACATTTTTCATTAAAAGAGTAACAATTTTAAAAATAAATTTTAGTTGTTCGGGCCATTTAATTCTTATTGTATCACTAACTATGATGGAATTTACCCAATGAATTGGAGAGACGGACTTTATTTGATTTTCAGATGGTTCATATTAGACTTATTCAAATTAAATTATATATTTGAGTATTTTTAATGGTTTTTTATTTTTCATAGTCTAATTTTTTTTCTCAATATTATTCAAAATCACAAATCGAAAGTGTGTTAAGTTTTTGGAATTTGATAACATTATTAATGGTTGAACATGATTTTAATTGAGTGAATTAGTTGAGTTGCTTTTTAGTCTATTAAATTGAGTGAAATTTTCTATTTTATTTTTCAATTTTTTCATTCGACAGTAAAATATTTTTTTAAAGAAAATTGGTTCAGCGAGCCATTTAGTTTTTTTGTTGAATCCGCAGCCGAGCCTGCTCACTAAATTTTTTTCATTAAAATAGTTAAAACTTTAAAAGATAAATTTAGTTGCTCGAGCAATTTAAATCTTATTGCGTGCCTCTAACTGGTTGGAATTTGCCCAATGAATTGAGAGACGGCCTTTATTTGATTTTCATATGGTTCATATTAGACTTATTCAACTTAAATTATATATTTTAATATTTTTCATGATTTTTTATTTTCATGTTCTAATTTTTTTTTTTTTTTTTCAATATTATTCAAGATCCCACATCGAAAGTGTAAGAAGTTTTTCAAATTTTATAATATTATAAATAACGAGGTTGAGTATGGTTTTTAATTGAATTAATTGGTTGAGTTGTTTTTAGTCCATTAAATTGAGTGACAAATCTAATTTGCTTTTCAATTTTTTTCATTCTAACAGTTCAAAGTTTTTTTAAAGAAAATTAGTTTTGGTAAATATGCTTGTAATCTAATTGAATTAATTTTGTTAATATTGGTAAATATGCTTGTAATCATCTTTCCGTGGGAGTCTACAATTACATACTATAGCGTCAGTAGTGGAGCTAGGGATGGCAATTTAACCCAACCCGACGGGTACCCAACCCAATCCTACCCTAACGGGTTGGGTTTTTTTGGTTGATTTCGGGTATTGGGTCGGGTTATGGGTTTGAAAATTTAAAACCCGTACGGGTACGGGTAGGGTTGCGGGTATGTGGTAAACCCAACCCGTACCCCACCCGTATATATATAATATATATATATATTAAATATTATCATTAAAATATTATAACTAAGGAAATAAATTATATTTTAAATAAGATGGCAAGAAAAGCATAAGATGGTAGAGATTTGAAAAGCCAAAGCCCAAAAGTCTCAATAGTGGAACAACTTGTCTGAAGATTGAAGAATTAAACTTAATATTTTATTGTTTACTTAATTGTTTCCATTTGAATGTTTATTGTTCTATGGCCAAACATATCTCTGCCACATTCATTTCTGGTGCATTTGTGCACTTGTTTCTGTTGCTTTTGGTGCATTTGGTAAGATTGAAGATTTTAATCCCATTATTGTTTTTGGTATATTTTCTTTATGACTAGTGACTACGAACAAATAAAAATTATCTATCGATAGAAATTCCACGGGTACTACCCGTACCCATCGGGTTTTTTGGAAAAAGGGTAGGGTCGGGCAATGGGTTGACACATCAAAGGGTCGGGTTGGGTTTTGGGTTATACTTTTAAGATTAGGGTCGGGTAGTGGGTATAGCCAAAACCCTCCCCAACCCTACCCATTGCCATCCCTAAGTGGAGCCAGGATATTTGCGTAGGGGTGACCGAATTAAAAATCGGTCATTGTTGAAACATAATGAGAAATAATTACCATTAGGTTTCGCTTGAATTTTTTTCCCCTTTTTTTCAAGTAAATTCTGCATCCTTTTCTCTAAAAGTTACTACATATTCTCTCGCAATAAATAAGTCATGCCCCACAAATCTCTCCTTCCCTCCTCAAAAGAAAAAAATAACCCTTTTTAAGGCTCTTTAAAAAATATGCAAGACAAATAAACAAGCAAAATACCGTCTCAGCTCATTTAAAACCCACACCTTATTTCCCCATTTCATTCTTTTTGTCTACAATAAACAACCAAATAAATAATTAAATAAAACAGTATCATAAATAAACACATTCAAGACCCGATATTTATTACAAATTCGCCACAAAAAAAAAGATTTCTCACAAACACGGAGATTCAGAACGAGTAAATAAATAAATCCACATCGAAAAGGGATCACCATAACAAATCCATTCACTGAATAGACTCAAATATTAAGCCAAGAAACTGTGTCACAGTGAGTACAAAATGTAAAAAAGATTTCCAGATAAATTTTTATTTTCATGAAGGGAACTGATTTTCTAGAGATCCAACACAAGAAACTCTGATCTTGCTGCCATTGAACGCGTTCGGGTACCAGAAACTCACCAGACATCAGGACGGAGCTCTCCAGTTGCCGGTGGCATCCATCTTCCTGAGTTGTAGACACTCTCGCCAACTTTCCAACCAGGAACATCCTTCATTATTCTAGCTTCCTCTTCGAGATATTTCTT
This sequence comes from Vinca minor, assembly GCA_026122235.1. Classification (NCBI taxonomy): domain Eukaryota; kingdom Viridiplantae; phylum Streptophyta; class Magnoliopsida; order Gentianales; family Apocynaceae; genus Vinca; species Vinca minor. The sequence continues at coordinate 9,082,786 of JAOCZM010000192.1, forward strand.
CCACTCTTTGACGAATCTGAAGGAAGACATAATCAAGAACATCGATTAACAATCAAGTTTTATTCAGAACAAAAAGGTGGTTGAATGTATTCCCAATAGGAAGACGATTTTTTTCACCTTTCATCCTCTTCAGCTTGAAGGATGGGCAAGATAGCCCTGCGAGCAGCATATTTTTCTTCTTTCAGTGCCCTACATAGTCAAAGAACAATTCAGTGTCATCCAAAATCTGTTTCAAGAACATTAAAAGGCTATTGCTTCAAGTAAAACCCTGGTAAAGAAAAACTTGATGGTGATCATCACTTAAAAATCTCAGCAAAAGAAGGCAGAAAAGAACGGAAAAAACTCAAATTTATAAACACAGCCTCACACTCAACCCAAAAAGTGTTGCACGGCAATCAGAACAGTGAATATAACACACAAGAGGCAAGATAACCAGCTGTAATAAAGCATGTTTGCGCTAATAAGCCTTAGAACGGTGACCAGAACATCAGCTCAGTTACTAGCAGCAGAAGAAAGGTTACGACCCACAAAAGTTAAATCTCCCTATCAATCCCCCCCCCCCCCTTTTTTGTTTCTCTTGACAATGATATAATAATAGAATGTCTAAAAAGAACGCTTCACTGCTTCTTTTACATAGAACTCCATTAAAAAAAATATTGGAACTATACTTTGTAGCTCAAGCATAATCACATCTGGGGGTGCCCTACGGCCATTACCCAGTATATATAAAACGGAAAGCTATTGATACATTGCACTCCTGTGATCCAGTTCCTCATGTAACAATAATATGGTTGCCAAAAGGTTTTGCCCTTGAACTAGTAACACAATTGAATACCAAACAAGAGAGCGGGCTAACCCATAGAAAAGTGTAAACAAGAGATAAATCAATTATAATAAGCTGAAGGATTAACAAAAAATCGGAATGATTTCATGACTGGACATTTCCTGTATAGGCCATCTATTTTTATAAAACAAATTAGAAATATGTTCATAGCTGAATGAACATGCAAAATACCCATAATTTAACTATCTAACTGATGAACAGCATACATCATTCTCTTAGGATTTTAGATACAGTAACATAAATAGATTTTATACTGGTAAGGAAACAAATGCATCTGCTGGAGAGAACCGTTTTCCGGGAACTGCAAACCAGGATATTCTCAAGAAAATAGGCATTTTCTGAAAAAACATTCAGACATCCATTTTCCAAAATGCAGTGCTAATTTCATTTTTCCACGTAAGAATCTGGAGAATGACAAAGCCTGCTGGGCATCAAGATAGATCCAGATGGTTTCTGGATTTTTTTAAAGACTTAACCCAAAAGGTGGAGAAATAATATCGGGTGATAATCTCTGTTCACAACATAAAAGAATACCCAAGACATTTGAAATTTGTGTTATCTTTAATCATAATACAGTTGCCATCATTCTTAACATCATGAAGTTAGAAAATTTAGTCAACCAAAAATTTGGGAGTTTTATAAAAGTGAATTTCTAGTGAAAAAGTATTATGACCAATGCACACCAAAAGCTAGGTGCATGAAACAGCGTTGTCAATAGCTGTGCTATAGCAGAGGAGCGGAGCGGGCTATGGCCGCTATGGGCAACTCAATAGTGTTGCGGAATACTATAGAGAAAATAGCTGTAAATAGCGTCACTATCTGGATATGGGCTAAAAAATCCATCTTGCCCTCAACAGCAATCATGATCATAGTCAAACTATTAGGGGTAAATTGGGGATTTCAAACCCAAAAAAACCTAATTAACCGCGACCCAAACGTCAGTGACCCGAACGCCGATGCTACTACCACTCACTTTCTTCTTCTTTACACACTTGAAAAGGAGTTATTGACTTTTCACAAAAAAAGTTATTTGCTCCATTAGGAATGAGAATTATTAGTGTTGTAAAAGTCGGGCTAGTCCGCCGACTAGTCGCTAGTTGGCCCCCAACTGACTAGAAAACCCTAAAATCGAGGTAAAAAATCGGTTCGGTCAAAATCAGTTGACTTTTTTATTATTAAAAAATCAGTTTTTCTGCCCAAAACGAGCAGAGAATTTAAACATAAAAAAACTTTTCCCAGCCTTAACCATCAATTTCAAGCCGTCGACAAAAAGTTGTTCTTCTCTCAATTTGAAGCGGACTGCCGACGACCGCCGACTGCGGAGCTCCGACGAGACCAGGTATTCTGCAGGCCGAGTTCTCTGGGTGACATACCTGATTCAGTTACATTAGCTTGCCCACCTGGTATCATTCTTTCCACTCTTGTGTGTATCTGATGTTTTTTTTTTAATTTTTTACATATAATTTTTCCTTTTGTATATGATTTTATGGATTGACCAATTGATGAATACATTGTAATCTAGGTAAGCCGACTACTCGCTAGTCCCCGGTCTGGCAACCGATTAGAGACTATCGACTTATGCAACATTGAGAATTATTAGAGAGGGAAAAGACTCAAAGAGAGAAACCCGGAAGAGGACGGACACATAGGAGATGAATGAGGCGTTGATGGAGGAGGAGACCCAAAAGAAATGTTTAGCTAATGGAAGAAATATCTAGAATCCCCTTTTGTAGATGAGAAAAATACGCGTTGGGCTTATGCATCAAAAATAGAGTTATTTGCCTATTAAGGCCTCCACTTATTTATGACAATATGCTTTCACTCCCTAAAAACACTTTTTTCAACCCAAAAAAACCTTTGCATCTTCAGCAAATCTTCACCAAACAAACTCCTTCCTCTAAAAAAATCAAATAGCGCGTTTTTGCAGGTCAGCCGCTATCCGGAATTAACTACACAGGCATGAAATCCATAAATCAGAAATTATCATCTCAAAGCCGTATAAAATGGAACCTCAAATTCAGCGACCATATTAATTCCCACATTCTAAAACTTCAGCTAAATCCTTTAAAGGAGCTTATCTGGATGTATTTACTAATGTGCGTCAGTCAAAAAAAATTAATATAAGATGTACAAATTTTGGCTATGAACTGATTAATTATATCAATCCTGCTTGCATGTTTATGTTTTTCTCGGGTTTCCCAGTGCACTTTCATCCTTAAAACCGAAACAATTATTTACATCAATGTCTTTTACTGCCAATGTTCGTGAGACTGAGCATAGTGTTTGCTCCTTTGTGTTCAATATTTGAAACACAGTAGATCAATCTCCTAAGAGACCACATTTGGTCGACTATGGCATAAACTTTCATTTATTTTATGCTGAACCATGAATTACCAGGATCTTGACCAGCTCCGCATGGAAGAAGCAATCATTCATAACAGTGACACAGTTATTGTGACATAGAATGAAGCTTACAGTATCTTCAGAAGGCAGATTCCTAACAGTTTGGAGAATATCTCCTAACAGTAAGACTACATGATTACTAGACTGGTCTCCCAATAGAAAAATTGCAACAGGAACAGACACATTTGGCATTCAAACCTCATCAATACAATGCAATTCCACTTGGTACAAGTTTCTAGGCACCATGGAAGCAACTATATAACTCAAACCCCAATTAAGATAAGAAGCTGTCCCCATTTCAAGATATATTTCAGTATCAAATAAATCAACACAATGAAAGAACAAATAACTCAACAAAATCCCATCTCAATTCATCCAAAACCCAAATCTTATTTTTCCCACTCCAGCCATTTCTTCTACAATATAAACAACCAAATAAAATAAAAAACTAAATAAATCAGCATCATCCATAAAACAATTCAATAAATTAATTCAAGACCCAATCTTTATAACAAAATTCGCAAAAAAAATCACACGAACACGGGAGATTAAGAACCGAGTAAAAAAATTGTTTGACCTGCGGATCTTGTTGCCTTGGCCGACTTGGTACATGCCCCAGGAAAAGGTACCAAAAGCAGCTAAGAAAATAGCGATAGCGCTAGGTCCTTTGTTAGGGATCCGGCGAGCGAACCTGACCGGAGCAAAACCACCAGGGGGTGGGCCGTCTTGAAGAAGAGGCATGTCCTTAACGCTAGCCATTCCTGGCTTATTCCTCACCACCGCCTCCGTCATCTTCCTCCGGTTTCTCTTTCTCTGATGATTTCTGAGTTTTTTGTTTTTTGCAGTTTATCTGTTTGTGAAAATGTTTTTGGAGTTTTGGGGCCTTTGGTTTGGTTCAGCTGGGCGTGATGACTGATAGACTGAGCAGTTAGAGAATGTTATGCTTCGGTTGTGGTTAGGGGTTGAACAAGGGGTAGCAAATGGAACTGAGACACGTATAGGTGTAGAGGTGAGAGCTTGGTGACAGGCAGGTAATGTTATATTTGTGAAGAATATTGGATTAATTCTAAAAAGGCATATTGGTGAATTTAGTCCCTAAACATAGTGATTTTGGCCCCCATTCTAAATTTCTTTGTATTTCGGTACCCAAACATATTTCGTTTTGTGGGGATGGTCCTTCCGTCCACATCTGTTACGGAGAAAATGAATTTTGAATTACTTTTTAAAGTTGTTGCAAAATGACCATTTTACCCCTAGGCTCAGTATCCTTCACTCCTGGGCTTATTCACTCAATCTCATTTCTCCCACCAAAGCCAACCGAGGTGATCATCTTCCCAGGGCGCCTCCAACCCTAAACACCTCATTCAAACTTCATCAATCTTCTCCAATCATCCCCAAAATCTAATGACTTTCTCCATTGACTTTCTTCGAGTCCGCTCAGTCCTCAACTTCAAAGAATGCAACAATTGCTGCAAAGCACCTAAAACTCCAATTTCCATCTTGTTTTCATCTTCGAAAGAAAAACTAAAAATAGCACCCGCCGCGTGTTCTTGGGACTCCTTGAACCCATTTTTCATCAAATCAATCAAAATTGGGATACTAATAAAGACCCAATTAAGCTCTTCAATTTCATCACAAGAACTTCGTCTTTCCCTGAAGATACTGAAAAAGACCCAAGTAACGTTTTGTCGTAAATAATTTTTGAGCAAGTCGACGGGCCTGAAGACTAATAAAAGTAGCAAGTGGGGCGGGTAGTGAAAGGGAGAAAAGACGACGTCTTATTAGAAATTACAGATTCTTCAGAGCTCGAGGAAGAATAGTACAAATGGTGGTTCTTAGATCTTAGCTCAGAGGCGGCGTGAGAGAACAATATCGGAGGATTTTTCGAAACCCCTTTTAACAATTCCTTCTCATATGATTTTGACATTAGATTTTGAATAGTTTATTTAATTGAAGAATAATCCGGTGGGAGAAGAGGTTGGACATGAGATTTCTTACACCAAAAAAGAATTGTTGTTTTTATAGCTAAATTAGGGATTATTGTGGAGAAATTAAGGATTGAGTTGTCTGTAAGAGAAGGGGTAAAATTCAAGTCTTTGCAAATATCAAGTGATGCTCGGTCAAATGTTTGGCCAGATGAAACTACTACAGTCTACATGATCAAACATTAATAACCCAGAAAGTAGACATAAAAATTCCTTAGGTGGGTCTGTTCTTTGAGGGATTTCGGTGAAGAAGAAGAAGATGATGATGATCTGTAAATGGAAATCTTCCATCTATGATGCTTTCCTTTTCCACCCATTCTCCCATATTACCCTTCCCATTTTGGAGTTTTCATTTATTTTTTTGCTCTATAACTGTTGACCACGACAGATTTGGACGGAAAGACCATCCCCACCAAACGCAATATGTTTGGGTACTGAAATACAAATAAATTTAGAATGGGGACCAAAATCACCAAGGTCACTATGTTTAGGGACTAAATTCACCAATCTGCCTTCTAAAAAAAATACATAAGTTTGGTCCAATTGTCAATTGGCTATAGATACACAACCCTGACCATTATTCTTTTATATTTTATTATTCTTTTTATTACTAAATCTATAAATGACTACACCAAAATCAAATAATGTAGTGAAAGGAATGACTCACTTCTTAGGAATCAATCAATCCTATAAATGATTGATCTGATGTATCACGGAAATTCTTATATTTTGTTATCTTAGTTAGTTGAATTGCAATTAAACTCGACCCAATCTTTTCCTAAAAGGATTGTGCCGAATACAAAGATTTTTTTTTTCATTTTAAATATTTTTCGGGTGGAGACCTCGAACGCCATAGAGGAATTCAATCTGACAATTAAGGTACAAAATTTGGTCGTTGGCTAAAAAACTTTTGTTAGTGGTCGAACAATTTGGTTGGAAAATAAGTGAGTCTCGACATCAAAAGGGTACTAAAAAAGTATTTTTGTTGAAATAATTGTAATTCATTTCTTTTTTTTTTATTCTTCTACCAATCCCCTCCACTCCATTCCCACCACGAGTATTACGTTGAACACACGGGTGTCTTTACATACGGGACACTTTAATCAGTCTTTGGATCATGTCCTTTTGGCATGTCTTGATCCAACGGTTGATTATATGGGAGTGGCATTTACGACCGAGATTAATTTCCCCATTTCCCACCTCAATAGTCCAAAAATTTCAGATTCCAATATCCATCTCTCTCTCTCTCTCTCTCTCTCATACTTTTAGATATATCATTCTCTATCTCTTTCTTTCTCTCACTTTTAGATATCTCCCCCTCTCACTGTTCTGTCTAGTTCAATATTCTCTCTCAATTTTTCATTTCATCTAAAACTTGATTTTATGAATTATTCAGCACGGCTAAAAAGTTGATTGGGCTTGATGAGTGTTAGCCATATTAACCAAACCGGGTTAGCAAAACTCAACTAGAAGATCTAGACTGGCAATGTTAAACCTTAAATTTCGGCCTTGTGGAAACAATATGTTGATGTCGAGAAAACCGAGACTAATAGTGCTCTATTCCTTAAATCTTCTACGGGTTCCATTAACCCGAAAGCACTCTCCTTTGGTAACAATCTCTTCAATAATAGTCTTCGGTGGGTTCTTAAAAAACAAAGAGCATGTCAGGTTTTGGCCAAAAGATTGGACAGACATGGGCCCGCTGATATCCTTCATTTATGGGCCGCTCCAACATGAGGAAGATGGTCTCCTTGTCGATTGTTACTACCCAAACAGGACTTAGGTGTTGGATAGAATTTTTTTCCCTCCCACATTTTCGGTTTCAGACCATTAAATCTACCCCTAGAAACCTTTATTCGCCAGACCCAGGCAACGGGAAATTTATGCAATAAAACTTCTCATGAGAATCTTTTACGCTCTAAAAACCTTAACGGCCCAGATCCTGACAAGATTTGGAGCTAAATCTGGAAGGTCCACTACAACCACTAGATAAGAATTTTCCTATGGACTTGTTTCCATTACCGACTTCTGGCCAAGGAACATCTCCTAAAGAGAAAAATGGCACAAGATGGCAGTTGTCCAGTATGTGGAGCGACGGAGGAATTATTAACCATGTCCTTCAAGATTTCACCGTAGCAAAAAAGTTTTTGAATGATCTTAACTTCCATCATGAAAATTCAAATCGAAAAACCTTAATCTTAAATGTTGGCTCTCAAAAGGGTGTAGATTAAAAACTATATCAAGCAGAGGTCAAGACCTTTGGCATACCTTTTTCCTTTATGCTTGCTGGAGCTTATGGATACATATGAATGATTATATCTTTCGAGACTTCACGGTGAGCATTAATTGGATAGAAGATTACATTAGCAAGGCTCGGGAATTCACATTTTTTTGTCCTAAGAACAAAGCGACACATGTTTCTGATACGATCCAAATAGGGTGAAAGACTCCACAACCTCATAAACTGAAGCTTAACTGCGATGGGTCGGCCTTAGGAAATCCGTGGGGCAGCTAACCGAGTTGGGTGGACTAATCCGAGACCATATGAGGAAATGAGTAGAGGGTTTTTCCAAGAACTGGGGGACATCCACAAATACCCTTGAAATCAGGGGTTTGCAGGATGTCTTAGTTCAAGTAAAAACTTTACAAATGGCTAATTTTGATATTAAGCCTGATGCTGAGGTAGTCATCTCGCTTATGTTATTAAATAACACTAACTTTCACAATTTCTCTGTTTTAATCAATGATTGTAGACACTTCCTCATTGAAATGCCAGGATTCAACATATTTTTAGGGAGGCCTGCGGATAAACTGGCGAAAGGAGGAAAAGCCAATGCAACTCCTAGGGGTGTACATTCGGTATTCGGAACAAAATTTTGGAATTCGGTTCGGTTTTTTAACGTTTTACGAAAACCGAACCAAAATTTTATGAAAATCGAATACCGAAATTATTTCGATATGGTTCGGTTTGTACCGAAATTTCATTTTTCTTGTGGATATCAACTTAATAAAAATTAGACAAAGATACAATTATAATCCACAATTAAAATAAATAATTAAGAATAAAAAATACAACTCTACAACAATAAAATAATTAATTCAATCCCTAATAATTTGGGATATGGGTGGGGATGAATATTAGACAGACCTAACATTTGGCAATAAATGATAAAGTTGACGCTCCCAGAATGTCACTGAAACAGATGGATTGAAGACAACTCTCAGTAATATTAATAATACTTATAAATATAATGCAAATTTTATGAATAATAAAAAAATTGGTCCATTCGGTATTTCGATTTTTAAAAATTGAAAACCGAATTAATTCGACTTTTTCAAAACCGAACCGAATAAACTGAATCATATAATAAAATTCGGTTTGGTTTGATTTGGTTCGGTTTGATATTTCGGTTTAACCGAATAGTGAACCCCCTAGCAACTCCCATCATTTTGTATACCTCCCCGGTGGGGCAACTTTCCATAGACTGGTTTGTAAGACACATATTTAATTTCTATTGAATCAACGTTTTTTAGGGGTTTTGCATTAGACTAACATGGGTTTAGCATAATGGTCATAACATGACAGCCAAAAAATTGGGAGAAACATTTTTGGCCAAAACGGAAGTGGGTCCAAGACTTCCGTCTAAGCTGACGTGGCGCTCTCCCAGACGCGCCTTGCCACGTCGGCCAAGACAGAAGTGGGACTTCCGTCTTGGCCCCAGAACGGAAGTCAACTCCCAGATTAAAATCCCCAAAATCCTCTTCTTCTCCCTTTCACGAATTCCCCAAAATCCCTAAGGCAAAAAAAAAAAAAAAAAACCTTCCCCCTGCCGCCTGTGTCCCTCAAGCACCGCCGCTGTCCCTCCACCACCAATCTCCACCACATTGCTCTCATTCTCTCAATCTCAAAGGTATAAATTTTTTTTTTTGAATTTAACTTCAAATCTACAAATTATGTTTATAAATAGTTGTGAATTTGGTAAATTAGAGTAATTTGTTCATTTTTTGAAGTTTTTGTATTTGTGAATTTAGGGCATTTCTCAATTTAGGGCATTTATCAATTTAGGATTTTTGTGAATTTAGGGTTTTTGTGAATTGTTATTTTGTGACTTTATACTTGGGGAATTTTTTAATTTGGTGATATAACATGTGTTTTTTCTGATAAATTGTATGTTTATTGTTTTTTGTATAGATGTCTGTTCCTGCTCATCTTCTGCCCGGTCCATATGATGCTAGTGTTTTAAACAAACATACAACGCATAGATCTCTAAGAATATGGGGTGGGGATGTTCAACTTAACACAAATTTAAAGATTACTAGTAACTATGGTAATTTTTTTTATGCTTACCGAAATGAAACCAACTAGCGAGTGATTCAGCTGATAGACCATATAGGTTTTGGGGGTTGTTGTAGAATTGGAAAAATCAAGATAGATCACGCTTTAGTCACTGCATTAGTAGAGCGATGGTGCCCTGAGACCCATACTTTTAACCTACATTGCGGTGAGGTGACCATTACCCTAGAGGACGTTGGATGCCTTCTAGGACTACCTACTGGGGTCACGTAGTGTCGTGGCCTGAGGACTACAACATGAGTAAAAATCAGTGGATTGACCGCGTGTTCGACATCCTAGGATTTCGCCCCCACCGGCTTCAATTATGGGTAACACCATCGCACTGTTAGAGGTTTATGCCCATATTAGTGTGCCCCTAGGCGATGATGCTACTGAGTTGGCGATAGAGTAGAGGGCTAGGGCTTTGATTTTCCTTTTGATGTCTACTTTTCTTTTTCCAAATAAGTCCGGGTCCCGGGGGAACATGCGTTATCTCCTCACAATCAGCGATGGTATCCTAAAAAATGACCAACATTCTTGGGCTAGCGGTGTCCTTGAACATCTGTACCGCCAGATGTGCACCTCTTCACAGGCTGTTTCGAAGGACATTTCTGGTTGTTGCTTGCTAATTCAGGTTTGTCTAAATTGTATACAGTTTTATGGTTAATATGTAGTTCGAATATTTAATAACTGCTTCATTGTTTGTTTTTACCAGTTGTGGGCGTGGGAGCGAATATCATGTCTCCGTCCTGAGAACCGAGGCCCGATTCAACATGATATTCACGCTGACGGTAGAGCTTACAGATCACGGTGGAATACAGGCCGGAGTTTCCCCAACGCCCCGAAATCGCAGCTTACGGTGTTTCGTGATCAGCTAGGTATGTTGACGGACGCACAAGGGGTAAGTAATTTTTGGTAATCTTGTATTTTTTATTTAAATTAGATAAAGCGTTTTACAATAACTAGAACTTATTTTTGCAGTTTATGTGGAGACCGTACCCTATTGGGTAATTTCCGTGAGAGCTGCTCGGGATGAAGGCTTCCAGGTGACCTGTCGAGCCCGTACGCCACTCGTTTGCTTCGAGATGGTTGAGTACCACATGCCTGACAGGGTTGCTAGGCAATTCGTCTTCCAGCATGTGATACCAATCCCGGCGGTGGAGGAAGGTACTCAAGAGGGTATTGACCTCCACTCATTCAAGGCGGGAGCGGCTCGAAATTGGGAAGGCCAACACGCCATTTACATAGCTTTGTGGGAAGGCCGCGTCGATGCACTGGCGGACGCTGCTCCCATTCCCGGTAATGTTATTGTACCTACCTGTGAGTACATGGATTGGTACAATCGCATTACCGTCCACCTTCTGACGAACCCGCAAAATAGGGATCTCGGGCCACTTCCGATGGGCATTCAACCCATTGCTACATTTGAGGCTATTTTTGAAATTTTTTTCGTTTAGTTGTCAACATTATTCTTTTTATTTAAAATATACTAATTTGAATATTTATGTTGCAGGAGGAATCTAACAGATTAATGCTCGAAGAATTCAAGAAGCCTGCCTCTCGAATAAATAGTCAGTACAAGACTCTCATCGCCTGGGCTGCCAAAACCATAAAAGAGGCATTCGCAGCGGCTGGGAAGACAGTGTCATGCAAATCGCGCGCCGTCGATGTAGCAGAAGCTGCAGTTCTGCAACCGATCACACAGTCGAGGGAGCATGTTCCAGGAAGGTCTCTGGTTGGGAGGCAAGGTACTCGCAGGAATCGGCAGGCCACTCAGGAGGACTTGGCCACAAGGCGACTTCGACAACGTGGCGGTGCATCAGAACCGGCTCAACTTGAGGAAGATACGACGCAGTCTCCAGCCCAGACTCAGTTCCCCACTCAGGCCGATGTACCCACCCCTTTTGAATACCAATTTTCGAGCATCAGTACTTATTCTTAGACGGGGGGCATCCTGGAGCGGGGCCTTCTACATCGGCACAGCCGGGTGTCTATTCTGGTGGGTCGTCATCGTATAGCCTCGACATTACTCAGGCACAACATCACACTCCACTGCTCCAGTCATTTTACCCCGAGGAGCCGATATTTATCGACCCTGAAGGTGTGGAAGTCATCGCAACGGAGTGTGGTAGCGCCGTGCGAATGAGAGATGGCCACACATACTATATCAGAGAAGAGCGGAGAAGCCCCGATCGATACATACCATCTGGGCCGTAGATAGCATTTACTTTATTTTTGCTTACATTTGTTTCAATATTGTTACGTACAATTTGACATATTTATGTTACAAAAGATTTTTTTTTGATTTTTACATTGTTCGTTTTTTATTAATAAACAATTTATTCATTTTCTTACTCAAATTTTGGTAAATAATTTGTATTAGTGATTGTTTATGTTGTAAGAATACTAATTCAGAAAATTGCAGCAAAAAAAAACTCTTAAGTGTTTTTGGCACAACTCACTGCCAAGTGAGAACGGAAGTCCTGGGTCTAAGAGGGAAGTCTCACTTCCGTCTTGGCTGACGTGGCAAGGCGCGTCTGGGAGAGCGCCACGTCAGCCAAGACGGAAGTCCAACGTTTCTTCCAATTTGTTGGTTGACATGTTATGACCATTCTGCAAAACCCATGTTAGTTTAATGCTAAACCCTTTTTTACCCCCAAAGTAAAAATAGAAAACGTTACCCACTTAGTTTAAACTCTTAAACCCTATATCCATTCAAATTATATTATGATAAAACCCTAAAACCCTAAAAGCTGCCTCTTCTAGACCTTTCTCTTCCCTTCTTTAATAACAAACCCCATTTGTGCGCCCCCTACAGAGTTCTAAATCACTATCTTCTTCAACCCCAGAATTTCCAACTTAATTCTCATTCTCTCCAACAAGATCATGTATCGTTTTGCAGCAAATCTTGCTTCTAAGGCCAGGTAATTCACCCCATTTCAATACATATTATCTTCAAAGTTCTCAACTTTATGGTTTAATTATGTAACCATTGCTGAAATTTGAGTTTTTTCTTGTTTATTTTTTAATTTTTTTCATCAGGGTTGCTAAAAGCAGTAGCCAACAGGTAAAATTCGGCTTACAATGTAAAGGAATTTTCTAATCTGTTTTGTTTGTTTCTGGGGATTTAGTAATTTTTATTTGTTTTGTTTCTGTTATGGTTTTTTTTTGGGTAGGTTTCGAGTAGATTGGGATGGAGTAGAAATTATGCAGCGAAAGAAATTAAGTTTGGAGTGGAAGCCCGGGCTTTGATGTTGAAGGGTGTTGAGGATCTTGCTGCTGCAGTTCAAGTCACCATGGGTCCAAAGGTTAATCTTTTATCAATCTATGTTATGGTGAATTTATTTAAATTATTTAGCTATCCGGCTTTTATTGTTGAATTAAAGTGATGAACCAACTTGGATTGGTTTCCTATTACTCCCTTCAGTTCTTAATATAAGTGGTATACAAGTCTTATTTAATAGAGTAATATTGGTATTTTGATTAAAAAACATCTTATTTTATGCTTCCTTAATTTTCCTACATGTCCTAAATGACTTTATTAAGGAATGGAGGTAGTATTGATTTAGAAGTTTCTCCTTCCAATAGCATGGGGAAAATGTGTGTGAGTTAATAAATATTTTAGTTTGAATATTGGAGATATTATTTGGGTTCAATATATAAAGTTATTTCAGAGGAATGTCTTTCTTTTTAGTTATCTGAAGATTGCTCAGTGTGTGCTAGTAAAGAGTTAGATGGGTATTGAAAAGGTCCTCATCAGATGTATGTGAGCTTAGGCCCATTAATTTTCAAGATAAGAAATGAAAGATTTCAGCATTTACCTTCAGAACGAAATGTTTGTTTGGTTAAATTTTGTTGTGATTATGGAAAGTACTATCTTTTAGTTATTTTGATGATGATCTTTGAGCAAAGGTGACAAATCTTTTCCTTGGTATTTTGATATGTGAAGGGCCGAAATGTGGTGATTGAACAAAGTTGGGGTGCTCCAAAAGTGACAAAAGACGGTGTGACTGTTGCAAAAAGTATTGAATTCAAGGACAGAGTTAAGAATGTTGGTGCAAGTCTAGTGAAACAAGTGGCTAATGCAACTAATGACAATGCTGGTGATGGTGAGTAATACTAATTGCTGATATGATTTTTATTATGTTATTTAATTTGCTTTACGTAATAATGAGTAGAGGTAATTGAATTTTGATGTTAATAGGTAGTTGAAGCAGTTATTCCGTTTTATTGCAGGTACTACTTGTGCGACAATCCTTACACGAGCTATATTCGCTGAAGGTTGCAAGTCAGTTGCAGCTGGTATGAATGCCATGGACCTAAGGCGTGGAATCAACAGTGCTGTGGATTCTGTTGTGACACATTTGAAAAGCAGAGCACGAATGATAAGCACATCAGAAGAAATTGCACAGGTTTGTTGTTCTCCTGAATCAACTTAAGGAGTATTCGACTATTTCTCTCGTCTTTTTTTCCATAGATGAATACACACTCGAGTACCTAGGGATTAAGAGCCATCCAATTTCTTGTTTCCCGACCCTTTTGCTCACTCTCTTTAGCTGCATAGATCAGACTTCTAGATGTTCTGAACCTGGATATCCCTTAGTTGTAAGGGGGTGGGGGTAAAGAAGCTATAATGTCTATGTAAATATGTTAAAATTTACATAGCAATAATGTAATCCACAGTCCATGTCAAGAATATTAATGTGCCGTCATTCAAATAGGTTGGCACAATTTCTGCTAATGGCGAAAGAGAGATTGGAGAGCTGATTGCGAAGGCCATGGGGAAAGTAGGAAAAGAAGGAGTTATCACAATCCAAGTAAGTAATGATCCAATGGTTTTGCTATTGAAACTTACCTGAATTTTTATTAATTCATAGAATCTGTTCCCTTTCATGTTATATAGGATGGGAAAACATTGTATAATGAGTTGGAAGTTGTTGAGGGAATGAAGCTGGACAGGGGCTACATATCCCCATATTTCATTACGAATCAGAAAACCCAAAAATGTGTAAGTCCTCTTGCCTCCCTGTTTGGACATGTCAGATAAATTTGCTATCCTTTACAATTCAGCAGTTAAAAATATTTGAACTTACAGTCTGTTAATGTCGATTTAACTGTAACAATCGTATTTGATGACTATTAACAGGAGTTGGAAGATCCCCTCATTGTAATCTATGAGAAGAAGATTTCAAGCATTAATGCAATTGTAAAGGTGTTAGAGTTGGCTTTAAAGGTAACTTTTGTCACATTTGATACTGAGCTTAACAATGTAGCTTTAAATTTGTAATGTAGTGAGGATGAAGCCTTTCTCTAGATTCCCAACTCCTAATTTGTTGGAATCTTCCTCTATTGCAAAGGACATGTTTTAAAGGAAAACACAAAATGATGCTAATATCTTGGGTTTGTATGTTCTACAGAGACAAAGGCCCCTTCTAATTATTTCTGAAGATGTGGAGAGTGACGCCCTGGCTACTCTGATTCTCAACAAGCTTCGTGCGGGAATCAAGGTGTGTAGTTATCTTTTGAATGAAGTGCAATGAGTTTTCCGCCTTTGGAAAACCTTCTTGCTTTCGCCGAACTTGTTTAACTGATTGTTAATGTAACTAATGCAGGTTTGTGCCGTTAAAGCTCCGGGGTTTGGTGAAAACAGAAAGGCTAGTCTGCATGATCTCGCTGCTTTGACCGGAGCCCAAGTGAGACCAGTTCTTAATCTCTACCTTTTCTGTGTTTCAGTGTATAGTTAATATGCTTATTAAATCCATTCTGCCTCATTATTATATAGGTCATAACTGAAGAGCTGGGGCTGAACCTTGACAACTTGGAGTTGGAGATGTTAGGCTCGTGCAAAAAGGTATGTTGTACTGCTCTCATGTTGATTAATTAGCTTTAGATTTGAGCTTTAGTTGTATCAGACAGTATGTAGTGAACTTAATCCAGGTTGACAGAATCTGCAACTTTTTCGTGTCATTTATCGATCATAACTACTAATAATGAATATTGTTATAGGTAACAATATCCAAGGATGATACAGTTCTTCTTGATGGTGCTGGGGAGAAGAAGGCCTTAGAGGAAAGATGTGAACAGGTATGGAATGGCTTTACAAACCGAAATTTGTGGCATATACGTTTAGTTATTGCCTAACTAATGATAACGTTAAATTGATTATTAACTTTAGTCCATTACTTGTTACAGATCCGATCTTCAATTGAATTAAGTACGTCTGACTATGACAAAGAGAAGCTGCAAGAGAGACTAGCTAAGCTTTCTGGTGGTGTGGCTGTTCTAAAGGTTTGCGCTTGCCTCAATTGTTGGTCTACCCTTGTAAAAGATATAGTTGCTATTGTTTTTTTGGGTCTAATCTGCAAACTTAGTTGCATGTTTAACGAGATTAGCTTGATTTCTATCACAGATTGGAGGGGCTAGTGAAGCCGAAGTTGGTGAGAAGAAAGACAGAGTCACTGACGCTCTGAATGCAACAAAGGCCGCTGTAGAAGAAGGAATTCTTCCAGGTGCGTTTACTTTTTAAGTCTGTAACTTTCCTGCCCTTAGATTTGTGATTTCTCCCTTACCAGCAGATCTCGGTTTCCTTTAAAGACACCAAAATTTGAATGCAAGAAAATTTTGAATTTTTGTGCCATAGTCAGCTGACCTACATACGGAAACTACAATGATCAAGACCATGCTATTTGGAGTATGTTCCAATTTCATGCGTCTGAATGACCTACATGAGATTTTTATTTTCGAACAACGCAAGTAAAGTAAATATTATATATTTGGAAAATTTTCAAACAGTTCATTCGGAACGATGAATAATTTGCTAAGGCTTACGTAATCTTATGTCCTAATGGTTTGGTAAAAATAAGAAAAGCACACTTAGTTCTTTTATCTTTTATGTCTTTCTATGGTATAAGCCAACGGCGAGCAGACAGGCAGATGTTAATGTGGTTTGACATCTATGCAGGCGGTGGCGTCGCTCTTTTGTACGCATCCAAAGAATTGGAAAAGCTATCAACAGCCAACTTCGATCAGAAGATTGGCGTGCAGATTATTCAGAACGCCCTTAAGGTTTGTAAATCCTCCTATAAGTTCTTATGTTGCTTTTCATTACCAGTTATGGAGCATCGACTTCTATTTAAGTGATGATAATCTAATATGAACTTCTCCTTACAGATGCCAGTACATACAATTGCCTCAAATGCCGGTGTAGAGGGTGCCGTTGTTGTTGGCAAATTGTTGGAGCAAGATAATCCCGATCTTGGATATGACGCTGCAAAAGGTCTAAACACACCCCTATATCTTGTCCATTATTGCCGCCGATTTTGTTAGTAAATTCTAAACGCCTGTCTATCACGTACTACAGGTGAATATGTTGATATGGTTAAATCAGGAATCATCGATCCATTGAAAGTTATAAGAACAGCCCTGGTTGATGCCGCAAGGTGAGCTGATGCATAGGTCCTTTTCCTTCTTTAAAGAAGATCTCTTAATTGATTGCTTGGGGAATGATTTCTTTCTTTGATCTGCCATTTTCAGTGTATCATCCTTGTTGACGACAACAGAGGCGGTCGTGGTTGAACTTCCAAAGGATGAGAAGGCAGCTCCGGCCATGGGCGGCGGAATGGGTGATATGGACTATTGATAATCCTAGTACTAAAAATGCCTGACAGAAAGAAACTAATTAATCAAACCAGGAAATAAGCTTTAGGGGGAGGATGATCTCGTCATTTTGTTCAATTGGTTGAGCAAAGCTTCCTTTTTGTACTTCACCAAAAGGAATATCTTTGTAATCATAGTGAGGGTAATTGTGTCATAATGGTTAGGAACATTTGGGAGATTTGAGATTGATACTCGATATTTTTGCTTTAATGATTATTTTTTTTCAAAAACAAAATACATGATACCTCGTTGGGCAGACTTTAAGGTATTATTTTCTTTTTTTTTTTAAAAAGAACACTTCTGATATGGACCGGGTTCATTGGACCATGCGGTGCAGATTTGACCACATCACTGCATTTCCTTCTCTCTTCTCATTCTGTAGGGATGTGGTCAAATTTGAACCACATGGTCCACATGGACCCGGTCCATATTAGAATTTTCCATTAAAAAAACATAAAATTTATAATCACCAAGTGCTCGAAAGATCAAGAACGAAATGGAATTATAATGAAGATGGGCTTGGCGGTTGCCATGGTGACTTTTTTAGGAGGAATATGCATCGATATGGTTTTTATGTACGTATTTATTTATGGAAAATGATTTGCTACTAAATTTTTTGGATAGAATTGGATAAAACTCAAACTAACATTATTCACTCCCCGTATTGGTATAAGTGATTTACCCCCAATTTGAATTTTAGCCAATTTCTATCCAATAATTTTAGTAGCCTAGCAATGTCAGTTGGGTGAATCTCTTATACCAACAGGGGTGAATAGTGTTTAATTTGAAGTTTTAACCATTTCTACTTTGCCGTTAAGATTTTTCCTTATTTTTATTAACAGAAAGAAGGGCGAGGGCTGCATAAAAAAATAAGACTATTTTGAAACAAGGGCATAATTGGTAGAAAGCAAAAATAGGTAGATAATGATAGGATGAAGGAGAAGGACAAAATTGTCAATTCGGAAGAAAAAAGTTCTAGTGGAGTGCCATTAACAATTTGTAAAGTGTAATTATTATCACTTCACATTTAAAATATCGTAAAATTTCCAGGTATTGTTTTATAGGCAAATTGGTCATTATTGTCCCTAAACAATTTATGCCTCAGGTGTAAGGTCCCAAACGATATTTTTCGAACATTAAAATTCTCAAACAATTTACAATTGGTATGTAAGGCCCTTCTGTTTAAAAGGTGACGGTCAACATGAATTTTGTGAAAAAAAATAAAGTAAAAGCAAAAATGTTTATGAGTAATATGACTTTGTACCTCACCTATCTTCTTCTTTAACCATGCTAGCCCCTCTAAACACCTCCACCCCCTACGCGAACCCCCCCCACCACCACTCCCTTCCTCCTCCACCAACTCCACCTAGCCCTCTGTAAATCAATTATACAATTCCACCATACAATAACCTTCATCTCCGTCTTCATCATGGTTCTTCAACACAATGCCCATCTCAAAGAAACTCATTTTATCGTCATCAATCTTCTTCATTACCCATCCAATCATTAATAGCTAAACCATTATTATTAATATTATTATTGATGTTTATAGGGGTTGGGGGTGGTTGAAGAAGAAGATAGGCGTGGTACAAAGTACCATATTACCCCTAAACATTTTTTCTTTGACTTTATTTTTTCCCCCAAAATTCATGTTTACCGTCACTTTTTAGATAGAAGGACCTTACATACCAATTGTAAATTGTTTGAGGATTTTAATATCCAAAAAATATCGTTTGGAACCTTACACCTGAGGTATAAATTGTTTAGGGACAATAATGACCAATTTTCCTTCTTTATAATTACATAACATACAAATTTTGTTAGAGATTTTTTTTTTCGTGGAACTTTACGCATTGCCTCAATAGCGTAAGACTAATCAAGATTTTGAGTACAGAAATACAAGATTTTGAGAGTTCAGATAAGAAAAGAAGAAAAGGTGCATGCAGGATATATAAGAGAACAGCAATTCTAAGTTTTACTCTACTTATTGATAACAAACTTCATACAACTGTTAACAGTGAAGAAAGATAAGGGTACAAAAGTAAACTGACAGTTGCATAAATAATGATTTGAGAATTCTCTATGATTTGCCTTTCCGACGCCTTTGCGTTCCAACACAATCTGGGCAGTACCAATTCCCCTTGGGCGGATCTTTTAGACCGACACATCCATAGTGAAACCATTCTATCTTGCACTGTTTTAAAGGTTGGATACAAAAAAAGTAAGGTTAAATCAAAGAAAACGACAACATTGTCGAAAGGAAATACATTAGAAGTACGTACATTAGGGTTGTCACATGCGATCATTTCACCGAAGCTGACTTGGTTGCAGACACAATATGTTGGTTCATTAGGATCCACTGGCAGATCCAAGTCCATACCACTTTGATTTGTTTCTGCTGTTGAGGCTGCAGCTGCATTTGCAGTCGCAAGTCGCGTTCTGTACATAATTCAGACAGAAATTAACAGATATTGGCTTTAAATCAAACAAGGATTCGGCATGGATAGAAAAAATGGCTTAATAAATGGGAACTCATCATCCTATTCACACTCTCTGATTAAACCACCAAATCTCCAACCATTAATCGTCAGAATTATACAATGCATTTAAGTTGACAAAGCCTATTTCTAACCATTCAAGCAAACAACATGAAATCTACTTTTGTAATAATGAGGATAATTTGCCATCTTTAGCAGCAAAAGGAAAGATTTGCTTTGCTTTGTATTTAGGTTCATGTCAAGGGTCTACAAGCTGGATCAATGTTATCTGAGAAGGCGTATGAAGCAAATAATTTATGAATAATTTTCTATCCCTCTGTTTATAATACAAATCTCTATAGGTTCTTCATCTCTTCCCAAAATATATATCGTTTCCAACTTTTAAGGATATATTTCGAAAATTACACTTACCCATACTATCGTATAGAGAGAAAGGGAGATATGTTGGTGGTTGAGGCTTAATGGGGATAAATTAAATTTCTTAAGGTTATAATAGGAAAAAACTCACTCTCTCCCTTCCTTAATTTGTGCTAAACTAGCTAGACGGCCTTGTCTTAACAAACAGAGGAAGTAATAAATAGGCCAGGGTTAGCATAATGCTTGGACTTCAACAATGGTCTGTAGATATCTGGCACTGCTGTTTCCAAGGCTAGAGAGAGAGAGAGAGGACAATCTACAACCTTAATCTCCTTCTAAGATGAATATGACAATAAGAAATCTATCGCACAGAAATTTACTAGGCATATATTCATATCTAGAAATGCTTCTATTACTTACCGTCCATATACAATTTGTTGGACCAAGGTACTTAAGATTCCTAACCTATTCACTCTCAACGATCAAGTAATTCAAATGAGTGCAATTAATACTTCATTAGGAGGAGCGAATCATTTTCAACCTAAAGGAATGCAAGTAATACTTCATTAGATGCACTTAAGGATTAGGTCTAAAATAATTTTAAATGATTCAACATAAGAAGAAAACAAAATTCTAGAAACAGTAGTTACTTTTTACGCCCGCCTCTACCACCTTCACCAGATCTTCCAGATTTCACATTGTTTTCGACTCCCGAGGTGGGTGATACAGTTAAAGTCATGCTATCCCTTTCTGTCATAAGTAAATTAGAGTTAGAGCACAAATCCAAAGAATATCTATGGGCCCATATAAGGAAGGAATTAATCCGATCAACCCCGGAAATTCCAAAAAAAAAAAAAGGAAACTGCTTGTAAAAGAAAATTACCCCGACGTATCTCTTCATCAAGTTTTTTCATATATTGGTCAAGCTGTTGAATGTGAGTATCGACCTATTGAGACAATTTCATTATAGAAACTTTAATAGGCTAAAGGGAAATAGATTGCAAAAGAAATTTTATATCAGCAAAGTTTTTCGAAGTCCCCATAAATAAATAAAACCCAGTATATATCCATCAAGAACCAAAGGCATCGTACGGAGAAAACCCCTCAATAGATCAAAGCACAAAGCCAATAAACAGGAAAAGCTAGCAAAGTTCTATTATGCTAACTTCCTTCCAGAGTCCCTTAATCCAACCAGTGATGCAAAATGGACTGAACATCAAAGATGATTGATGAAAATTTTCAAGTCACCCAAAGGTTAAGAGGTTTGAGATACAACTCCATTCCACTGACATGACTCTATAACCTTGCTGACGGAATTTCTTCTTTTTTTCCCCATTTGCTTTCACAGACATCTAAGGATAAATTTTTTGAATCAGATCTTAATGTTGATGCCTTAGGTAATGAATTTGCAATCACATCCTTCCGGTTCTTTCCAGAGGCAAATACAAGCCAAAATCACAAAGTCCTAGATGAGAAACACCAAAGCGGATACCGATATCTGAAAAGAGAAATGATAGAATTCCGAAATCTGTACCAAGTCATAGGCGTGGACAGCTAATGCGACTTTCTCATCAGCAATCCTAATGGCATGCTTTTGCTCATCCAATGCCTCATCAGAAAATTTGATAAGTGAAGAATCAGGTGTTACACTACCAGATTTAATACGTTGCTTCATTTCCTCCATTTCCTGTTCACAATGTTGTTCATTTTGTCGATGGATTTCTGAGATTAAGAATAAAAAAGAACTTAACACTAATGCAATGAACAAAGTGAAAAGCACAATGAGCATCTACAAATATATAAGTAATTATTTAAAGATCCTCGGAACAATGCTAAACAGAAACTAGAACAAGCTGCATATATAAAATTTGGAGATAGTTGTTACACTTGAAAAATTAATCACAATATTTCAATTTTCACATTTATTATGAAGCCAATTAATTCTGTATTAGCATCGACACCACCTCTGAAGAGTTTGAAATAAACTTCATCTTTCTGAAGAAGTAAAGAATGCTTAGCAAATCCATGAAGAAAAAGAATAAAGCATGCATGCAGATATATAAATCACAAAACCTAATTACATAACCACAAAGAATTATTTCAGTTAAGAACTTATTAAGGATTATTGCTAGATGCATCATTCTTATTTTCTAGAGAAAAAACTTACAAACTTCTTGAAGTACAATTGATGCAACAGCATAGATGGGACCGGGTACCAGGGTGGGGGGGAACATTCTGAGATTTGCTTTATAATTATTGATTTTCTAGGCTTTTAGTCATTTTTCTTTAAATTCACCTCCTACCCCAATATTTTCCCCAAAACTCCTTTATAGATTCTCACCCCTCCAAACTCAATGTTCCAGTTCCGTCTATGAGTAACAACATATTGTCCATTACCACCCTTTGAACAATTTAACAAATTCTTATACCATATGTTATCACCTAACAACCCACGGAAACAAAAAGCGAAAAAGAAGCACCCATTAGCACAGGAGCAAATATGACTCATTAAGCATTCAAAGAATTCATTTTACTCCAAATTTCATACTGAATTTCCCTTTTCATTCAGCTGCCGAATTTGCAACTAAGTTACAGTTATACAATTTATCTTACAATCACGAAGGTTTATGAACCAATTACTTTTTCAGTTTTCACTAAATTCGGTACAAAAAAACAGAAAAAAATTAAAAGCACAAAGAAAAAAACACATAGAGCAAATATGAGTTGTTAAGCATTCAAAACATTCATTCTAATCCAAATGACATATTGGTTTTCCCTTTCATTCAGCTGCCAAATTCGCAACTAAATTCAGCTAGACAAATTATCTTGTAATCACGAGCTTTATGAATTGATTACATTTTCAGTTTCACTAAATTCGTTGCAAGAAACCGATAAAATTTAAAACAAAAAGCAAAGAACCCATCAGCACAGGAGCAAATATGACTGATAAGCGTTGGTTAAACATTCAAAAATTTATTTTACTCCAAATTTGACATTGGGTTTCCCTTCCATTCAGCAGCCAAATTGAAACTTTCAGCTATAGACTTATTTATCTTGCAATCATAAGCTCAATAAATCAAATACTTTTCAGTTTTTATCTAAATTCATTACAAGAAACAGATCAAATTTAAAAACAAAAAGCCAAAGTTCACAACTTTTTTCATTAAATTCATTGCAATCATACCTTGTAAACTCTTATCTAAATCGCGCAACAACGCATACTTCTTCTGTAAAATATTCGGTAGAGCTTCCAAATCTGTACACATAAATGAAATTCACAAATTACAAATTCATCCCAGAAAAGAGACAGATTTTTAGATTTCATCATCATGAATTAAAAAAAGAAAAAGAAAAAATAGATGTACGGGGCATTACTAGCTTGAAAATCATCGATAAACGACATTTAATTTTCAAGGAAATTAAGGAATTTTTTCAAAATTCTTTCGGATTGAACACTAATTTGTATAGGATGATCAACGACACCCAGCTGAATTCGCGCCACGGGAAGAAGAAATTTGAGCCCTAATATATTGATACGATTTTGACTTTTTGTAAATTACATAAATGTCCTCGGACTGGTCGATTATTGTATGAATACCCCACTTCCATACCAAGGTTTTGAAAGCCTGGACGAGGCGTCGACCCAGAAAAAAGTTCTTGAGTCGCGAGTCATTTGAGTCGGACACGTGGTCGGACCGTCATCGACCCGTTCATCAACCCGGTGACGTCATAAATATTAAAAAATATATAATATATACTTATTAATAAAAAATAAAGTTAATGCAAGTATATATAGTAGAATTTAAGGACTAATGTAATATATTTTTTTTTATACACTTCTAGACAAAGTAAATAGTTTATGATTTGTTTGAAATATAATTGTTTTATAGAAATTTATGTGCTAATATTTTAATTGCACTTTAGTCCTAAGTATATATAGTCTCATAATAGCACTCTAACCCTAAAATTTATTTTCTCTTTCACCTTACTTTAACATCATCATCCTTCACCAAAATCTTATTATCATCATCCTTGATACATTTTACCATACCAATGTCTCTTGTCCTTTTCTCTCTTATCGTAATCGGGGATGTAATTGTAATTCAGGTAAATGAGTAATTTAATTAGATGGGGAATTGGAATTGAGATTAATTAATAATTTTATTTGTATTAGGAAGGTTAACATAATATAAATAAAATATATAGAATCACATTAAATATAAAAGGAATAAAATAGAAAATAGAAAATAAAGTAAAAGGAAGGAATAGTAACAGTTTCGTGGGAGGGAAAAAAAAAGAGACAAAAAATAAAAAGGAAATAGAAAAGACAAGGACCAATCGTGGGTCTCGGAAACCGTGCGTAAAGAAGAAAAAGGTAATGGTTGTGACCCGGACGGTTTCCACAAAACCGTTTCGGTTTTCGGGTCGGACCGGCCGGGTCAGTAAAATTAGAGCGGTTTTTGACGTGTACGGGTTTTAGCACCTAACCGGATCGCTCGGAGGTCCTGTCAGACGGTCGGACCGGGTTTCAAAACCATGGTACTATTTGAGGTTAGGGTAATGATATGTGACTAAAATTTATCCAATTAGTTGCATAAATTGTGTAAAATTGTTGTTAAATTATTTATGAAGAAATAACAAACCCTAGAAATGTAGATGAAGAACAGAGAAGAAAAAATGTGAAAACTTTCCGGAATTTTCATTTATGACGTGATAAAGTTACAATTGAGATATTTACACTATATATAGTTGTGCCTTAGCCGACTTATAACTGCTGCCAACTCAGTAAACTATCTCAACTAATTACATCAACTAGACTAACTAATCTCTAACTGAAAATTAACTAATGTATGTTACAGTTTAAGCAGCTAGCCTTTTTACCCTTTTTCATCTCCTTTGGCTTCTTGTTCTCTTGGCATTCTGTCCTCAAATTTCCCTTTGATTCCAGCTTGATCTTGAACACTTGCTGTTGCTTGTAACATCCCCCCACAAGATGGACTTCTATATATGTTAATTAATCCCAAAAGCTTTAGCAGAAAGTAAAACCTTGGACCTGTCAAGGCCTTTGTAAAAACATCTGCTATTTGATTGTGTGTTGACACAAGTAATGGCTTTATGATGCCTGCTAGATACATCTCTCTTACAACATGGCAATCTATTTCAAGGTGCTTTGTTCTTTCATGAAATACTGGGTTCTCTGCTATGTAGATGGCACTAATGCTGTCACAATACATTGGCACTACCCTTTCTTGCTTAACACCCAAATCTCCTAACAAATTGATTAGCCATTGAAGCTCACAAGTTGTCATTGCCATTGCCCTATATTCTGCCTCAGTAGAACTCCTGGAAACTGTGTGTTGCTTCTTGGATTTCCAAGATATCAATGCTTCCCCAATAAAGACACAATAACCTGTCACAGATCTCCTTGTTTCCACATCCTGCCCAATCACTGTCTGTGAAAGCCTTTAACTCTAGAGAATTCTTTGCTGGAAAAAATAAGCCTTGTCCAGGTGCTGCTTTCAAGTATCTAAGCACTGTATGTGCAGCTTTCAAATGCAAATGTGTAGGACAATCAAAGAATTGACTCAATTGTTGTATTGCATAAGAAATATCAGGTCTAGTTACAGTTAAATACAACAATTTCCCTATCAAACTCCTGTAAGGTCCTTTGTCCAACAAAAGTTCTGAATCTAAATGTGTATATTTAGCCACTGAATCCATGGGTGTATTTACAGATGCACAGTCTAGATAACTTTCTTCTTTAAAAACATCCAGAATGTATTTCCTTTGTGTTAAGACAATCCCATCATCATTTCTAGTCACTCCAATGCCTAAGAAATATTTCAGTACTCCTAGGTCTTTGATTTTGAATTCTTTATGTAGAAAATTCTTCACATAGGCAATTTCATCAAGGGAATTACTCACAAGAATAATGTCATCAACATACACAAGTAAAGCAATGAAATTACCTTCCTTTGTGGTTTTTAGGAAAAGACTATAGTCATACCATGACTGCTTGAAGCCTAGGCCAAGTAAGGAGTTTGTCAAAGTAGCATTCCATTCCCTACTTGCCTGTTTTAATTCATAAAGAGATTTTTGCAGTTTGCACACCATCTTCTTGTCACCTTGTTGAGGAATGTTATAGTCTAAAGGAGGTACCATATATATTTCTTCATGAAGAGTGCCATGAAGAAAGGCATTATTAACATCAAGTTGTTGAATGTGCCATCCTTTAGCTGCTGCTAAAGCTATTAATGTTCTTATGGTTGTCATTTTTGCAACTGGTGAAAAGGTGTTGAGATAATCTATACCAGCCTGCTTTGAGTGAAACCTCTAACAACCATTCTAGCTTTAGGTCTCTCCACTAATCCATCAGAATTGTACTTGATCTTGTACATCCATTTATTGTCAATAGTTTCTTTTCCTTCCGACAGTTCACAAATGGTCCAGGTTTGGTTTTCTTCCAAAGCTTTTATTTCAGATGTTATTGCCTCCCTCCAAAACTGAGACTTAACTGCCTCTGCATAACACTTAGGTTCCTGCACTAAATCTAAAGCTGAAACAAAATATTTGTGATTCTGGGTCAAATGGTCATAAGAAAACACTTGGTTAAGAGGATGTTGAGACTTATGAAGAGTAGGACAATAAAAATCTGCCAAGTGAGAAGGTATATGCCTATCTCTTGTAGACCTTCTGAGCTGAGCAGATGAATCAAGATGTAAAGAAGTAGTAGGAGAAGGTGTATGGGAAAAAGAATAAGAAGAAGGCACATCAGAAACAGGAGATGCACAAAAAGAAGCAATGGATGAATGATTATGTGAGTTAGGTGCAAGATATTCTAAGTCAATGTAAGAATCTGAATTTGATGTAGGCACAGAAGTTGGAGTAGTAAAAGAAGAAGAAATGGCAAAAAGAAATAGATATTCTATGAACAAAACATTTCTAGATATGAATAGATCAAAATTTTCACTATCCAATAAAATGTATCCTTTTGTGGTCTTTGAGTGAAGTAGACACATTGTTTGCCCCTTAAGTCAAATTTACCTCTCATATTGTCAAGAGTGCAAGCATATGCCAAGCAGCCAAATACTTTGAGATTTTAATATGTAGGTTTGGTTTTGAAAAGAAGTTCATGAGGAGTTTTCATAGAAAGGATAGGAGTAGGAGTTACATTAATTATGTGAGCAGCATGAGACACACAATATCCCCAATAAGAAAGAGGAATATTAGATTGAAATTTCAATGCTCTTGCTATATTGAGGATGTGTTGGTGCTTTCTTTCTACCAAACCATTCTATTGTGGTGTATAGACACAACTGGTTTGATGTACTACACATTTTTCTGTATAGAACTGAGGCATGAAGAACTCAGGTCCATTGTCTGTTCTTATGACCTTGATTGAAATGGAAAACTGTGTGTGGATGAAGGTAAAGAAAGACTGCAAGGTAATCCTGGCATCAGATTTGTTTTTCATTAAGAATAACCAGGTATATCTAGTATGATCATCCACAATTGTCAAAAAATACTTTTGATCATTTTTGGTAGCCTCTTTGAAAGGGCCCCATATATCAACATGTATTAAATCAAAAGCAGCTGGAGAAACAGAAGCACTGAGAGGAAAAGTTAATTTGTGTTGCTTGGCAAGGGGGCATATGGTGCAATGTTGAAGTTTATTAGGCTTATTACAAGGTGAAATACCTGTAATACATTTCAACCTATCACTAGATAGATGTCCTAGTCTATAATGCCAAATATTTGACATTATTTTAGAATCTGTAATGGGCAACAAAACATTACAAGAGAAAGACAAATCAACAGAGGAAATGGTTTTATTAAGTTGAGGTGCAGGATGGAACAAGTAGAGACCATTCCATTCCCTAGCTGTCCCAATGATGTCCTGAGAGGTCAAATCCTGTATCACAGAAAATTGTGCACAAGAAAGAACAAAACAAGAATTTTGTGCTGTAAGTTTAGATACAGAAATCAAATTGAACCTAAAACTGGGAACAAACGGCACATTTTTTATAATGAGATTTTTGTTAAGTTGAATATTCCTTTCTTAGTCACAGGAATAGCATTTTTATTTGGCAAATGAACAAAGACATTTGAAATATCAAAAGTCTCAATGAAAAAGGAATCAGTGCATACTATATGGTCAAAGGCCCCAGAATTCAAAATCCAAAGTTGCAAAGAAGGATTGAGTATAGGAGAAGAAGTACCTGCTGCACCTACAGGTGCATCAAAATCAGCTTGCAGAATAGTGGTTTGATTAATAGCAGCAGCTTGCTTCCCTCATGTGATATCTCTTCATCCTAGTTGTTCAGTACCTGTGATTTGCATAGACTTAATCAGATCAATGATTTGTTGATGTTGTGATACATTCAAGCCATTAATAGAAGGATAAGCTGATGATGCATTATTGGTATTATATTGTTTTGCATCAAAATCACCAGGATAACCCATACTTCCATCACAAGCAGCTGCATTAATTGACCTGTAATTGTTGGATTGTCCAGCATAGGACCTATCACCAAGTGAACTAGAAGAAAATCCTGAAAACTGTCCTGGCTTCTTAACTAGATATCTATGTTTTTTGTAACACCTATTAATTGTGTGACCTTTCATACCACAATGAGAACATATGAACTGCTTCTTTTGATTGTAACCTCCTCTACCATATCATCTCTCTACTGCATTTATGCTATTGTATCCTTGGTTTGCATTAGTCTGTGTGTTCACATTAGCAGCATCATGTGAGTATGTATTATTGAGATTTGAATTGCCTTGTGCAAACAGGATATGAGGTGCAGCATGCTGTGTGGCATAAGTGGCCTGCTTTTCATGTTGTGTAGCTATGTTGAATACTTCATTGATGCTAGGAAAAGGCTTTTGCTGTAAGATATTAGATCTTACCTCACCAAAACTTTCATTAAGGCCTTTTAAGAACCTTATAACATAGTCTCTCTCATAATATGCTTGTACAACCTTTAAACCTCCACAAGTACATATTGGCAAGGGGCTTAACTCCAAGAATTCATCCCATAGAATCTTAAGTTGTGTGTAAAATTGACTTACTGTTAATGTACCTTGTTTCAAAGAATAATTTTCTTCCTGCAAATTTGACAATCTGTATGCAGCTCCATCATGATATCTTTCTTCCAAATCAATCCATATATCAAGTGCAGTGTTCAAACATTGAACACTTTGGCTAACAGAAGTCTCAAGAGTGTTGTGTATCCAAGTCATTACAAGAGAATCAGCTTGTTCCCAAGCTCTATACAACCTTTCTCCTAGTTTTGGTATGGATATATCAGGTGTTTTTTCAATGAAACAAACATTGTTTTTTGTCACTAAGGCTCTCCTTATCTTTCTTCTCCAAGAATGATAGTTAGGTCCAACAAGAGGTTGTTGTAACCAGAATATGAGAAGGACTTTCACTAAGATGAATATAGAATGGATGCGTGATAGGCAATATATCACCAAAATTAGCAGGCATGAGATTAGGACTTGGATTATCCATAGATGTATCCAAAATTGAACAGAAAACAAACAATGATGAATGATTTCTGATTTACAGAAGAAAAAACAATTACAAAATTCAAATAAAAAAACAAAACAGATCTTATCCCCAAATTTTGGAAAAAGAAACAATCAGAGAGAATTAATGCAATCAGAAGCAATCGGAAGGCTCAATAATTGCAAATCAAGTAAGAAAACTAGAAAAACAGAAGCTGATATGAGAAATTATAGCTCTGATACCATGAAGAAATAACAACCCTAGAAATGTAGATGAAGAACAGAGAAGCAAAATTGTGGAAACTTTCTGGAATTTTCATTTATGATGTGATAAAGTTACAATTAGGATATTTACACTATATATAGTTGTGCCTTAGCCGACTTATAACTGCTGCCAACTCAGCAAACTATCTCAACTAATTACATCAACTAGACTAACTAATCTCTAACTGAAACTTAACTAATGTATGTTACAGTTTAAGCAGCTAGCATTTTTATCATTTTTCATCTCCTTTGGCTTCTTCTTCTCTTGGCATTCTGTCCTCAAATTTCCCTTTGATTCCAGCTTGATCTTGAACACTTGCTGTTGCTTGTAACAATTTATGCCAACATTGGTGAATATTGTTTGATTTGGATTTTTAACCAAATTTAATCAATGTTGCTTAGCCATTAATCATTTTCCTTGGGGTTAGTTTCATTTCAGTAGCCAAAATTAGATTTTTTTTTCATTTCTTTTAAGGGAATTGATACTGCTAGAGCAATATCTCTCTTGACAGAGGAATTTGCTAACAAAAGGCAATAGTACCTTCTTAATTGCCAGAGAAATATCTCTTATAGGTGTCTGTATTTTAAAAATAAACGATTACTTCGCCATCTAAATGCCGAATCTTCTTTAATTTCAAGTTAATTTAGAGTTACAAGAGCAATTTCAACCTTTACGTTTTGATGTACGGAAAAATTAAACAATTAGAATGTATAAAGAGTTTTGTGCAAGGTTTCAAAGAAGTCATTCATCCAAAAAGAAAGAAATGGTTTCATAGAAGCACAACAGTTTGAGCACTATATCCATAACCTAAGTGCAAATAGAAAGGGCATTATGAGAGAGTATCCATGAGAAATAAGAGAGAAGTCTAGAGAGAGGAAGAAACATTTTTGCGTGGAGAGAGACGAGAGATTATTGGGGGAGAGTAAAGATATAAGGAGGGAGAAATAAAAAAAAAGTTTTGATTATTTGACCAAGAATGTATTATTGTCTTATCACTACAAATTGCTCTGGCAATATCTCATGCCTTCTTTTCTTTTAACTGGTGTCATCACCCTCCTAACTAATTTGGTTATGATACAGATAATACTTTGGACAAGAACTTCTAAAAATATATGGTAATTATCACCATCATGTACTAGACAGGAGTCGAACACCTTAACATTTAGTTAGAAGGCTCCAACTTAGCTAAGGTTGTGAATGAGACAACATCTTTGCAAGCCATTCATGAAAGTTCGACTAGAGTTCGGAATGACTAAACTTGTCACACCCCGTATCCCAAGGGTGACCGGGTAGTGCCACATACATCGATGGGACACCGAACCCTCAAACGGAAATACTAAACTTCTAAAAAAATTCAAACTTAAAAGGAAACTGAAAGGTTTTTACATAAATAAAATACTCCAAATACAACGATGTTCTTAAAAAGGCAACTAAACACTAACTGAAAAGAAATGAACAGTTCTAACTATTACAAAAGCTTCAATAATCTTCCTCGATCCAATCCCCATCATCGATACCATCCACCTGAACATCTACAAAAGAAAAATATAGGAAGGACTGAGCTACTAACCTAGCCAGTAAGCATCAACCCTCTTGGGATGAAACATCAAATAGACTCGAAAAAAGAATGTTTCCCAATCCCAAAACATTTGAAAGAATCTGAAACGGAGTTAACTTGAAAATGGATTTAAAAGAATACTGAAAATAAACTGAAACAGAACAGAACGGAAAATGGAACAAAACAGAAAATAGTTTAAAACAGGCTACGGACGAAGCATTCGCAGGACACTGCCAGAAGCTGCGGACGAAAAGTATCGTCTGTACTTCCGTCCGCCAAAAAGTTGCTCCCAGTAGTTGCGCGAGACGAACCTGCAGACAAATGCTTCGTCCGCGAGATTCAGAATCCTATTTTTCAAGTACAATTTTGTACACAAAATCCAATTTTTCTGCACAACTCTTTCCCAACCCAGAAAATGCAAATTTTAGACCAATACCACATAGCAAATAGGACCAAAACATAAGCAACAAAAGCTATAAACCATACTCTCCATATCTTAACACTTATACCACAGAATCGTGCTACAAGCACCATGAATTACTTATAACATATCAGACAGAAGTACAGTTTGTCAGACACTACGAGTATGGTTTCAGCTATGACACATAATCCCACAATCGAGCTTAATCATCTTCAAATAACTTTAAACAAAACTACTAACGATCCACGACTTATAGCCAAACCAGGAAATGCCCGAAGGTACTCATGGGTTCAGTACGACCCCTTGAACAACATGTCCAAACGCTATAACTTTCTGCACGGGCCTCGAAATCTCAATCCGTTAATTCTTATTCGCAGCTCTTTCAATTCTCTACAAGATTCATGTATTATACGCCTAAATCCGACAATTGTAGCCTCTCCAAAAGGTCAATCTCCCACAGACTATCAAGCTGCCAGATTTTCCTTTTCTCTCCTCTTCCTTTTTTTTTGGTGTAACGTCCACCCAAAATCCTGCACTAATTCCCCCATTAACTCCCCTAACAAAAGGCCCCTCAACTTACAAACAAATTCACACAAGTTCCTCGACTAACTAACATATCCACTACGCCCCTCAACTTACAAATCACAAATATAACACATAAACATGCTAAATCATATAATTAAAATTAAATCAAGTAAGCAAAAAAAGTCTCAGGTATCACAAAACTCCAACTAGACTCTTAAGTTACCACTAGATTTAGGCTAAGGCCTTGTTGACATTAACATCCAAAAATAGAATTAACCCTATACTTTTAGCAACCTCTTAAGATAATAGCTCAATTATCTCAAAGTACCCCATTATTAAGAGAATTTTCGTTAATATTCATATCAATGTAATAAAAAATAAAAAAATGTTATTTTTTTTTATACTTTTGCGAGGAATTCAAGTGATTTTTAGAGAATTGTTTTATACTAGTTAAATAATATTACATGGATAGTGTTTATTATCTTATTGTCCGATATAACCTCTTTTTCAAAGTGATACACTTGAATTGTGAGAAACTTTTATTAAAACCGTGAGACAACAAATTAAAAAAGCGTAACACTTGAAGTCTAAGCATTTCTTAAAACTCTATTCAAAAGATAATATATTCTCAATTTAAATACATTCTAAATAATATGAAACTCAATATAAGTATGAAATTAGTTCTTTGTTTACTCTATTTGTTTTTATTGGGTACTTTTTCCGTGAATAATTAATAATATGTGTTGACTCACGGAAATAGTTCGACTGGTCGAGACCACCCAACCAACAAAGAAAAGTCGTACCGGACAAGAGCCAATATGACGAAACAAAGAAACGGGAATGGATCCTCAACCGATTAATCCGTCTGAACAAGGCTTGCTTATCCAGGAACATATAACCAAGGACCGAGATATAGGAGTTGGGAATTCATCCGGTATGCGCTACAAATGGCCGGGGAATTGGCTGAACATGCTCTACTTAGGAGGGAAATGGTTACACAAGGTTTTTGACTTAGTCCTAGACTTTATTTACAACCACCTAACGATCACGTCAATATTAAAAAGAGTGAGTTACAACCAAGAGCAAATATAAGGAAGATAACTACCGGACAACCCTAGATTAAGTGAGAACTGTCAACTACCATATTGCAAAATCATGACAGTCATGGGAAAAAACATTGGCGATAAGGCTCTTTAAAACACATATAAATTGAAGCCGAAGAAGGAAATCAAGGACATCACCATCAAATCTCAAAATACATTTTTATCTTCAATTATATCGTTTTTACAGCTTTCCTTTTTTAGCTTTTAGCACTTCAATCATGTAATTCCTTTTAGACTTAGACATTTCGGATTGGTCAAGCTTTCTACATGAGGATTCTCATCCAATAACACATACTTGGGTATAATCCACCTCATAACCTTAGCTTTCTACGTGAATATTCTCATCCAATAACGCATACTATAGTTTAGGGTTAGTCCAATTGGCTTTGACCAAGCTTTTTGCGTGAGGAATTCCTTCCAACAACACACATTAGGTCGAGTAATCTTTTTCCAAGTTGTAAACTATTTTGAGAGAAGGAATTTCAAGTGTGCAATGAAGACTGACCGACTAAACTCTTTAGCCCGACGCCCGACTGATTTTTTTAAGGCAACAATATATTTTATTTGGCGGCATTTGTTTTTCTATGAGCATAATGTAATTTTTGTTTTTGTTTAACAATTTTGCTTTACTTTTATCCTTCATAACCTTAGCTTTCTACATAAATATTTTCATCTAATAACTCGTACTATAGTTTAGAGGTAGTCCAATTAGTTTTGACCCAGCTTTTTACGTGAGGAATTGCTTCCAACAACACACATTAGGTCGAGTCATCCTTTTTCATAATGTAAACTATTTTGAGAGAAGAAATTTCAAATGTGCAATAAAAATTGGCCTACTAAACTCTTTAGCTTGACGCCCGACTGAGTTTTTTGAGGCAACATTATGTTGTATTTGGCGACTTTTGTTTTTCTATGAGCATAATGTAATTTTTCTTTTCTTTTAACAATTTTGGTTTACTTTAACACTTTTATCCTTCATAACCTTAGCTTTCTACGTACTATAGTTTAGGGTTAGTCCAATTGGCTTTGACCCATCTGATAGCACGTACTAAAGTTTAGGGTTAGTCCAATTGTATGACAATCCTACCCTCTCGGGCCGGGAATGTCGCGTGCCTCTCGGCACTGGGTTCTATCTTTTACAATACAAAATGAAATTCAATACAATACAAAAGAAGAATCCCTATATACAGATTTCTAATCCCAAGTTTTTACTGCGTACTCTGATACCAAAATATTGCACCAACTTCAGATACCTGTGGAGGGGAAAAACATTTTGGAAAACGTGAGCCGAAGCTCAGCGAGGGCCATGCAAGTGGTGCCAGTGTCTTTAAAAATCACTTTCTTTGAAAAAATACTTTTATATCAAAAATAGCTCGCACAATTAGAAAACCATATATATACTCTTATAATAAGGGGCCTGATTTCTGGAACAATTGTTCAAGACTGTCGAGATCAGATTGACAATGGTATTCCAATAACATTAAATCACATTTCATACGGGCCTCGATCTAGACATTTATCGACAGGATTTTGAAGGTGGCTCCCACCCTTTGGTGTAGCACGCAATTCCTTCGATTATATTCATTTAAGCCCGACTCAATATATTCACAGTCTCGTAATGCCATGTCAATAATCTCAGGACATATCTCGTTCAAGGTTTAGTAAAAAAATTTCATTTCCAATAACATTAACAATAAGGCCCCAATTTCAGAAAATGTTTCATGGTGTAATGCAAATGTATCCAATGCATATCATGAGTGGATCTAGACCATGAGTGCAATGAACAATCAATGAGCACACGATACATATATATAATTTTGTGAAAAGGGTTAGGACCACTCACCTGGCTAGTTGACTTTCTTCAAATTCCAAATATATCCTAGAACAGAACTTCACCATAATTTATTAATAGATCATACCTTCCAATAAACAACACTAGAATTTCGCACAAATGTAGAGATTACAAAATCATATGGTATAAAGAAGGAAATGAAGAAGACGAGAGATTTTTGAATGAAAATGAAATCAAGAAATATGAACTATTTATAGAAGAATGGAAGCTGCTGTGCAGCTACTTTAATTAAGCAGCTGCTGTGCAGAAGCTGCTGTGCAGTTCAAGCAACTGCAAATCAAAAGCTGCTGAGCAGCTGCTTCCCATAAGCAGCTGTAAATCAAAAGCTGCTGAACATTTTAAGTTGCTGCAAATCAAAAGCTGTTAAGCAGCTGCAAGTCAAAAGCTGCTGAGCAGTTCAAGTAGCTGCAAATTAGAAGCAGCTGCAAATCAAAAAGCTGTTGAGTAACTGCTTTTATAGCAGATGCGCATTCTAATCCATATTTTAAGATTTTTGTACACATGAGGTGCTTGAGAGACGGGTTGTTACAAATTGGCTTTGACCCAACGTTTCGCGTGAGGAATTGCTTCTAACAACACACATTATGCCGAGTCACCTTTTTCGAAGTTGTAAACTATCTTTAGAGAAAGAATTTTAAGTGTGCAATAAAAACTTGCCGACACAACTCTTTAGTTCGATGCCCGACTGAGTTTTTTGAGACAACAATATGTTTTATTTGGCGACATTTGTTTTTCTATGAGCATAATGTAATTTTTGTTTTTTGTTTTAACAATTTTGGCTTACTTTAGCATTTTTATCCTTTATTTAGTATCTCTTTTATACTGGGTAGATCGTAGATTGCCGGGTAAGAATTAGATTCTAAGTCGGAGAATGCCCATGAAGACAGTCTTCTTACAGAATCCGTTGAAAGTAGCTCTAGACAGATCATTGCTAAGAGCAGAGAAGGGAATTCTTGCTAATCACTAATCAGGTGCTATCATCATATTCTAATAATTCTCCCGTCTGCTTGAAAGCTTGAACCTAACTTGCGTAGCCTATGCGAAGCAAGCCAGGGATGAGACTTGTTGACTGCTAGACTGCATTCCTTCTTTGTTTTCAATTTGAACATGGTAAATTTACTCTTTTAAAGAGGAGATCTTTGAATGTTGTGAATTGGCTACAGTGGTATAGCTAATCGAGGAGGGGGAACTTGTGAGGCACATTCAGGAGTTGAGTTGTACTATACTGAGATCAAGACTTTGATTGCAAGATTTACCAAGTGAAAGGCTTACATTTTACCAGCATTTTCTGATCAACCTAAAGTAAGTAAGATTGTAAGAACACGTATACACAAGAAAATATGTAATAAACAAGGTTGATGAATGAACAACGTATATAAAAAAATTACTAAAATTAATTTTATTTAATTAATCACTAATATAGTACTCAAAAAACTTGAATTTAGTTACTTGAATTGTTTATAACTTAATTAACACTTTGTGTCGCCCGCACATACGTCCCTCTAAATCTTGTGATAGGAGTTAGGGAAAATTCAATCTTATAAACGTCTTTGTGTGATTGGTTACACAGTCCCTCATATAAATTGGACGGGGTTCACTTATAAATGTAAGCTCTACTCAATTCATGTGACATGTTTGTGAGGCCAGTCTTAAAAGGACGGTCTTAGAATTAGTGACCCAGGAGCTAGGAGTTTAATCTCTTTGTTTTAGATATCTACATTTTCCAGCCAACTCCCACCAAATCCATTCCCTCAAACTGAAAATTCACATTATTACTTGTCAAAGTTCAGTGACTCACTCTAAAGGACATACCTAAATCCAATCATAAGATACCTAACCACAAAACACCACAAAATATGTTGGTAGTGCATCAAATGATAAAAGTATGTCAAAACAAAAAAACAGCAAAAAGAAGTTAAAAGGTTAAGTAAACTAATAGTAACAATCATTTAACTGATGCGGATCTAGGAATAAAAACACTGCGACACCCGACAATTTAAAAATTTGTGTAGAGTCACTTATACATTTATCATCTAGATGAAGCAAAATATATCATATATACTAATTTAATTTTTTCCATCGAGGTATGTAACCCCACTGCCACCATGCTACATTCGTTGGTTTTAACTTTGATATTTTTATAAAACAAGTTAATATTAATTGATTTCTTTTAAGAAAAATACATAATCAAGAAACTAATAGAGATAGAACAACAAGAAAAATAACAATATAAGAATATTGAAGAATAAAAAACGGCATGCATGAGCGATAATAAGATAGTAATTTAGCTATTCCAAAATATTTTTAACGAACAGCCAATTTAGTCCCTCAATTGACATTGTTCTTAGTTTGATCCCTCAATCAACAATTGCCCCAAAGTTAAACGGTACAAAAATGAAATTAACTAAATTTTTTTATCAATTTTTTTTAACACTAGGTAGTATTCTTAATTATATTATTCTGAACTGTATGGGTGTGTTTGGATTGAGTTTAGTTTGATTTGAGACTCAAATTCAAACTCAAACCCAAATTACTTTGACTGGAGTCTAGTAATGAAACTAGAAGTATTAAATCATTTAAAATCGATTTAAATTTAAAATCAGTTTGAGATTGTGACCAAAATCTCAAACTCAATCGAATCTCACCTTATAAACAAAAAAGAGTAATCTCGAGCACCGCGAAGCTCCAAATCCCTCCAACGGTCACTAGAATTTCCTTCAGGCTCAAAACGCGTGAAGGGGAATTGGGACCCACAGGTTGGAGAAAACCTGGAGTAGCAGCAATGGCAATCAAGCAATGGTCAACTTGCTCTCTTGTCTTCTTCTATTTGTTCTTAGCCCTGAAAAATTATCATCAATTATTTCTTAATCACAACGCCCCCAACAGTTCTTATACTATTTTCTTGAAAAAGAAGGGAAAGGAAAAAAGAGAAATCGTGTTTGGAAAGAAGGCCTTAATTTGCTTTCACATCCCTTTACAGTTGGATTTTGATTCAAGATTAGGGCATAGAGACATCTACTATCCATTTTGGCTAGACCAAGACAGATGTGATATTATGGTTAGCAAAATAAATTCTTATCGGAGCACAATTACTAATAGGACCTTGCTAGGTTACCTGCAGAGGTGAATAGTGTTAATTTGGATTTTAGCCAATTCCTATCCAATAATTCTAGTAGCAAATCATTTTCCTTACTAATAAATACTTTCTCCATATTTTAACACATATTAATATATCTAAATTAACACGTCTTCCTAATAACTATATCCAATACACTTTTATTTTTCATCCAATTAGAAGATGAAAAAGAATAAGGGGTTTTTTTAAGAGAAAAATAATACGATGGAGACAATCATACGGGAAAGCATAAAAACGCAAATGTGAGATGATGATATTATCAAGGAAGGTAAACATGGTAAAAATAGTAAAAATCCATGATTTCTCCTCAATAAATGGAACAATGTTTATTGTGTTAGAGTCCAAAACTACATTTATTAAGATATAGACTAGATAGTACTACACCGTTCGGTCCGTTCCTAATTAATTGATATATTTTACTTTTTTTTTATATTCCAAATTTATTGATACATTTCAAAATTTGATAAATATTTGGCATGTTTCTTCCAATTTTACCCTTAGTCAACTTTACTTAATACTTTAGTGTTTCCAATAATTTCACAATTATTCATGCACATCAAACCATTCTTTAATTAAGGGTAATTTAGATTTTTTTCTTCTTTGTAATTATTGACTTCTAATCATTTCTTTGGTCTGTGTGAAAAGGGTGAAATGTACCGGTTAATTAAGAACGGAGGTAGTACTTCATAACCAAGTAGTACTACTACTCTACTATGTGTGTTGTGGGAGCTACCTCTATAATTCCACACCCTTAATTTGGTCTTGAACTTGTACAATGAGACGTCTAGCGAGGATGCTAACCAAAATGTTATCCCTCGGTCCCATATAAAAATATGTACTAATTTATTTTGTTAGCAACAGGGACGAAAACAGAGGGCGGGGGAAGGCAGTCACTCCTCCCCCCTCCCCCCTCGAGATTTTTAAAATTAGTACTAAGTATAGTAAATTTTATATGTAGTTCAAAATATTTTATCAATTTTATCCCTCAAGATTTTTTTTTTTGCCGTTTTTATATATAGTTCGATATACTGTTGCAGTTTCACCCTAACGCCAAATTTCTGTGTTCGTCCCTGGTTAGCAAGTGGCATTCTGAACTAAAGAGTGGAAAATGTAAAAGGTCTCAAAAGTTGTTTAAACGTGTTTCAGAATAGGAAATATTCTTTCCTTCTTTGATAAATTTCCATGTACTTCTAGATGCTAGTAAAACAGCAAAATTTTAGTGAATCTTTTTTCTAGGTTGGGATAAAGTTTGTAAAATGTGATCTCATAGATATTACTTATTTATTTAGAGACTACTAACAATTTATAAAATTGCACAATTAGTAACTTTTTCAATGGAGTTATTTCGAAGATTTTTAAGTATTTTTTTCCGATAAAAATTTCCATACTTTTAAAAAAAAAAATAATAATTTTCATACTTATTAAATTTACAGTTTGACGTATAAATGCCCTCGAACTACTATCTAAAGTATGTACAAATTTTTGTATTAACAGATTCTAAAGTATGTACAAATTTTTGTATTAACAGATTCTAAAGTATGTACAAATTTCTGTATTAACAGATTTTAAAGTCGATGCAACTTTATTTTAGTGGTAAGCGTTAAAGTTGGAAGTTCAACTCAATTTAATGCTAAAAAATGAGGTACATTGAACATGTATAGGCCTTTTTTTTCCCTCGGGAGTACATTCTTGTTTATTTATTTGAGTAAGGATTAATTATATTTGCATGTGACTAATGAGGGTTGTTAGCTATGCTTAATTGTTTATTGTTCCTTTTGTTTTATAAAATAAAAAAAAGTAATCACTGTAGCATCTTATTTAAAAAATATATGAGGAGCTTCACTGAATTTCCAGTGAAGTATGTGTGTGGCACTCTCAAGTCTCAACTCCTCATCCCTTGCTCCAAAAAAACAAGAAAAAATAAAGGTAACCCTTTTACTCTTATCATTTTCATACTCAAAAAATATTCAACATAAGTCTTTTTACTTGCAAGAATATCAAAATCAAGATTTTGGTAATCTCATTCTAGAACATAGTACTGAAAGTTTCAAGTCTTTGACAATGTATGATCATATGAGCTCTTTTTTTATAAAAATTATTATCAGCTGTCGAATTCGGAATTTATTATTCTGAGTCATAAGTGTTGTGCCAATTGTACTAGTCTTCGGCAATGATGTGCTGGAGTATGCCTAAAACTGTTCTAATTGAGCATTTTCCTACTGCATTTGCTGAAACTTCTACTTCTCTTGATCTGTAATTTAAGTGGCTTTTCAATATTCCTGCATCTCGGGGGCAACCACTATGTGCATTTATTGCTAAAAGTTATGTCCGTCTCCTATCTATTAAGCAAAAAATCACATGTCCCGGTGTATGTCCACATTTCTGTACCCAACCAATCACAATTCGTCATGCATATATATAATTGGAAGAAATGTCCACATAGCGAATTCTGATTGGTTGGGTACAGGAATAGGGACATACATGAAGACAGGCGATTTTCCCCCTATCTATCCTGCCCATATCCCTAATTATTGGGGACTTAATGAGTTATGTTACTATCGTTGTTGTTCAGTATTCCTGCATTTCAGTACTCAAAGTAATTTTACCTTTTTCTTGAATATATAATATTTCTGCTGATGTGTAATTTAGGTGCTTTTCTGATGACTTATTGGATGGTCTTTCTTGTTTCTTGTAGCTGATTAACTTTTTTTATTTTATTTTATTTTACCATCTCCATTTTTAACTTTGACAAAAATTAGTAGGATTAGTACCTGGTAGGTTTGAAAAAAGTTTATCTCTTTACTAAAATTTATCCACATTGACAATTTTAAGGATGTAAGAAAATTGAATCTTTATTTAACAAAGCTGTCATTTGTTCATCATATTAGCAGCTATAAGTTTAAGTCTAGACCAATGCCATTCAATTTTATTGCCAAGTTGATGAAATTTTTGATAAATTAGCTCAAGATTCACCTATGTTCTTTTGAAGAAATCTAGGTTATTTTTAAGTAATGCTCGTTCATAATATCGCTCATTTTAACACTTGAACCCGTAGGATGGTTGATTTTGCCAAAGCAGTCGAAAATGGAATGGTGGAAATCAAAGTAAGCAACAATGTTGAAGAACAGTTGGATGAAGAATGTAGTTCCCCTGAGCTTAAGAGTTATGAGTATTTGGCAAAAAGGAAGAAATCTTTGAAAAGCCGGTATATTTATGGCGTAATTTTCTTAATAACAAATCTTATAGCTTGGATATTTCGTGATTACGGGGAAAAGCTTCTACCTCTGCTGCATTGTAAGTGACATTAGTCCGTTCCTGGAGTTGTGAATTATATGTTACATTCGTATATGTGTGATAATTTACTAAACAATGTATATAGAAACTCGAGAGAATAAGGGATTCGCGATAACATTTTTAATTGTCTTGTGCAGATTCTAAAGTTTGCAGTATTGGACAAACGGCTTGTTTTCATGCCTTAGGAGTCCTTCGCGTGAGCTTAGGATGCTTCGTATCTTTTTCTCTTAATAAAGTTTAGTTTAATTATCACAGTATAAAACTATATTTGAAGTATCGTGATATGGTCTAGCACGAAAGAATCATCACATTGTGGACTCCTTGACTTATTATTCAGATATTCTTCTTCGTAATGTTTATTTCAACGTGTAATACGAGCAAGTTACATGAAAAACGCAACAAATGGCATTCTGGTTTCTGGATTTTGAAGTTTATTGTATTGATTATCTCATTGGTAATCCCGTTCTTCATTCCTTCCGACTACATTCAAATATATGGTATGTAATTCTAAATCGCCAGTCCTAATTTTCTTGATAAATTTGATTTTCTTGTTCTTTTCTTTGACCAATAAATTATGATATGAAACTCTGCCTTGTGCATTCAAAATATTTCGATCTTATTCGTATTCCAGCTTGGTTGATGCTGCATACAAATGATAATTGCGCTTATTGCAGGTGAAGTTGCTCGCATTGGTGCAGGGTAACCCCGTCAAATTTTATCGGAGAATCTCTGTAATTTTAACCAAAGTAATCACTAATTAGTACCTTATATGAACAGGGTTTTTCTTCTTCTCCAACTTTTAAGTGTTATTGAATTTATTACGTGGTGGAATAATTATTGGATGCCTGATGAAAAACAGAAAAACAGGTAAATAATATCTTTTATATATTGTAATTTCGTGAAAATGTGAATTTCGAGTTTGCTGATTTTTGCTAAATGCAGTTGCTCCCTCGGGCTATTCATG
Source organism: Vinca minor (assembly GCA_026122235.1). Lineage (NCBI taxonomy): Eukaryota > Viridiplantae > Streptophyta > Magnoliopsida > Gentianales > Apocynaceae > Vinca > Vinca minor. Next base: position 9,125,496 of record JAOCZM010000192.1, read on the forward strand.
TCTACCGTGTTCTATATAGCTTCCGTGTGTGGGATAGTGGTGATGTATGTGCTCTATACCTCAAAACCAGCTTGTACTCTTAACATATTTTTCATCACTTGGACCGGCATTTTGCTGATAGTAATGATGGCTATATCCTTACATTCTAAGGTAAAACTTTAATTCCCTTAAGAAATATTACAATTCTAAATATGCGTTTCGTCATAATAATTCAATCCGAGTACTAATTTGGATGGTAATTACAGGTGAATAGGGGTCTTTTATCTTCAGGGATTATGGCATCTTATGTTGTTTTCCTTTGTTGGACTGCTATCAGAAGGTAATAAATTCGTAAAATGAGCATTTTGCTATCAATTTTAGAGTTTTCTTTCTTAAGACTCGAAAATTCATTCTCGCGAGAATTGTAAATCGACTTATTTTTGTTACTTCCAACTCCAGCGAACCAGCCAATGCAAAATGCAGCCCCCAACACCAAGACGGTGGACATGGTGGTTGGACAACAGTAATCGTAAGAAATTTTTCGTTTAATTGTTTCTCTTTTGTATTAAAAATTAAGAAATGCTTCTCTAAATTCTTTCGGAAAAATGTCTTAAATCTCGTTGCTGCATCCCAGGGGTTTCTCATTGCCATTTGTGCAATTGTCATGGCAACATTTTCCACAGGAATTGATTCACAAACATTTCAGGTAACCGAGCTTCTTTCATCAATATGTATGGTCTTGGATCTTTAATAACGACTTTTCTTTAGAATTCGGCTATCTAAGATTAATCACTACCGTTGATATTATGATTCCTATTAATAGTGATAATTATATCCCTCGTGATCGAGAAATGATTCATATAAGTAAGGCTTCATTTGGAGGAGAAATAATATGAAAATATATTTGCAAATATTTCAGTTTCGTCGTGGAAATGAAGTTCAATTGGAAGATGATATACCGTATAAATATGGATTCTTCCATTTAGTTTTTTCCTTGGGAGCCATGTATTTCGCGATGCTATTGATCAGCTGGAATCTTGATAGCTTGGCGAGAAAGTAAGTACTAATGCCTCTCTTCATAGTAATATGTAAGTATCCTTTGGCTCAACTAATTATCGAATTTCTTCTTCCATAAATCATGGAAAAAACGCGAACAGATGGAGTATCGATGTTGGTTGGGCGAGCACCTGGGTGAAGATTGTTAATGAATGGTTTGCAGCCACAATATATAGTAAGCCATTGAATCATTCACCTTCTTCTTCTTCTTCATAATTTGTAGCTTCAATGTACTCTATTTCATATGAGCTTTAACCCTCTCCGATTTCATGTTTCTATAACCGTGTTTTTCCTCCAACTCGGTCCACAAAAGATATGTTTCGTTCTAGATTTGGGATCACAATAGTCGGGTTTCTAGGTGTAAGTACATTGAATAGTGCAAGTAGTACGCATTTTTCGTTAATGCAATGTATACTATACTATATTTTGTGGAGCAATTTGCAACTCCAATTAAAAAAAGAGGGTAAAAGTGTAAAATGGCGCAGCTGGTCTTTGCGCAAATAAGGGAAGGTTACTTTACTCATGTTTTGGACAATTTTGCCCCTGAATTTACTCTACCTAGCATTTTTGCTAATTGTATATGTGTGGTCGATACACCTTATAACGTATATGCACACACAGTATGAAACATACACTGAATTCAGTGTATGTAGGCACTAAATGCACGTGCATACACTAATAATGTACCATATACAATATTCGTTGTATTTTTTCACAATAATTGTACGTAGTAGAATACTAAATGATCATGATTCATCCCATGAAGGGAATGTTAATAATTTTGAATAGAATTAGAATGTTCTCAAAGTGTTTGATCATTGAATTATCTCTTTATAAATGCAGTGTGGAAGCTGATTTCTCCAGTTGTGAGACAGACAAAAGTTATGCACCATGAAGAGCCTATACAAGAACCCTAAAAACTTGGTTTGAACTTGAAGGACTCAACAGGATTGTCAAGTAAAGATGATCTGATTCAAATGTGATAAGGTCATCTAATATTGGCGACACCGGGTCCGTGAGCTCAATAAGATTCGTTTATGGTTATATATTTCGTCCAAAATTGAGTATCCACCTTCTTATTCATTTTGAATAGAATAAGTAGATATTCAATTTAAGACGGGGAAGAATATAATTTTAGCTTCAATTGTTTGTTTACATTTATATTTCCTATTCTTTCTCATGTGTAATGGTGATCAAGTTATGATTGAAGTACAAATAACTACATACATCTCTTCAATGAGGAGTGAATAATAAGAATAAAACTTCATTTTTTTCCTTCAATTGGGATAACTTAATATTACTAATGTTTGTGAATGGTTTATGTTCACTTTTTATTATATATACTATTCTAAAAGTGTCTAAAGGAGTTATGACGATTTACACTTTTGATTTCGTCCGTTTTTAGATGTTCTGAAATACCCTCAAGTATTACATTATATTATGAAATCATAGTGGGTATTATAGACCATAAAGAAAGATAAGATGGTGTTACAATAATAATAATTTCACAACTTAATGGATGAATAGAACAAGTAATATTACTAATGTTTGTGAATGGTTTATGTTCACTTTTCATTATATATACTATTCTAAAAGTGTCTAAAGGAGTTATGACGATTTACACTTTTTGATTTCGTCCGTTTTTAGATGTTCTGAAATACCCTCAAGTATTACATTACATTATGAAATCATAGTGGGTATTATAGACCATAAAGAAAGATAAGATGGTGTTACAATAATAATAATTTCACAACTTAATGGATGAATAGAACAAGTAATGTGTGTTCTTTATGTCGAGAAGTTCATAGCCCTTTAGGTATTATTCATGGCTGAATTTCCACGGCTTATTTTGTCACGCCCTTTGCCCACGGGCCCGTAACGCAACACATGAGTCTGACAGTAGACACGATCATCTGCTTGACAACCGAACTCGCTATTTCAAAAGAGATATCCCAAGATGATAGTGGATAGTTAGGCCCACCTTATATACCAGTTAAAACTTTTAAAGTTATCCCATGTGGGATGGGGTTTCACATATTTGATACATGTTCTCCCTGAAGGTTATTTTTACTTTCTTCTTAGCATAATATGCTCAAACTAAGGCTTAGAATGTAAATCCAAGGCCTATCATGTGGTGTGTTTCTTATCATGTTCAACAATGCACTAAAATAATTCTATGTTATTTATTCATTTTCTGTAAATAATGTTCAACAAATCTTATCACGTGTGAGTAGGGCTGTTATCGAGCCGAGCAAATCACAAATCGCTCGTTAATCGGTTCGTTAAAACCGGCTCGTTAAATCGCTCGGCTCGTTAACGAACCGGTTACGATTCGGTAAAATGGCTCGTAAATCGTTTTAAATCGCTCGTTAAACCGGTTAATAAAATTCTACCGATTTTAGCGAGTTAGCGAGCCGATTTTAACGAACCGATTAACGAGCGATTTGCGAGTTAACCGGTTTTAGCGAGTTAGCGAACCGATTAACGAGCGATTTGCGAGTTAACCGGTTCCCCAACAGCCCTAGTTTTGTAATAGTATGATCAATGTTTAACAAACCGAATTACGATTTAATGCGAATTACGATTTTATGCGAATTATGATTTTCGATCCGATTAGCGAACCGGTTTTGAGCGATATGATACGGTTCGATTAACGAACCGGTTTTGTACGATTTTATTTCGAACCGATTACGAATTGAACAACCGAATCGGTTGACTAACGAACCGATTAACGATCGATTCGGTTTTCTTAACGATCCGAACCGATTTGGCCCAAAACCGGCTCGGTTCGGCTCGTTAACAGCCCTACGTGTGAGTGGTGAATGTTCCTAGTTTATTCTAAGAGTGTGTTTGATACGCTAGAATTGAATAAAAAGAAATGGGATGCCTTTTTTCAACTTCTCTTTCCATATCAGCGTTTTGTTAGCCAATTTAAAATGGGAAGGATTTTTTCACGGGAATACTCATTTCTGGAAGAAGTGGGAATGGTTATTCCACTTTAAAATTTATGGAATGACATTTTCAAGAGAAGTTGGAATCACCAATTAATGAAAAAATAATCATTAGAGTCTTTGTTTAATTATTATAGTGTTCAAATTAAAACTTATGGAATGACATTTTCAAGAGAATTTGAAATCAATAATTAATGAAAAAATGACCATTATAGTCTTTGTTTAATTATTATAGTATTCAAATTAGACAACAACTTGTTTATATTTTTTTCCAGAAATATTTTATTCTCTTGATAAAACTTTATATATGATAATTATATAAATATTTTTATTTATTTTATTATTTTTTCATTTACTTTTAATACAAAATATAATTGTTTTTATGTTATTTTTGACTTTATATATTAATTATATTTCAATATTGAAAGGTATGTTTGATGCACTTTAGTATACAAAGAGGCAGAGCCAAGAGTTTGTCTTTACATGAGCAATATTTTTACTGATTTTTTTGGGATACAATATGTATAAAGAAATCTCACAAAAAATAAAAAAATCCTATCAAAAAATTATCATTTTTGAAAATGTTGGGGGTTGTTGTCCATCTCCCACTGAATCTGTCACTGTATACAAATATTAATTTTTTCGGGTGAAAGTTTATACATTGTACATTTTTTTTTGTTTATTACAATTATTATTATAAGACCTCACCAGAGGAGGAGAAGTAGAAGACCCCGAGAGGGGAGAAGTAGATGACCTCGTTGAGCGGATGTCGTAGAAGTCCCGTTGAGCGGGTGCCCCGTGAGGAGTAGTAGAAGTCCCGTTGAGCGGGTGCCCCGTGAGGGGTGTATAAGACCTCACACAAGGGAACCCAAAAAAATGACAATTAAATCATTCCCCTTGTGTGAGGGAGGTATCGATATACATTGTACATTTAATTGGTTTTATCAATAACATATGCTAAAGGGTAAAGGTCATATTATATTTAATCAAATTTTATTCCAACATTAAATAATAGTTTTCCCAAACACAGGGAATGATCGTCGTTCCATTCTAACTTTGTCTTCCAATCAATTGAATGAAAAGAGGATTCCCAAACTATTCCGGTTGGAAAGATATTCCATTTCATTCTAGTGTATCAAACGTGTTGTAATAAGAGCACTTTTGATATGTTAGAATGGAATGGAATGGAATGAATCATGATTCTAACTTCTCTTTACATTCCATCGTTTGATATTTCAAACTGAAGTACGAAAGACCTTTACACAAGAAAGCACATTCCAGTTATCAAAGTTTGCTAAAGATAACACAAAAAGTTTGCAACTTGTAACTCTTGCAATGGAAATTGGAAAATAAACTACCATAGATTATTCCTGTCACTTCATTTTTTTATTCCTCAAACTTCTTCACTGATCAAAATAGATGCAAGTTATTAGAATCCCTCGATCTGCTCACTTGGAGAGAAATAAAAATAGTAACAACATTTAAACCAAAATTTGACATAAATAATAAAAAAAACCAGATTATAAATATGCAAATTTTCTTTTTGTGCCTTATTTCATTGGTATGGATTTGTTAGAACAGCTACACCAATGAGTGTAAAGTGCAGCAACAACTTCACAATATCATCTATTTTAATGACAACCAACAACTTCAATATCCTGTTAAAAATCTACCAACTCCTCCAAATTTTCCTATCTAACCCCTATATAAAGAAAAATTCTAAATCAAGTTTACATACTGAATTCCAAAAAGAAACATTATACAACACCTGAGAAAACCTATCTTGAACTCGAGTTCGATTATCAAAATGTCCAAAGGATTTTCACTTACCCTTCTCTTTGCAATCCTCTTAGCAGCCATAAACATGGCAATGTTTGCAGGTGCAGTTGATCCCGCCCCAGCTGAAGATCCCGTTCTCGAACTCTACATGCATGACATTCTTGGAGGAAGCAATCCGACTGCCAGACCGATAACCGGCTTGTTAGGCAACATTTACAGTGGCCAGATACCATTTGCCAGGCCTCTTGGTTTTGTTCCTCCTAAGAATGGAGTAGCCATCCCGAATGCAAATGGTGCCATCCCAACAGTCAATCTCAACGGGATTCCATTAGGAACCGGTTTAGCTGGAACAGCTTTTGCCGGAAACCGTAACAACAACAACAATGGTAATACAGTGGCTACCCAAATCGGCCCTGATGGTCTAGGACTAGGATTTGGAACAATAACTGTGATTGATGATATCTTGACCTCTTCACCAGAATTGGGTTCCCAAGTTCTTGGAAAAGGTCAGGGGGTTTATGTTGCAAGCTCTGCAGATGGTAGCACACAGATGATGGCATTTACAGCTCTGATGGAAGGAGGGGAATACGGTGACTCACTCAACTTTTTCGGAGTTTACAGGATCGGAAGCACCATGTCGCGTCTCTCGGTTACTGGAGGTACCGGTAAGTTTAAGCACGCTTGTGGATTTGCAGAGATGAGATCGCTCATACCGGCAGGACAGCACGTCACAGATGGTGCGGAGACGCTGCTGAGGCTGACTATCCATCTTACATATTGAATTTCACCTGCTAAACCAAAGGGAAACATGTGAGCTTGTTTGTGTGAAAGGTTGTTTTTGAATTCATCATATAAAACTCGTTTAAACATTGTAAGGAGATTTTTACATTTTTCATCTGTATGTATTCAAGAAATTGTTGTATTGTCTTAACTGAATTAGACAATTGTCTTTTGGGGTTTGTTTCATATTATGTTTAATACTAGCTTTCAGTTGATCGGAAAATCTAAATTGTCCACATCAATCCTAAAATTTCACTCGGGAAAAATGCTTATAAAACGTACGTACCATATGCATTGGATTTCGTTCCTAGGCAACATCTAGAACTTATTGTTTGCATTCGGTTTGGTCATATCATCTTTTACACAGCTTAACATTATACCTGATGCTTGTCATCCAACAGCAAAGTACATAATCAACTACTGTTATGCATACTTTCTTTGTTCAGTTGGATGGTGTTCCTACTCGAAACCCACTGCAAGATTTCATATTTATGACTCACGTCTCTTTTGACAAATAATTAAAATTTTCACCAAACTCAACATAAATGATAAAAGTAAACAAGCACAAACTCTATCCAATTACATCCTAAGTACTCCCTCTGTCCAATTTTAGATGTTCCAACTATTGAATGAGCGAGGATTAAGAAATTGCTAAAATTTCAAGCAAATATAAATTCAAAAGACGAATTCCCTTGCATCTATTGAATCAAATAAAGTCTTTTCTCTTTCTTCTTTGAAATAGCGGTAAAGGTGAAAGTAATTTTTAAAGCATTATTGGAACTACAAACGGACAACTACTATTAGACAAGGAAAAAATGCTATTTGGGACAACTAAAAGAGAACAGAGGAAGAAGTTCATAAGTCATTAAACTAATAAACATCCATTAATCCAATAAATGAGGATGTATAGCATGCATGTATCGTGATTCCAAAGGTTAAAAATGTAATTATTCCAAGAGAACATTATGAACTGAATCTTTCAAATGAATTTTGGTTAAGAAAGCTAATATAAAACCTATATAAATACCAAAAACCAAATGATTCAGTTAGTAGAATTCTAAAGGGTTTCTAAAGCATTGATAGGACTTACATGGGAAACTCAGAGCTCATGGATGGACAATCAGATTTCTTTTGAATAAACTTCCTGAATTGCCTGAAGCCATTATACAACACATACTCTCTTACCTGGAAACAGAGAGGGGCGGAATCCGATCAAGTTCTTTGTCCAAAACATGGCTGCAGGCATGGCGAACACGATCTAAGCTGCACTTTGATGAAGAGCTCTACATGTGCAAATTCATCCTGGGAAATGGGATAGAGAAAATTTCTTGATTAATGTGAACCGTTCTCTATAAAGGCACCTAGATCAAATATCATTACAAGCTTAAACTTTTTAGTAACTTTCCTGTGGTCAATGAATGGATACAATTAGCAGGAAAGAATGGTGTAAAAAAGCTTGATCTACTGGTTCGTTTACTTTCTACTTTGCCTCCAAGCCTTTTCAAAGCTGAATGACTTGTAGAGCCATTGGTAGGAGGCAACTGTGCATGGATGAAGCTTCCCAGAGGATCAAATGCCACAATCTCAAGTCTTTGCATCTTTGCAGTATATTTAGGTGAATCGGAGATTGAAAGCATATTCTCCATCTGCTAGAGGATTGAAGATTTAACACTTCGGGACTCTATGGTATTCATAACTTGGAGGCGACTAAAGTTCCAAAGCTTAAGCAATTTTTGTATAGTCCACTCCACTGACATGTGGAAGTAATCAGAAGACTGTTGAACCACTATTTCACAATTCTGATCCATGCTTCGATACATACTATAATTCTTACGTTGTTAGCACTCCAAGTACATAAATAAGAAGCCAAAAGATGCTTAATTACACGGTTTTAGATTTTCTCCGTCTATTTCAGAGAAAATCGGGAAAATAATTATTGGTGAGAATCTATACAGTCATCCGAATGAAATGAATGTTTTCACACATGATATAGCAGTCTAGCTTTGCTACCATTCTAAAACAATAAGAAGCCGAGTAAACACGTTCCATATTTTAGCTTATCACAGTCCACCAAGAAAAAATGCTTCAAAAATGAATTCTCACATGTCAAAAGTGTTTAAGCATGTTTGCTTAAATTGGCTTCTATTTTCCTTTACTCGTGAGATTATAAAATGTTTATAAAGGAGTACAACCCATAAGATGGAACATTCAGTGAGAACTCAACAGCAAGAGATTTACACAACTCAAGTAGGCTGAAGTGTGTTATAGGTTAACACCCTAATTTTTTGCCACTGAAGCATGATTACAAGTTACTGATGTTCACTCGATGAAGAACAGTACCTTGATTGAGCCCATAAAGTGAATCAATCAAGTGTACCCGCAATGAAGCTGGGCCTTTAGCCATGTCCATCCCTATCTCACTGGCAATGCCGAAAATGGAAAGGGCAGAAGCCGTGGCTTCAACTACGTGCAATGGGTCAATCGCAATGAAGGCAGCAATGAGGGCAGTGACAGCGCATCCTGTTGCTGTAATCTTCTGCAACATGGCTACACCATTTCGTACACCGACAACTCGTTGTCCATCGGTGACTAAATCAACAGCTCCAGAGACTGCAACTACAGAACCACTTGCTCGAGCCAGGGATTTCGCTGCTTCTACAGCATCCGTTGAATCATGTATACTGTCCACACCCTAAACGAAAGAAGAAACCAGAAAAGTAAAAAATAATTATCTTGTAGAGTTTAGCTTAGTTACTTGAGAAGCAAAGAATATCTGTCCACCATGACTTTATGTCCAGAGATTTTCTTAGTCATACAGTAAAGCTAAGGGTCTCAATGCAGGTATGTTCTGGCATCTTCCCTCACCAACTTGAATGAAAAAAAAGATGTCAATTATCCAATAGTCATTAGATGAACAAGAAAAGCGCAGCATCAACTAGAATAAGAATTTATTCTCAAAATTTTCCGTTTAGGAATATGACAATGAATTAGTTCTCAAATTTAATGGTTAAATTGAATTTATTTTCTTATTGGGAAGGCAAAGAAAGAGCTTGAGACCACTCAACAATTTGTTTAATAGTCTATTGTATAGTTATCAAGGTAGGACTTTACAAAATTTCAGGAACTGTAAAGCTCTCATATTGTTGGAACTTGGAAGTCAGAGAAAAAGAGTAGAAGCGTACCAAATATGATTTTTTTTTTAAGTTACAGCATAATCAGTATCTACTAAAATATTTCAAGATTCCCCCAAGTTACTGGAAGAACTAGTAATGCAACTAAACCCTTTTTATGATATCAAACAGTCAAACATGGATCCCCACTTATTGAGATTTTAACACCCAAAAAAAGGACCCGAAAAGGTAATAGAACATGAATAAAGGCAAAAGAATGTATCCCTGTCAAATATGATCCTAATACTTATCACAGTTCAACTCGCTAACCACTTACTGAAGACAAAATGATTAACCAAATTCTAAAAATAAGAGATGATGGGAGCATATTATTCAAGAATCGAAACAAAATGAGAAAGGTTCAAGAAACCATTAAGAGGAAACAGAAAGCATCATTTATGAAATTAACGGAATGCCTCTGGCATTATTCCTTTTCTTTCCTGGAAATATAAATACTGCAAAACAATAAAGCCTCACAAGATGCCTAATCTAGTGAGGCTCTGATTTACAAGAAGTGAGAATAAGCACTACACCAAACCCAGAACATCCTTCATTTCAGCAAACGTTTCCGGTGCCCTTTTTCTATTTAATGTTCTTTAGAAGCGAATAGATTTTCCTTATAACCCGGACGAGAAAACATGGAAATAGATGGTACATCCAAATGATTTATCTTATTGAATTCCAAAACACGAGAATGTAGAACTACTAGCAAGAAAACATATGTCGAGTCCCTTAACCAGAAAACACATACCCAAAGAAATAAAACTTTTAACTTGTATCAAAATTGATCCTTTTAATTAACAGCTTCATTTTAGACTTTTAGTCACAAGCACAACATCAACTGAGTAGCATTTGTGGAGCAATTGTAGAAATGCTAAAATAACAATGTGGTAAATACTTAATATTTTTTGTTGGTAAATTAAATAAAGACTACTCCTTTCTAAATAATTCATCAGTTACTAACACTACTATCAAAATAAAGCAGTAATTTATGCTACTTATTTATCTTTACCTTAGAATCAGAATCCACAGAGCTCTTGAACAGGGCCAAAATCTCAGAGGCATTTCCTCGAACAACTGTAGGGTTCAACCCAAGCAACTCAGTACAAGCCTTCAACCGGAAACTGGTAGCACCTGCAGCCACAGGATCAAGAACCCAAGGCTTCCCTGCTTGATTAGCTGCCTCCGCCGCCGCCTTCATCGCCGGCAGCCAGTCAGGAGTGAGTGTACCCATGTTAACACAAAGTGCTTGTGCTTTAGGAGTAAACTCAGGGATTTCTTCAATAGAATGAATCATGGCCGGTGATGCTCCGGCAGATAAGAGAACGTTGGCCATTATATCCATTGATACAAAATTAGTGATGCATTGAACTAAAGGGGCATCTTGCCGAAGTTTTGATAAATGGGTCCATCCTATTTGACCCCATGAGCCTCCATTGTTGTTTTCTTCTTGTTCTTGTTTTTCCGGTGTTGTACTGTTCATCATGCCGCAGATCGTGAGTGATTCCAAAAGAGCGGGCTTATGTTGTTTGTCGGGACTTGGGAATTGGGAAGGAGGCTGAGAATTCAAGGAGCCAAGTTTTTATTTTCAGTACGGATAGTATGCGATTTTTTTTTTTCAATATTTATAAAAATGGCTCAAAATTGGTGTTTTGTGTTGTAAAAACAGAACTGGTGTTTATTTTAAATCAATTTTAAACGTCCAAATTATAATCCAACGGATGAGAAAAATTTCGCACGTGCGAAATTTACCCCCATTCCGCACTAGAGTCATGGCATTTTATTTTTGGCAGATTGGTGAATTTAGTCCCTAAACATAGTGACGTTCGCGATTTTGGTCCCCGTTCTAAATTTCTTTGTATTACAGTCCCCAAATATATGGGTTTGGTGAGGATAGTCTTTCCGTCCAAATCTGTTATGATTAACAGTTAAAGAGATAAAAATAAATAAATGAAAACTCCAAAATGGGAAGGGTATTATGGGAAGATGTATTAATAGACAACTTTAATCCATTGCCGCCGCCGCCCACTGCATGTTATCATAAATCATCAAAAACTTCAAATCATAGCCTAATTTCATTCCAATTTAAGAATTAATTAAAAATTACCACAACATTACAAATGCTATCTGTATTGGTGTCAAATTGCATATCAGATTATAAATAAGAACAAACAATCAGATTATAAACAAGAACAACCAAAAAACAATTTCCATAACATATGCTATCTGAAATGGTGTCAAATTTCCATTACAGATGTGGCATCATAGCTACAAACAAAGAACAAAAACTGTAGGAATTAAACCAAGTTTAGTATATTAATTAATGTTGTATTAGTTTAATTATCTTGGTATTTATAATGTTGGTAGTAGTTGATGTAGTAATTGTGTGTGGTTGGTTGTTAGTAGTTATTAGTTGTTGGTTAGTAGAAGTAATTGGTAGAATTTAGTGTGGTTGTTGGTTGGTGAGTTTTGTGCCTATAAATAGGCATGGAAGACTTAGAAATCAGTAAGCAAAAACAAAAGCTTCATTGTCCAATTTATTTCTTTGTTCTCTTTGTCTCTCTAAAAATAGCCGATTGGCAAACAGATCACTAAGAAGCAATTTGGCTTCTCAGTATCCGACTTCTTCATTTCTTGTTCCCAATTTCATTATAATTCTTTTGTTGTTTATCTCCTAATTATATTATTGTGGGATCATTTTAGAAGTCTTCAAATTGGTATCAGAGCGAGTGTTGTGTGATGGATCCCCGAGCTGTGTGTGCATGTGATATTTTTGTATTTGATGGAAAGAAAGATTTTGATATGTGGAGAAAACATATGCAAAATTTCTTCCAAGTTCTTGGAGTGTGGAAATTATTGAGGAAGGTTATGAAGAACCTCCTCCAGATACTCTATTAACAAATGCACAGGAGAAGAAACAACAGCTTGATGCGATTGCAAGACATCATTTGTGCAATCGGGTGTCATTAGATGTGGCAAGAAAATTTGTCCATGCTAATACGGCAAATGAGATATGGACGATTTTGGTAAATTCCAACAAAGGGAAGGACGATGTGAAGCGGATCAGATTACAAGTTTTGAGGAAGGATTATGAGTTGGCACTCATGAAATCAATTGAGTCAATTGAAGATTATATTAGCAAAATTCAGATTTTGGCCAATGATATGAGATCAAATGGTGAGACATTGAAAGAATCTCAAGTTATTGAGAAAATATTGCGGTCCATTAGTTCCAAATTTCATAAAAAAAAGACTGTTTTGGAAGCTACAAAGGACTTAGAAAAATTGACAGTTTATGAGTTGGAAGGAGAACTATTTTCCTATGAGTTGTCTTTGGATCAACAGAATGTTCAAAGTGTACCTGAGGAAAAAGCATTGCAAGATCAGGTGGAGGTGAAAAATGAGAGAGTTGAATTTTCACATCAGGCTGAATCAAGTTAGCAAGGCGCTCAGAATTTTCGCGGTAGAGGCCGAAGAAATTTTAGTGGCAACAACAGAGGCAGAGGAAATTTCAGAGGACGTGGTAGACGTAATTTTAATTATCAGCAAAATTATCAACAGTCTAATAATTCATATCAGAGAATGGATAAATCAAAAATTCAGTGTTACTTTTGCAAAAAAATATGGTCATATGGAAAAAGACTGTTTTGTTAAAAAATGTCAGTTTGGACAGCCACAAGCAAAATTTGCTGAAACAAATATTGATGGTTCTGAGACTTTATTATTTGCTTCCTCTGGTACTGGTGAAACTGAAAGTAATATTTGGTTTTTTGGATTCTGGCTGTAGTAATCATATGTGTGGAAATAAAGATATGTTTACAGACTTGAATACATCTATTCAGACTACTGTAAAATTTGGAAATAAGGAACGTGTAGCAGTTGCAGGAAAAGAAAAAATTGCTATCACTTTGAAGGATGGATCTTCTAACTTTATTTCAGATATTCTGTATGTTCCCAGTCTTGGCCACAATTTGTTGAGTGTTGGACAGCTAGATATGAAAGGGTACAATATCAATTTTTGTGGTCAAATGTGCACTGTCCGTGATCTTGCTAAAAGGCTAATTGTAAAGGTAAACATGACTAATAACCGTTTATATCCTTTGAATATCAACTCTGGTGGTTTACCTTTCTTTAGTACTGCTGTATTTGATGATCATTGGCTGTGGCATATGCGGTTTGGACATTTGAATTTTTCTAGCTTGAATTTGCTTGCCAAGAAAAATTTAGTTGTGGGACTACCTTCTCTTGATTTTGATGATAGAAAATGTGAGTCATGCATTGTTGGGAAAAAGCATAGAGATTCATTTCCTAAGGAGAGAGCTTGGAGAGCATATACACCATTGCAGTTAATTCATTCTGATTTGTGTTCTGTGGAAGTTCCTTCTATTTGTAGTAAAAAGTATTTCATTACTTTTATTGATGATTTCAGTAGGAAGACTTGGGTTTATTTTCTGCGAAATAAATCTGAGGCTTGTGATGTGTTTAAAAGTTTCAAAGTTTATGTTGAAAAGCAAAGTGGCTATGTGATTAAGACTTTGAGAACTGACAGAGGAACTGAATATCTTGTTTGTGATGATTTTCTAAGAAAACATGGAATTAGGCATCAGATGACTGCCAAGTATACTCCGCAACAAAATGGTGTAGTAGAGAGGAAAAACAGAACTGTGATGAATATGGTAAGATCCATGATGAATGCTAAGAATATGCCTAAATAATTTTGGGCAGAAGTTGTTGCTTGTACTGTTTATGTTTTGAACAGGTGTCCTACAAGGAGCAATGATGGAAAAACTCCACAAGAGTTGTGGACTGGTAAAAAGCCAAATATCAGTCATTTGAAAGTTTTTGGCTGTATTGCTTATGCACATGTTCCGGATCCTCTAAGAAAGAAATTGGATGATAAGGCAGAAAAATGTGTGTTCCTTGGTTACAGTCATGAGACCAAAGGATACAAGTTGTACAATCCGGATATTCAAAAGGTAATTGTCAGCAGAGATGTTACTTTTGATGAGAAATCTACATGGGATTGGTCTGGTAAGAAACCTGTTGTGCCAGTTTCATCTTCATATATCCCAGTACAATCAACTTCAGAAAGTTCACCAACTGTTTAGTGTGATAGAGAACAGATTGAGCAATCAGTGCAATCCATTTCTGCACCGTCTTCAAGTCGCCCTCATCGGGAGACTCAAATGCCTGCTCGTTTGAAGGATTGTGTTACCGGTTCTAATTTATCTGATGAAGATATTATGAACTTTGCCTTATTTGCAGATTGTGATCTTATTACTTTTGATTATGCAGCTAAAAATGATGATTGGATACAAGCAATAGATGATGAGATTCATGCCATTGAGAAGAATGACACTTGGGAGTTGACTTCACTTCATCCTGGTAAGAAATCTATTGGTGTTAAATGGGTTTATAAGACTAAGTATAAATCCTCTAGTGTGGTTGATCGTCTCAAAGCACGATTGGTAGCTAAAGGCTATAAGCAACAAGCTGGTATTGATTATTTTGAGGTATTTGCACCTGTTGCCAGACTTGATACAGTCCGTATGATTATTTCTCTTGCTGCTAATAATGCTTGATACATTTAGCAAATGGATGTTAAATCTGCTTTCTTAAATGGTGTGTTAGAAGAAGAAGTCTATGTTGATCAACCTGCAGGTTATGTCATGAAAAGTCAGGAAGATAAGGTTTACAAACTGAAAAAAGCTTTGTATGGTTTGAAGCAAGCACCGAGAGCTTGGTACACTCGGATTGATTCTTATTTTCTCAGTCATGGTTTTGATAGATGTCCTTATGAACATACTCTATATGTGAAGTCTAATGCTGACGGTGATATTCTTATTGTATGTTTGCATGTTGATGATCTTATATTCACTGGAAACAATCCCAATTTGATTTCTGAATTCAGGGAGGCTATGATTAATCATTTTGAGATGACAGATTTGGGATTGATGTCTTACTTCCTTGGTGTGGAGGTTAATCAGTTTGATGGAGGAATTTTTATTTCTCAGAGAAAATATGTAAGTGATATTTTGAAGAAGTTTAAGATGGATTCTGCTAATCCTATCATGACTCCTGTTGAAAAAAGTTGAAGTTGTCAATTGATGGCACTGGAGAATTAGTATATGCTACTAATTTCAGAAGATTGGTTGGAAGTCTGCGATACTTGACTTCTTCGGGGCCTACTATCACTTATGGTGTGGGTTTGATTAGTAGATTTATGGAATCCCCTCGTCAATCTCATTTGCAAACTGCAAAAAGAATTTTGAGATATGTTATAGGTACGCAGTCTGATGGTATACTTTATTCGCGTACTGATGATTTTGGTCTTTTGGGATATACTGATAGTGATTGGGCCGGTGATATTGTGAAGTATAAGAGTCTTCTGGATATGCATTTTATTTGGGTTCTGGTGCTTTTTCGTGGTCTTCAAAGAAACAACAAGTTGTAGCACTTTCTACAGCAGAGGCTGAATACATGGCAGCTAAAAACTGTGCTATTCAAGCAGTTTGGCTGAGACGAATTCTTGATTTTCTGAAGCATCAACAGGTTGAGCCTACAACAATTTTGTGTGATAACAAATCTGCTATTGATTTGACCAAGAATCCTGTGTTACATGGTCGTAGCAAGCATATCAACATGAAATATCATTTCATTCGTGAATTGGTTCAGGACAAGGAGATTGTTGTTGAATATTGTCCTACAGAAGAACAAGTTGCAGACATTTTCACTAAACCATTGAAGTCTGAGTTATTTTGGAAGCTGAAGAATATGCTTGACATGATCAAGTTTGAAGAACTTGGTTTAAGGGAGGCAATGTAGGAATTAAACAAAGTTTAGTATATTAATTAATGTTGTATTAGTTTAATTATCTTGGTATTTATAATGTTGGTAGTAGTTGATGTAGTAATTGTGTGTGGTTGGTTGTTAGTAGTTATTAGTTGTTGGTTAGTAGAAGTAATTGGTAGAATTTAGTGTGGTTGTTGGTTGGTGAGTTTTGTGCCTATAAATAGGCATGGAAGACTTAGAAATCAGTAAGCAAAAACAAAAGCTTCATTGTCCAATTTATTTCTTTGTTCTCTTTGTCTCTCTAAAAATAGCCGATTGGCAAATAGATCACTAAGAAGCAATTTGGCTTCTCAGTAGCCGACTTCTTCATTTCTTGTTCTCAATTTCATTATAATTCTTTTGTTGTTTATATCCTAATTATATTATTGGGGGATCATTTTAAAAGTCTTCAAAAACCCAGATCAAAAAACAAATTCAAACTCATAGATCATTATAAATTTTCAGTAATAATAACCAGAAACCAAACAATACTCCATCACTCTTCTTCTCGGCGATGGTATTGGCCCTGAAGTCATCTCCGTTGGGGGCGGCTCATCTAGTTCCGACCTTGTAGTAATACAAAACATAGGAGATAGGAACTTTTGGTGAATGCAAAAAATGAAATTAGTCAAATTACTCACTGGAATATATGATTTTTTTTATTGATATGTTGATTTATGGATGATTTGGGGGATTGAATTTAGGTTAAAGGAGATGCCTATGGGTGGGGCAGCTTTGGATTTGACTGGGATGCCGTTGGCAGAAGAGACACTTTCGACTGCAAAGCAATCCGATGTCGTTATACTAAGAGCTATTAAAGGGTATGCATTCTGAAGCTTGTTGTGGTTTTGTGTCATGCAATTATAGGCTCATTCTGAAGCCATCTTACTGCTCAATGAGAAGTCCATTGCCACACCAATTTTCATGTCCTTCGTCGGTGGTGTGATGCTGTCCGGAGAAGAGGGAGGGGTAGGGGATCTATGTTTTGATGGTGGCGGGACTGAGTTGAGGTGGAGGAGAGAGAGGGTGGGGAAGGAGGAAAGGGCGGCGGGGGATGACAGAGGTGGAATGGGGGACGTCGGAATGTGTGTTGGTGTCGGATTTGATGGCGGTGGTGTTAGTGATGCCGATGCCGCCATGAAACTAGTCTTACCGGCGACCATCCACTGTTCATCTCCCATTTTCTTCTTTCCAAAAGTAATATTTTTTATTCTTCTTTGTCATCTTCAAATCCTCCTGTTAAGATCATCTACCACAAACTTTTCTTCTTCAAATCACGAAGTTTTCTATTGTAAATTCAAAAAAATTAAATTGACATTTTTTTGTTAATATTATTTTTGTTTATGGTAAGAGTATTTTCAGGTCAAAGTATGGTGTAAAATTCAGAAGTAATGTCTGGGAGGGTATCCTATATTGAAGATGATTTTTTGATTAATCAAACACACATATTTGTTTCATAGGTTAAGCGGTCCTAACTTAGATAGTTGGGCATGAATCCCTCGAGAGTAAGGTTGCGAGTTTGAGATAGTTTGAGAGTGACTAATGTCGCATATTTATATTATTTTATGTCGGCAGACCACATTGCAATTAAATTCCTACCGGATTAATCAGGTGTACCGAGATACTCGCCTCAAATTTTTTTGCATAACTCGAACAATCACACGATTAGAAATAATAATTTCACGTGTATATATATATATATATATATATATATATATATATATATATATATATATATCACACATTACCCTATTTAATGTTGCTTCCAATTTATTTCCACCTATTTTCTCTCTTTATTCTTCTCTCTCCAACATTTAATGTAAGGGGTAAGATTGAAAAAATCATCATTAATGAACTCTTTATTTAGAAAGAGGACAGTTAATTTGAGACAGATTAAAAAAGAAATGTGGACATATAATTTGGGACGGAATGAGTATTAAATAACAAAATAATAATCCTTCCATTCCTGATTCGTTTATGGAAAGTTACCCAACAAAGAGAGAAAGATGATTTCGATGTAGGATAATAATACAATGAGGGGTAATTTTGGAAAAAGAAATTGAAACATGTAAGAAATACATAGATGTAATGAAAATAGTGGATGAAAATGTACCCAAGAGAGAGAGAGAGAGAGAGAGAGAGAAATGATTTCGATGTAGGATAATAATACAATGAGGGGTAATTTTGGAAAAAGAAATTAAAATATCCTTAAAAATGTGAACGATTTATATAAAGGAAAATAGCACAACTTTCCAAACGACATTAAGAATGGAGGGAGCAGTAAATATGATATGAAATCAAACTCTGATGCAACTAGGAAATGATATAAGCTGCAAATAATCTTCAATGGACTACACAATTCCAAATAGCAAAAGACTGATGTTAGTCTCAGAATTAAGCCAACAATGAGATGAAAATTAAGGTAGAAGGTGATAAATATAGAATCTAAACCAAATGAAGAACTCAACGAGCTGGAAAAGTTGAGTTTGAGACCAGACCAAACTAAAGAGTGAATGGCCAAATATGAACCTTAACAATTTTTGCTTTTCTCTTTTTAGACATAAATTTTTTTTTGTACTTTTCTAGACTTAAACAATTTACGAAAATGCCGTTATAGATTTTTTTGACATTTCCGACCAAAAACATGCACTGACCAACATGTGCCGGTCTTCCTAGGGATAAAAATGTCAATTAACATATTAAAACAGCTGACCCATTTTTAATTCGTGGTACCCGACCCGACCTGACCTAATCCTACACGAGCTCTCTTCTCATTCTTTCCTCCAAAAGAAGACCATTGTCCTTCACCAAAAATCCCACCCAGCCCTCCTTCTCCGAGACCGCCATCTTCTCCCCTCCTCCTCCGGTGATATCATTAGTATCTCCACCATCAATCTCAAATTCCCCAATTACCACATCAACATCCTCCCCATCTACCACCACCACCACAATTCCCTTCTGTCTTCCACAATTTTTCCCCTCTAAGAAATCCAAAAGGAAAAATATTTCAGCTTTGAAATTATTGCAACCACAACCAGAAACCCTAATGCCTACTCCAATCAATTCAAAACCCTAAATTTCTCAAATTACAATAATTAATACCAAAAAATCAGTGAAAGTAAGAAGTTTTAATTATACTCATAGAATTAGGAATCAATACGTAGGAATGGGGAGAATTTGATATGGAAGTTGATTTTCAATTTGGGATTTCTAGGGTTCTTTACTAAGCAACAATGAGGGAGAATGTGCTGTGAGTAATGGAGAAGGGGGTTGAGTTGGTTCTGTTCCTGATTTTACGGGGAGGTGGGGGAAAGGAAGTTTCCTGCGAGGATGGGCGAGTAGAAATGGGGGAAATGAGGAAGAGATATAAAGAGAGAAGCGGAGCTTACAAAGGGAATTCTTTTCCAATCTTCTCAATTTCCTTAGTCTTTTTCTGATCTTCATTTACCCATGAAAGTTTTCTTGGCCTTTTTATGTTAGGAGGAGTGGCCGCCGCCGTCATGTGAGGGGTTGGGATTTTGGTGAAGGATATGGAGCTTCTTTTGGATGAAGAAGAAGATAGCTCATGTGGGTTGGGTCGGGGTACAAATGGGGATGGGAGTGAAAATTACAAATAAAAACAATTAAAAGGATTTCCCCGAAATACCTCTGAACTAAACTACGTCGTTTTGCTCACAGATGGGTTTTTAGCCGGAATTTAGAAAAAAATCTATAAAGAGCATCCCGTAAATTGTTCGTGTCTATAAATGTACAAAAAAATTATTTATGTCTAAAAAGAGAAAAACAAAAATTGTGAAGGTCTATAGTTGGCCATTCACTCCCAAACTAAATTAAAACCAAAACCTTATTCAAGCACACTCATATAGAATTTAAATTTCCTGAGTGGAAAAGTGAGACAGAATGCTCTCTACTCCAGCTTCTTCAACAAGCACCAACAGCAACAGTAAGCACCCATCTGAAGAAGAACAAGATTTAGTACAAAGAAGTACTAAGAAGTTGAAAAATAACAGCAATGACGAACAATATTTTTCAGAAGAAAAACTTTGTTCTTACAAGGATAAACTCAAGCTAACACACAACCTGTGTGCTAAAGACGTGCAACGAAATTTTCTCATCCAACATCTGGATGAGGAATCGGATTCAGATTCCGAGATGGATGATAATATGCCATCAGTTAAGCTTTCAAAACACGACAAGCTACGATGTCGAACACCTTGGATCAACTCATTGATCATTAAACCTTACGGTAAGACTCTTGGGTACGGATTCTTAGACTTCAAGCTTAGGAAACTTTGGAATCCTATGGGAGAATTACGTTTAATCGACTTGGGAAACAACTAATTCATTGCCAAGTTTGGCATGGAAGAAGATTTCTCTAGGGAAATCGATGGCGGACCTTGGTTCACTAATGGGCAATACATCACAACTCGCCTTTGGCAGCCCGAATTCAATCCCTACAAAGACGACACTAACATCACAGCAATATGGGCAAGGTTACCTTCGTTACCGATTGATTTTTATGACAGACCTATACTCACTAAGGTTGGTGATCAATTGGGAACTTTACTAAAAATTGATGCGAAAACATCAAATGCTGAGAGAGGCAGGTATGCTAGATTGTGTCTGCAAATTGATCTAAAAAAACCACTTATCCCATTTGTAAAAATTGGTAGAAATCATGTACAACAAGTACAATATGAAGGGGTGGAAGTGTGTTTTGACTGTGGAATTATCGGACACTCTTGTCCCACTGATGAAGCTATGATAAAGCATGATCCTTTAGTCCATCCAGAGGGGGGGGGGGATATAACAAGAAATACCAAGAATGGAACTTCTCCAGAAAAAGCTATGGATACCAACACGGAATAACCAATTAAGGAAGGTAATGTAAGCCCAAAGGGCGAACAAACTCAGTTTTTGATATTGGACAAACTTTTGATGTTGTGTCTAATGATCTTAATCTTTGTGATAGAATATCGGAACTCATTATGGAAGCTCTAAGTACTTCAATCAAGCCAATGGTATCAAGATTCAAAGTTATGCAAGGCTCATTTATCAAGATTGAAGATTGAAGACTTAGGTTTGGTTAGTTTAGCTTTGTCGTCATAAGTCGTTATCTTATAAAGCTCTAACCAAAGCTCTCATGAACATAAGCTCTACACTCTAGTCTTGCATGCATCATAAACACATTTTCAAAAGGCTAAGTTTCAAATTGATCCTTACATGTGTTCGTATTTCGAAAGCCTTTGATTTCAAAGTATAAGTATTTTAAAACGGTTTTCTAATGCTCTTACTTGTTACATATTGAGAAAACCTTTTAGACTTCATTAGAGTTCAAAACGTGTGAAAAATCAACATTTCTCATACTCTGGAAGGTCGGTCAACCGAGCTCAAGCTCGGATCAACCGAGCAGAAACTGAGAGTTGGACTAGCCAAGGTCGGTCGACCTTAGCTTACCTCGGTCGACCGAGGTCCCCAAAGAGGGTCATCCGACCCTTGTTCGGTCAACCGAACTCTGCGAGAAACTAGCCGTTTTTTTACCGTTAAAGAGTCGTTTTTTCAGCTATTTTGAAATGTATAAATACTCCAAAGCTAGAGAACGATTCTAAGACTTGGATATACAATTTACATTGATTTCTTATCAAGTCTAAACACTCTAAAAAAAAAAAATGCACTTCATTGCCATGATCTAAATCATTCAAGAGTGTTATTTCAAAAGCAAGACAAAGAGTGTGCTTCATATGTTCAAGAGCTGAATTTCTTGTACTTAAAAGGTATCTATCTTTCACTTAGAAGAGTGAACAACTTTGTACTTAACCTATCTCATTCCCTTTCTTAGTGATAGGGTTATTTGTTTAAGTCCTACTTAGTGTGGGCAAGTTGTAAAAGTCCTACTTTGTGTGGGCAAGCTCTTTGTGAGTTTTGAGTTGTGGTTGTGTTGTAAAACTCTTAGTGAGTTAGCCACAAGTGTAAACATTCTTCTTAGTAAAGTTGTTTAAAATCCTTGGGTGCGGCTCAAGGTAGTGGATGTAGATTTTGAGTGAGTCGAACCACTATAAATCCTTTGTCTTGTTATTGGGTTTTGCTTTGTTTTTAATCATCTTGCTCAAACTTACACTTGCCTTGCAAAGCTTAGAAAAAGTTTACAAGATTAGTTAAAACCTACTTCACCCCCCCTCTTGTGTTTTACAGGTAAATCTATCGATAATCATGATTTGGGTCCTTGGAATGTCGTTACTCACAAATCGACTCGCCGAAAATTGAAGAACACACTTACAGTAGAGAAGCAAAAACGTACCTACGTTGATCTTGATGCCGTGGCTAATTTTGCTCCGGCGTTGGCGCCGGTGAAAGTGCAGCAACAGGTGTGGCGGTTGAAGAATTTGCGGGAAGGGACTGAGGTAGGCGGCTCCAGCTCCACTGCAACAAAGATGCTGTCAAATCATAAGGAGGGGTCAAAGTCTTCTTTTGCTTTGAAGAACCCTGCTGCTGTGACGGCCCGCAAAACGAAGACGGCTGATGATGATGTTACTGGTTTGGTAGAGGTAGCACGCCAAGACCCTACATTACCTATAAGATCGGTTAGAAAAGGGGAGATGAATGATGACTTGTCTCATTTAATGTAGCCATCAGTGCATATCAATCCAAATAAATTATCTAAGGTGGGGACTTTTGCCAGAGATGACAATATTTTTAATCATGGCAGTGTGACAGGTTACCAATTGGCTAGTGAGATTCGTGCTAATCTTAAGAAGTTAGAGGAAGAATGGGTAACTAGATTAATTGGTAGAACAGGACAACTTTTGAAGGAGCCATCAGCACAGCGTACCAGTGTGCAGGTGGAACAATCAGAGGAGGAATTTGACTCCAGTAATTCGTACAGAGACTCAGGGATGGAGATTGAGGCATTCCAACATGGAACTGAACAAATCCTTATCTCGGGTGCCATACCAAAGCGTAACAAGTCAAGAAAGTAGAAACACGGCTTTACTCGTAAGGAGCTACTACATACTAAGCGATCGTCCTTTAAAATTGGAATCGGAAAATGTAAGAAGCAATCCACTTATAATCCTACTAGCAGACGAAGTGAGGAGGGTCAGGCATTACATCAATCAGGTGGAGAACCGGCTGAGACTTTAATTCACTATGGTTCCCATTCGGGGGATAAAACTGACGTTGGTTTTGACTGCTCCGATGGGGGAAATGCAGAGGGCAATGGAGTTGTCTCCCAACAATAGGATTGTACCTAATATGATAAACATCCTAACTTGGAATGTGAGGGGAGCGACACTTCCGGACTTGCATGATCTTTTAATAGAGATTATTAGGACTCATAAGCCTCAGATGATTGCATTGCTTGCGTCTAAAATTAGTGGAACTAGGGCTGATGATATTTGTTCCAGATTGCCTTTCACTAACTCGGGAAGGGTTCCGACCATTAGGTTTTCACACATTTTCAGCGAGGCCAACGCTTGTGGCGATGGTATCGCTAAAGCTGGAGGACTCACTTCATCCTCCGATCTTGATATTTTTGACTCTTTACCCCCGTTTATTAGCCACCTAGTGGCAGGGGATACCCGTGGGGCCACTATTGTTAGGTTTATTTTTGGTACCTCTATTCATATCCATCATTTTGTTAGTCTTATAATGGTAGGATATGAACAGAAGACATTATTAGTTAGGATTTATTGTTATATTTTTGTTCCTTAGCCTACATGTTAAGTTTGTTTTTTATATATATTTACTTATTTACCAAAAAAAATAAATATATAGAATTTAAAGCAAGTACTAGAACGATTTTCTCCGTTCAATCTTTTCAGCACTGACATCACCCATCATCAACAGTGGAAATGAAAGATTCCTTTCAAGCAAATCATCACCCTCTCAGCTATCACTCAACTACTACTGTTATAAAGATTAAAAAAAAAGATTTAAACAGAGGTGTCGTTTTGCCATAAATGACACCGTTTAGATAATTAACAATCCACCAATAAGAAACAATTCCTCCCCCGCAAGAACATGAATCATAATTCATCATAATTAGGGCAGATTCTGTCGTGGACCTGAGCACAGAAGTGGGCATACGACCACTTGGCTCACATTCAACTACATCACGATTTTCGATTAAAATAATAAAAAGCAAATGTGCACTTATAAGAATTTTAATCAAAAGAGGTGATGCTAGCTAATTTCTGACTAAGTGGTCCCATAACCACACATATAAACTCTGTGCCTATATCAGAATTTTCCCATAATTAGACCACAGCAGATAGGGTCGTGGACGGACAAGCATTTTCCCAATCTTCCTAGTGTTCCCTTCCATACACGTCACAATTATGGTGTTGAGCGTTTTAAATTTAATACATATATAATATTTTTTAAACAAATGTTACATTTTTTTAAACAGGTGTTAAATCCTTATTAACACTTGTCGTAAAGCTGGAATGTGTGTTTTATTCTGATGAAAACACCTGTAAAACCACACCCGTTGCCCTCACAAAAAATCTTGTACCGTTGAAATATTTTGTCCAACCATTCATAACGGTAAAAATTATTCAGTATACTCTCTCTATTCTCATTTAATTTTCGTTTAGGAGATATATATATATATCCAAATTAATTGTAATTTATATGTATTTTATTAGGTGTCAATAATTTATTTCAATTATACCCTCAACATATTTTTTATTGAAAAAATGAAAAGAGAGGAGAGGAAAGGGTATTAATATTATTGGAATTATAGTGAAAATATTATTGTTTGTTTAAGTTTCATAATTTTTTCAAAGTATTATAAACTATTCAAATTGAGGAATGGATGAATTATATTGAATTTCGATCCTTTTACACTATAAACGGGCTGATAGCTACGTGCCACCATCAACTCTCAAAAGTCGTACTAGTGCAGTGAGTACACTGTCTGAAAAACACCAAATCCAAGAACAACGACACACCATTCTCAAACCAAACCTCAAAAATCCCAAAGCAATCAAGAATGCAAAACCACCACTCATCGCCACCCACCGCCGTCAGAACCACCACTATTCCGACCAATTACATCCTTATAGCCACCACCTTTTTGTCCCTCCTCATAATCACCTTCTCAAATTCATCAATTTCTCCAGCACCACCACCTCCTCCACTTCCCCACCCTTCCCTCTTCCCATCCCACAATCTCCACCGCCTCCTTTTCATCGGCTCCTCCTCCTCCCCTTCTAATACTCCAAAGTCCGGCAGTCCTTCTCCACCTTCAATTGCCTACCTAATTTCCGGATCCATCAATGATACGGGTCGGATCCTTCGTCTGTTGTACTCAATTTACCATCCCAGAAATTCTTATTTGCTCCATTTGGATTCAAATTCTCCTCAGATTGAAAGGGATTCTCTGGCTAGAATTGTTCAGTCTAATTCACTTTTCAAAGCTGCCCAGAATGTTAATGTTATTGGGAAAGCAGATGTTGTTTATCTAAAAGGGTCTTCTTTGCTTTCCTCTGTTCTTCATGGGGCTTCGATTTTGCTTCGTATTTCGAAGAAGTGGGATTGGTTCATCAATCTCTCTGCTCATGATTACCCACTTGTTACTCAAGATGGTATTTTTATTGCATTTCTTTTCTTTTCTCTCTGTGTGTGCTTAGCATTATGTTTATGTGAAATTTATTGAGGAAATTAAGGTATGATTTGATGGATTATTTTGTTGTTTGTTAGTTAAAATCTCAATATTACACTCTTAAATAGAACTTGTATATCACTAATTCTATTTAAATAAATAATATTGATATTTTGATTGAAAAAAACATTTTATTTGTTGCTTCCTTAATTTTCGCTATATGTCGTAAACGACTTATATTATGGATTGGAGGGATTATATTCAGTAATTAAAATGTGTAGTAATATGAGGGTTGCTGCAAATTAAGATGGGATTTCCCCCATCTCTAGACAACATAGTGTACTTGTTCTATGTATGTGTGTAGTTTCTCTTTGGGATTGTTTGTTGATTTTTTCTTTTCATGAGATGATGAGTGAAATGTGTTTTCTAACTTGTCGATACCTCTGTGTTCGATTGCCATGTACCGGACAGTTTGATTATGATTATCTGTTTACTATCATGTTTTTTTAAATGACTTTCTGATTTGGTATTTAAGTTCTACTCTCAATGTGCGATCAGCTACATATTTACTGGTAAATGGATTCTGCTAGTACAGTGATGCTTGATAGTTGTTTTGGTTTGCAGATCTTCTGCATATGTTGTCGTATCTGCCGAAGGATCTTAATTTCGTGAATCATTCAAGCTATATTGGCTGGATAGAGTAAGGATAACTACTTGAACTTCCTCAGGATCCGACTTATTACACATATAGGGTGCACATGTATGCTGATATTGAGTAGTGAAGCTATTTTCCTTGTGGATCTAAACAATATTTGTATAATAACCGTTGCAGATCTCATTATTTAAAATCAATTATTGTCGACCCTGGGCTCTTTATTGCGGAGCAAAACGAAGTATTTTATGCCACTCAAAAGAGGGTGTTGCCAGACGCATTCCGTATGTTCGCAGGTGAGTCCTTTAACGTGCATGGAGAAATTCTAATTACTATCGAATTATACCCAACTTTGAACTTTGAATATTCTGTTTTCCACTATATGTAAGTTTGGTGCGAAATCACTGAGGTTAGAACCTTTCATGCATTATCAAATCCTTGGAAGAATAAGAATCTGCTTGAAATGGGGGCTTAGCTAACAATACATTTGTAGCTAAATGAAGAACTTTAGGGTTCTCCAAGGTTTCCATATTCATCCTGATGGGTAATTTTGGCTTTTGTGAGAGCTCATATAGGTCCAACTGCTTTATCACTAATAAAAAAAAACCCGAAACTTTTTTAAACCTCTTTCAGAATAAGGGAAAAAACACCTTATAATATGTCTTAGTTCAATAGTTTATAAGTTTTCTATAGAAAACTTTTCCGCTGGCAGCTGCACTTTGCAATATCTTATTCTAAACTACCTCCGTTCCATAACAATAATAGCCGCATTGTTAAAATTTCTATGTTCCAAAATATTTGCTACGTTGTAGAATTCAGTACATGTTTGTTGTAACTTTTCCAGTCTTACCCTTTACCAATTACTCAATTAACCACTAATAATAAGTCTCGAGTCATTAATGAAGGGTAGTTTGGATTTTTTCCTTCACATTAATGACTCTACAATCATTTTCTTAATTCGTGTGAAAACATGAATGTGTCAAGTATCATGAAATGGAGGTAGCATATATGAGTGGACTGGGGCAGTCCAGCTACAAGTGTTCTGCACCGTGCGAAACAATTAATAGCCGTCAGATTAAGAATCGGACGACGGAGATCATTTGGCTTAAAATACTTATTATTCACAATTTTAAGCAAAATGATTTCAGCTGTTAGATTCTTGATCCAACGGTGACTAATTGTCCGCACTGTAGCCTTAGTAGACTGGGGCATGGTAGTTGTTGTCCAATGCTTGATGAATCAGAAGGGAGATTGTAGAACTGAAATAGTTATTCATCTCGTGCAGGTTCATCTTCAGCGATTTTGAGTAGGAAATTCATCGAATTTTCCATTTTTGGAACTGATAATCTACCCAGGACGTTGTTAATGTACTTGGCAAATACTCCATCAGCAGAATCTGTTTATTTTCCAACCATTCTCTGCAACTCTAAGCAATTCAGTAAAACAACCGTAAACCACAGCTTGCGATACGTTTCCCTGAACCGGAAAAAGGAACCCAATCTACTCAATTCCACTTACTTCGATGATCTGGTCCAAAGTGGTGCAGCTTTTGCTTCACCGTTTCTTCCAAATGACCCGATTCTTGGCCGCATTGACCATGAAATTCTTCACCGAGACCCTGGAAAACCGGTCCCTGGTGGCTGGTGTTTAGGTGAAACTGAAGATGACAAATGCGACGTCTGGGGAGATTCTGCAGTTTTGAGGCCTAGTCCAGAAGGATTAAAAAGGTTAGAAAAACGATTTCTTGAACTTCTCTCGAAGGATAAACTGCGGTCTCAACAATGTGTATTTGATTCATAACTCTTTATCTATGAAGAAAATACTGAAACAGATACTGATAGATCAAGTTAAAGATAGAAGATGAAAATCTCTTACGACTTTGAATTTTTTTTTACGTATGTACTCGCATAATTGCACGATTCTTTCATAGTTCGTAGATAATCTATTTGCTGTAGCTTTAGTTTATCCGATCTGAGTTGTTGTATGTTGAAAGCCGAAAGGAGATCCTGTTGGATCATCGGTTGATGTAATTTCATTGTTGTAACTGAAAACATTTGTTGAATTCTAATTTTATTAACAGCTCTTTTTATTCGTGCTTGCAATTTACTGTGATTTTGGTCAGTATTCAGTTTCATAATCAAACGCAAGATTCCAAGTTTATGACTCACGTCTCTTCTTATAATTAATTCAACTTTCATAAAATCCGAGATAAAATACTTAAAACCAGATATTATACGGATGAAGTAAAGAATAAGAACACAGACATAAGCAAATCCAAAGAAAACTTGGAGCAGAGGGAAACGATACCTGTGCTGCGCCGAAAGCCATTGTTGCCGGCACAGAGCATGAAGACTTTTCAAATGATCCAAAAATAATATAATCAATGAGATAAAAACAGAAGAAAAATTTAGAAGGGCAAATATTTTATATCATTAATAAAAGGCAAATTGGTCATCATTATTATCCCTAAACAATTTATAACTTAGACGTAAGTGTTTAAAGATTAATTATGAATATTAAAATCCTTAAAACAATTTTACCGACAAAATGAGCCAAGAGATTCTAAACCATATTTTGATACTAACTATGATCCATCTATGGGGATTGCATGGGCCTGGCCCAACTTTTCTCATTCGGTCATGACATGACACCCGAAAAAGGCGGACAAATATTTTTGTCCAGGACCGTCCTGGCTGACCTGGCGGTTTCCCCTACGCGCCTTGCCACGTCATCCAGGACGGAAGTCCCATCTAGCAGAAAAAAACCCTACAAAAACCCTAACTTGGTCCCGTGACTTTGAGGACGGAATTGGCATGTTCCAGCCAATTTGCAGCGTGTAGTCACTTCTCACTTTTGATTTTTTGACCATGCAAAATTTCTGAACGGTTTTGGCACTTTCGTGCGCATTTCTGACCGATTTTCAGAGATTTGTCCAATTCGAAAATAAATTTTAGGATTTCCCACTACATCTATAAATACCCCTCAAAACCTCTCCACAATCTACCACCTTTTCAAACCCATAAAAACCCTATCCTCCTTAATACTAGCTTTTCAAAAATTTGTTTGTACAAAAACCCTATCCTGAATAATGGCCAACTTTCCCGAATTTATGCAAAAAGAAATGCGTAACAAATTCAGGGATGTTGATTTTACAATAGAATGGCCAGCCGAATACAAGGAGGCTTTAATAGAAATTTGTTATGATTTTAGTATACATGGTTACCTTGGTGAAAAACGTTGGTCCGATTGCTACAATGAAATTGTTTACGGAATTAATTCTGTGACCGGGGGACAATTCACAATTGCGATGATCGACGCGAGCCTAGCAAAAAGCTGCGTAGGCGGTTTTGGGATTTCAAGCACTCACCCACAAACCATGGTTCAAGTACTGACGAAAGAGCGAACATTGTTGACTTGGGACGGTCGCTGAGGCCCGAGTGGGAGGAATACGTTGCGGTAAGTTGCATGTAATTACGGCACACTGTATTAACTCTATGTTTTCATAACTAAATGTTTTGTTTATATAACTCTAATTTAGGCTAATCCAATGGCTAAGCAGTACAGAAGGAGTGGCGAATTTTTCTTTATCCTTCTCTGCCATATTTTTGGGTACGAAAGAAGATGATTTGTGGACGAAGCTGGATAATGTTCTCCTGAAGAGGTAACTGTGGAGGCTCCCCCTGAATACCCGATGTCGGATGCACGTGCAGCAACACTAGTTCTTGGAAAATGATTGAGCATAAGTTTCGAAAGAATTAGGGTTTGAATAACCGGGACTTTGTATTCTTATATGTTCGATGTAAATTTATTTGCATGAATTTAATGGAATTCTCAGTTTTTTTATATTTGAAAGTTCCGAAATGAGTAAAATTTAAAAAACATTGAAAATAATAATTATAAGATGAACACGTAGGGAAAAAATTTCTAGCACGAAGGGAGAGGTTTTGAGGTGTTATTTATAGATTTAGTGCGAAATTGTAAAATTTAGTTTTCGAATTGGACAAGTCTCTGAAAATCGGTCAGTAATGTGAACGAAACTGCAAGAACCGTTCGGGAATTTTCGGCGAGGGGCATGGACAAAAAAGCAAAAGTGAGAAGTGACCCGACACTGTAAATAGCCTGCAATTTGAGGACGGAAGTGGCAATTCCGTCCTCAAATGCACGGGGGGCCAAGTTAAGGTTTTCGGCACAAAGCTTCAGCAGGTTGAGGAAGGAACTTCCGTCCTGATCACTTCCGTCCTCAACTGGCAGAAGCTTTGCCCATTTGCTGCCAAAATCTCTATAAAATTCAATACCCTCCCATCCATTTTTCATACCCCAAACAAAATTCCCAATCAATTTGTTCTAAGCAATCCCATCCTTCCTCAACCCCATATTTCGTTTTGCAAAAAAATGGCACTAGAATGTCCGATGAGATTGTATTTACATTTCGACCACAATATTGTGTACGAAAATGGTGGTTACCCCCGTTTCGCGGAGTCAAGCGAAAGAAGTTTGGAACTTATACAAAGGATTTCATTCCGACAACTTTTCCATAGAATATGTCGGCGCAAATGAGTCGAGCTTTCTAGTGTCAATGTTCGGCTAATAATGATTCGTCCATTCTTCATGCCGACGTACAACATGGTGGCGTACGATGTTGTAAACCTTAACGAGGAAGAAGGTTTAGACACTTTGTGGGGAATCCAAATGGATTTCAAACTCCAAGGGATTCATGTTGGTGCCCTGTTGGAACCTGTGCAGAGACATGCATATAGCTTTGTAATACCGACAACATAATTTGCACCGGAGTCACAATTTGTTCCGGAACCATTTTTTTCGGAGCCAAATCCATTACCAACTATGCCCCCACCGTCTACTTATGAACCCTGTACCGATAATTCGGTCATGGATTCCTTGGGTCCAATATCCGACATTGACGGCGTTCCGGAAACGGAAGATGACTTCGCCGACGATAGTGCCGGAGAACACGAGGACAACGGGGTCGAGGAAGACGCAGAGGGGGTAGCGGAAGATGCAAACCCCGAAATCCAACAACAAACTTGTGGACCGAGCACTGAATGATTCGAACCCGGGTACAATAGTCAAATTTCTTTACCACCCACGAGTAACCGCTAATGGCCCAAGGTGTTCAGGTCATTGTTCTGGACTTTTAAACAGTTGGTTGACGGTTACCCGTGGTGCCGACCTATAATTTCAGTTGATGGGACACACCTTAGGGGGAATTATAAAGGGACACTCCTGGTTGCAAGCACTCTGGATGCTAACAACCAAATTTTACCCCTTGCTTTTGCGCCGGTAGATTCAGAGGCAATTTCCACTTGGACATGGTTCCTTAGGAATTTAAGGGAACATGTTGTGAAAGACCTTCAAGTGTGTCTTATCAGTGATCGTCATGCCGGCATTCTTAGTGCCGTGGCAACCCTCCCCGGATGGCAACCCCCAATGGCAGTGCACCGATACTGCCTTAGGCATTACAGGTCCAATTTCCACACTCATGCAAAAAACAAAGAATTGAAAGACTATGTGTGGATTGCTGCAACCCAACCGAAAAAGGTTAAGTGCGATTTTTATATGGAGCGTATCAAACAAAAAGATGAGGATGCGTTTAACTGGTTAATGCAGCAATCTAAAGAGTTGTTGACTTTGGCATACGAAGGGGGAATGCGTTTCGGTTGCATGACTACAAACATGTCTGAGGCACTTAATAGCGTTCTAAAGTAGTCTAGAGCGCTGCCTTTGAAAGCGCTCGTGGAGATGATTTTTTTTTTAAATTTGTACATTATTTTGACACACACCGGCAAGACGCAAATGGTTGTCAAACGCCTTTCCCTAAGAGGATATGGGAGCAGTATTTCACGTACGAACAAAAAGCAACAAGTCTGACTTTGCAATGACACCACAAGGACCAAGGTATCTATAGGGTCATGTCCCGACATAAAGGACCAGGCGAAGGTGGAAAAATATACGCGGTCAACTTATCAGCTCGTGCGTGTACCTGTGATAAGTGGTCTACTTATTCAACTCCATGCTCCCATGTCATTGCCGTATCCAAATCGATAATGCATGATGCTTCTTAATACATCCACCCTGTCTATTCTCTCGATCATTATAAGAATACTTACAAGTCCATTTTATATCCTGTACCTGATCCCGTTCATTGGAGACCTCCCCCTTTTGATATGACATATCACCCTCCTAACATGAAAGCTACGCAGGTGGGTCGACCTCAAAGGCGGAGATTTCAATTGCCTATGGACACAGAGAACAGGGGCACTCAAAGGGAAAAGAAGTGCGGCCACTGTAAACGAGTCGGTCACAACCGGAAGACTTGCCCCATGTTAGCACATCTTTAGCAACCACCCCTTCCACAGTAACTGTATTTAAATTCTCTAAATTGTAATAGTTTAGAATTTATAAAATTGTTGTGAATGTGCTCGATTTTTTCCATTCAATATCCGATAATTGCTTACATTTAAATTACATATTATTAAAGTTGACGTAATAAATCGAAAAAAATCATCATTCCCGACCTGTAATCAAGGATATCGTGAAATGTTTGGATGAATTTAGTACATGGTCACCCGGGTGTAATCTTGAAAACACAACAAACTCATCCCACCCAAAAAAATAGTAACCGTCTCCGCCTTCGTCTCTAGTCACTTGCAGTGTCAATTTGTTACCATGAAGATTGCGCATGTGTAGTACTCTGAGGGATTCCAAGTGCATTCTAACACGCCATTGCATGTATCGCCCTACATATCCATCGTACACGGGAAACAACATTACAACACATAATTGTAAAATGAGCGATTTTATTACTAAAATTTTAATATTCATCGAACGTCACTAGGTTTGGAAAGTCTTGAATATGTTTTGTAAATGTCTATTCGAAAACTCTCGTCGGGAAAAAATGCCCCAGTCCCGAGGGATACGATAATTCGCCCTTCAAGTAACCTATCCCGGGCCCTCACTTAACATAAATATCTAATACATTCATTGGAGATGGTATAAAATAAACTTTATTTGTGGGGACGAAGATTGTTATCACGCAAAAATTGTTTGCAATCCTCCGATCTGAGTAGTAGGTGCCATCTATTTTGGTTACATAGACGCACTCATTGATTCCCATGGTCATCGCTTCGAGTAGACACAACTAGCTAACCCGAGACCAGTTTGCTCCAACCAACTTGTGTACTTCGATGGAAAACGCTACAAATCGAAAATGACGAGTTAGATAGCTAAACACATTTCATACAAGAAAAAAGTACTCAATACTAAATAGAATACTACCATTTTTCCATCGGTTTGATTTCTGACCGCAATTCTAAATTGGTGTCTGAAATACTCTTCCAGGGCGGGATCCATTTCGCTATTCATTTTGAAATAATATTACGGAGGATAGGGTTTTTGTAGAAATAAATCTAAAAAAAGGAATTGTGTAGAGGATAGGGTTTTTATGGGTTTGGGAAGGTGGTAGATTATGGAGAGGTTTTGAGGTGGTATTTATAGATGTAGTGGGAAATTCTAAAATTTATTTTCGAATTGGACAAATCTCTGAAAATCGGTCAGAAATGCGCACGAAAGTGCCAAAACCGTTCAGAAATTTTGCATGGTCAAAAAAGCAAAAGTGAGAAGTGACTACACGCTGCAAATTAGCTGGAACATGAGGACGGAAGTGGCAATTCCGTCCTCAAAGTCACGGGACCAAGTTAGGGTTTTTGTAGGGTTTTTTCTGCTGGATGAGGACGGAAGTCCCACTTCCGTCCCGGGTTGAGGACGGAAGTCCCATTTCCGTCCTGGATGATGTGGCAACGCGCGTAGGGGAAACCGCCAGGTCAGCCAGGACGGAACTGAACCTGGGACGGAAGTCCCACTTCCGTCCTAGACAAAAATGTTTGTCCGCCTTTTTCGGGTGCCATGTCATGACCGAATGAGAAAAGCTGGGCCAGGGCCCATACAATCCCCCATCCATCTATTTATAGGTATAGGTGGAAAGCCTAAAATAATGTCATCACCTTATAGGCCCAATTCCATTGGGGTTTCATTATGAAACTGGTATTGTCCAGAACAGTTCATGTAATGAGAGCCCAATACTGGCCCTCTGGTCCAAGCAGTAATCTGGTTTAATATTGTGGGTAGGTGTTAGAGGGTTAGAATAGAGAATCTGGTATTGTTTTTTTTCCTTGATCAAACATGGGAATTTTTGTCACACTTTCAATTACCCTCTTAATCTTTTACATTTCTAAAGCATATAATTAAGTGATGTCTATTTTAGTGGGGAAGTCATCTGCCCACGACGATGACTCCAAGGTTTCGAGAATCCGAGAATTATAATTGTTGCCATGTTTGTAGTAAATCTTATCAGATAGGACAAAGTTTTATTCATACCGCAATCAAATTAATTAGAGCAAAAATATGTAAGTGCGCTTCACACATATATGTGTGCGAGTTGCTACTAAAAAATTCAGCAAAAGGAAAAAAGAAAAGAAAAAAGGGGGCAGCCAACTGAAAATAAATAAATTATCCTTAGGTTAATCATGATTACATCAATATATTAGACACTAAATCAAGTCAACATATATAAGGTAGTACAACAATTAGGTACCAAAGCAAGCCTTTTCATATGTATGGTCCTTTTCTTTTTTTTTTTTTTGAAGCCCAGCTGGGCGGATGCTCCATAAGGGGAGAATAGCACCTCACAAGAGGAGTAAGAGATAACCCTAGAAAGGGAGACAATTTAAAGCATGCCCCATGCGCAAGGAGGGTATCGAACCCACGACCTCAAGGCCGTGAGCAAACCGTTGCCCCACTGGGCTAAGGACCTTGTGATTATGTATGGTCAACTATGCTAAATACATTAATCACTCATTTTATTAAGACCTTAATTTGAGTCTTTGACAAAGGGAATAATGCTCAATATATAATCTTTCCTTACTCAGAGGATGCAAACCGAAGTGTGAACTTCTACGATTCAATTTTTTTTTCACAAATAATTTTTTTTTATTATAAATTTTAGACAATATTTTTTAATAAAAAATATTTAATTTTTGTCAGTATTTTCTATATCCATAGGTCGTGTAACGGTCTTACTAATTTACCGATAATGTTGACTATGAGACTAAGTCCTCGTATCAATAGTTTAAAGATCTTCCGAATTTTCTCCTATCACACATACTCTCTGATAATATATCATGCTTTTCATTTTCTTCTAAAAAAAAAATCAAAAGTCAAAACTTTATGATTCAAGGATTAAGATTTCATTAGCACGTACGGATAAAAGTAGATGTTAATACGCTAGTTTTCTCCCACTGCAATCTACTCTTTTCATGTCCACGTTTCCTTTTTAATATGTCAAATTAACTGGCCACTTTTTAAATAAAGGGATTATTAATAATTATTTTTTCTATTTTACCCCTTATATTGAATGTTTGAGAGAGAAGAAGAAAGACATGTTATAAATCTTCAAATTTGAGGATAAGTGACTCAAAAAAGCTATCTTCTCTAAAAAAAAAAAATGAAATGTGACAACTTATATATAATGAAATAGAAATGAAGATTTGAACCAATCTCCTGAAATATACCAACCCTATAAAAGAATAGGCTCAAACATATCCGAGGCCCTGTGCTAACAAAAAATTGGGCCCCCAAATTTCAGGCTAAGTATATATATATATAAACAAAAAAAAAAATTGGGGCCTCGGATTTTTTGCTAAGTATATATATAAATAAATAAAAAATTGGGGCCCCGGAATTTTTTCTAAGTATATATATATACAAAAAAAAATTGTGGCCCCGGATTTTTTACTAAGTATATATATAAACAAAAAAAAAATTGGGGCCCCGAATTTTTTGCTAAGTATATATATAAACAAAAAAAAATTGGGACCCCGGATTTTTTTCTAAGTATATATATACAACAAAAAAAATTGAGGCCCCTGATTTTTTGGTAAGTATATATATAAATAAAAAAAAAAAAAATTGGGGCCCCAAATTTTTTGGTAAGTATATATATAAACAAAAAAAAATTGGGGCCTCGAATTTTTTTCTAAGTACATATATAAACAAAAAAAAAATTGGGGCCCCGAATTTTTGGAGGTCCTGTGCGGTCGCTCACCTCGCACACCCTCATAGCCGCCACTGAGAATATTTATCAAAAAGATAAAAGCATGAACAACTACCAGAGCTTATATATAGCAAAGCAAGTAATGATCATATCCCAGTAAACGTAATTAGATATTTATTCGCTTTATCTTATGGGGTCATTGGCAATGACGAGATTTTTAAAAATACTACTATTTATCAAAATTTTATGTGTATTTTGGAAAATTTTATCAGTTTCGTCCCCCCAAGAATTTTTTTTTGTCATTTTTATCGCCCCCAAGAATTTTTTGCAAGTTAGCTCCCCAACACCAACTTCCTGGCTTCGTCCTTGGTCATTGGTTAACAAAAAAACGAGCACCAGCACGTGACTACTATGCACTAATACATTATATACACTAATGATAACACAATAGAAAGGAAAAATTAACCTTACAAATTGATAGCAATTAATCATTTGTTCGTTGAAAGGTTGACAAGGTTGGTTAAAATATTTTAAGAATAATGATAATTAAGATTCATATATTTCTAAGACAAGTTGGTGCCTTTGTTGATCATTAACATTCAAAAAGTAATATTCGAGATAACTTTTTTTTTTTTTTTTTGGGTGGTGGTTTTTATAATATTGATCTCCTTTCGGGTAGGATTAGTTAGGGTTTGCATTTAAAGAATTTTGTCATGAATTTTTTTTTGAAGTCCGAATGGGCGGTTGCCTCATAAGGGGAGAGGGAAGCGCCTCATAAGAGGAGAAGATAGTCGTAGAAAGGGAGAAAATTAAAGCTTGCCCCATTATATGGGGAGGGTATCGAACTCACGACCTCATGGTTGTGGGCAGGCCCTTACCCCACTGGGGGTGAGTCTGGCATGGGACAGTCCCATGTGACCGGCCCCACACTCCCTCTCACATAAAATCATTCAGGACCCACCTACATTGTAGATCCCGCCTGCATTTACGTCTCACATGTCCCATTGGAACCGTCCCATACAAAATTTTCTCCCGGACTAAGAAACCTTTGATAATTTTGTCATGAATTTAAAAAGGTTCGGCTGTAATATTCCTTCTAGGACATGAATATGCTAGGAAATTTCAGATTTACATAGCGTTCCCTTGATGTAACGACTGATATTTTGGCTGATTCATATTTTTAATAAAAAAAGTTTTATCTCAATAGAAAGTTTTGTATGGTTTGTAAGACGTAATGTAAATTTAAACTTTAAATCTTACATTTTATTAACACGGAAAAATATTTCATCCATCTAGAATTTAATGTTAATTTTTTCTATTAATTTCAAATAGAAAAGTGCATGTTGACTTTAAGAATAAAGTAGTTATTTATACCATGTCTTGGGGCTTTGCATTAGACTGATCATGGTTTGGCAAAAAGGGCCAACCATGACAGTCTATTTTTTTGGGATAACATTTTTTACCAGGACTTTGGAAGTGGGATTTCCGTCATGGTAAAAAATGTTATCCCAAAAAAATAGACTTGAACGTAAATATTAAACTTACTCATTTACCAAAATAAAATTTCTCGACCTTAATCTTCATATTACACAAACCACTCACTCATAATGGCTTTGTCCTACTTTAGGCTCATGTCATATCTTCAATGTAGTAGACTTGTGTTCATCGTTTTGCATATTAGCTTGAAGTGCTTTAAGCTTCCTTCTTTGTAGAGATACAGCTATCACAATTAACGAATAACATTAGAGCACTTATCAAATGTTTGTCAAAATCAAAACTCAGTAGAGAATTCTTAAGTCTTACAACGCTTCAATAGAACATAAAAACAAATGATTTAAGGACAAGATCAGGGTGGATCTAGAACATTGAACATAGGGGCGGATTAAATACATAAAAGTCTTTGAGGGAGACAAAATGCAATATTTATAAAAAATAAAAAATTTCCCGTTTCAGAAAATATTAATAATATTATGGGCAGCCATAGCCTCTAGCATGGGCGAAGACCCTCCGAGATTTTTAAAAATACTACTATTTATCGAAATTTTATATGTATTTTGAAAAAATTTTGGAAATTTTATCAGTTTTGCCTCTCAGAAATTTTTTTTTTTGCCGTTTTTCTTGCCCCCAAGAAATTTTTTACCATTTTTTTATCATTTGAGCTCTTTAGTTCTACATACTGTTACAGTTTCGCCCCCCAACACCAAATTCTTGGCTTCGTCCCTGGCCTCTTGTCCCATTGGATCCACCATTGAATAAGATAGTGATTCAATAAGTAAAAAGAAAAAGAAACTCAAAGGTAAAAGGTTGAAGAACATACTTTTGGGAGAGAGGAGGCTTTAATTTTAGCTACTTTTGCAATAGGACAATTCTCATGTTCTTCAATTTAGCTAGAAAAGCTAAAAGTAAGAGTGTTTGTAGTTTGCTAAGATCAACAAAATCAGAGGTGGAAAGCCTTGAAGTTCTTTTGTTTAAAGTGAATCTTTAAGCTAATTGGCTTTTTTGAGAAAAAGAACCTTTTTTTTCTTAACAAGCAAGCTTTGCTTTTCATCTACAAAGAACTCTTTTTAGGCTGATAAACGGTTTCGTAACTTTTATACAGAATGTTCATTATACTTAAATGTACATTAATACAATAAATATTCTGCTTTACACTAAAGTACATGAAATATGAACCATTTATCCTAGAAATCATATTACTTTTCGACTTCAATATTTAGTTTTCTATTTATTATTATTTTTTAGAAAAATTGAACATTTAAATATGAAGAGATGGAGTGTTACATTTTAGGTTTGCTGAAATTAGAGGTGGTGGAATATACAATTCAAGATAAACTTTTCGATCGTAAGTGTTATAGTCCAGTGGGGGCTTGGCACTGCCCACGACCGTGAGGTCGCGACGGGTTCAATACCCGCCGCCTCTACATTGGGTTTAATAAATTCTGTCTTTTTTAGGCTCCTCCTCCTATGAGACCGCCTCTCTCTGTGAAGTAAAAAAAAAACTTTTCGATGTTCCAAATATCTTGTGGTGTGGTTTGAATCAAAGAAGGTACTCGGGGAGTGAAATGGTGTAGATGGAGTGAAATTTTGTCTTCATCACAATTATCGAACTTTTATCGCGAAACAACTACTTTTTATCACGAAAAATAATTTTTTATCACAAAATGTCATATTTTTTTTGTGACGAAACCGTTTTTGTCAGGAAATGTAGACCATTTTCGTCACGAAAAAATTTCGTTCTAAAAGCTACTGTTTTTACTGTACCTTGTTCCCTCTTGTGGGAAATTATAGATACTTTTGGTCCACTTTTAACAATTGTATTCTTTGAGTCTTATTGACTATTTGAAAGGAAGCATGAGTGCTTGTAGATTGCATTTTTAGTTGAGTGAGACTCAACTTTATGAGTCTGAGTGGATCTGAAATTTACGTTTGTGAAAGAAAAAGTGAAGCTTTTATATATTTGGTAGGCGAATATGTAAATTTGGTCTCATATATATTTTTGAGTGGTAAGATTGATTCTATATAATTATTTCTTTGCGACTTTGGTCTCATATGTATTTTCGAGTTGAAAGATTTGTCCTATAAGATATTTTTTATAGAACATCCTATATGTTTTTTCGAGTTGAAAACGCAGGCCAAACTATCACTTCCGCAATGATTTCTGACCAGAATTCTCACGTGCACATGTCCTAAGTATTTTCTGAAGGTAAAAAAGATATTTCAGGTAAAATTAACCAATAAATATCTTTGTATCTTATTCTACTTTTTTTTATTTCATTTCGAGCCCAACTTTTTTTTCTTTTATATAGACTAAAATAATCGAAAAACGTAGATTTGTTATTTTATTTTACCAAAACCAAGTACTCAAAATAAGATTAATTTTCGTAAGACACTTTCATTGGAAAATACATTATTCAGATACAAAGCTATGAGTTATGTGGTCCATGTTTAAATATTACCACTTGTGTTCTTGAAGAAAGAAATCATGATCCTTAAACGCGTCTAAAAAATCGTTACATTAATAAGTTTAAGCTGTTTTCGTACCTTAATGCTTAATTTTGTATGTACTACAATAAAAAAAAATTGCTTAATTAAGATGAAATTAATTAGGTTGACTTTGACGGCTTGGCCAGCAACATCATCTGCGTATGTTAGACGGTCCGATTATAGTGTTGGACATAAAATATTCAGTACATATTAAATATTTTTTTTTAATGTTTTATTAAAATTTTGACGGTCCATATTTTTTTAGAGCGAATATGTATTGTGATTTTGTAACACTTGTTACGTAAAACATGTATTAAATGCTTTAGAATATGTGTTAATAAAGAAAGAATATCTATTACATAAAATTTAATACTTGTATAAAATTCTGTAACACTTGTAAAAAAAGTATCAACATATACATATATTTGTTTGTTGTGTACTATAGTCGCGACCGTTTGTTGACTCTTTAGTCAATCGTTAATCAGCTATAATCCAGCTACTTGATTTCTAAATGTTAATTTAGTTTCTTGCTATGGCATTTTTATCCTTTGCCTTATGCATTTTTAAATTATGATAAAGGGGAAATATGTCTTCTAAGATATAATGAGAGTTGAAATGTGATGAATAATATTATTCATACTCATACAGAGAATTGACAGTGGAAGTTTTGTTTTTTAAAAAAAATAAAAATAATTCTTTTCCTGCATCAAAAATTGAATTCAATATCATAATTTATTTTGTTTGTGTAAAGTGTTGATTGGGTTTTAACTTTTCATATTCATTTAAAAATAATCATATACTTGCTTCCAATGGGGGTTCTTTCAAGCCTTTTCTTAAAACACACAAAATAAAATAAAAAATTACTAGCACTTTATTCTTCTTATACTTCAAATGTGTCGGTATTTTGCACCATTTGCGCCAAGTTTGTTGCTCCACCAAACACCAACAATTTTTCATATCAAGTCAAAATGAGACATTCAATTTATGACGTAAAGATAATTAAAAGTTTGGATAATAATTTTTTAGTGCTAATATATGATTTTTTTGCCCGATTAATACATTTGGCATTAACTTAACACTGTGACATTCTGACAGAAAATTCTACAATTCCGTAGTATTAGCCCCTCTAAAGTTCTAACATGTATTAAACATGTGACATTACTCCAATTAAATCTTGAGGAGTCTCAAATGTGACTATCTCAAATGTTACTAGCTAAGTTGGGATAATATCTATAGAAGTGAATTCAATCATAAATTAGACATAACAAAATAATTTCTTATGAATAGACTATGACCCTTTACTTCTTCAAACATAGTACTCCAAATAACAAAAAATTTAAATTAGATCTTTCAAGTTGAGAGACTTTGATGAGTATGTGTGACATGTTAATATGTGTACTCAACATATAGATTTTAGACCATTGGTTTGGTGGAAATAAGCCAAACAACAAGAGGAAAGAAACACAAAAAACATCCTCGTGGAGGTTGTGTAGGTTCGGTTCGGCTACGGAATTCCGTACATGGGAGAACCGTTGAATATTTTATCCGATAGATTTGAAAAAAAAAATTAATAATTGTTAAATTTAAAAAAAAAATTAATTTTCTTGTTAAATATTTGAATCTATTTGCATGTACAAAATAATTATTATTTCTACATTGTATCTATTTCGGTGTATGTTACTTTATCACTTAGGCCGGTGGGGAGCGTCGCGGTTCCTATGCGGACCCTGAAAATTCCGTACGGTGCGGGCCACGATCCCAGTCGTTGGATTTTATACTTTTTGATCCAACGACTGTATCAAAATAGGGGTATTTTAGGGATAAACTTTGTGTGTTACTTTTTGTTCCGGAGGAGAGAGAAAAGTTGCGGCTGAACAAAAACACATGTTCTTCGTTAGAGAACACATGTTCTCTCCTCCTCGGTAACCCAATCGATGTGACGGTTGCGTGTTACTTTTTGTTCCCGAGGACTTCTCTAACCAAAAACATGTGTTCTCTAAAGAAGAACATGTGTTTTTGTTCACTGCAACTTTTTCTCTCTCCTCATGAACTCCAATCATTTATTTGTAAAATTACATATGTACCCTTTCATTATATAACATTTTTTTTATTGTCAGTCGCAACTTTTTCTCTCTCAGGATCCGGGACTGATTTCAAAATTTCATCCGACGGCTAGGATTGTTCCGCATGTGCGAAACTTTGAGCGTTCCACACAGGAGCCGGACTGGGTGGGGAGATGTCCTCTTCAATAAAAAAAAGAAATTGAAGTCCAAACAAGACATGAAAGGACAAGTGCTCCGACAGTCCCACTAAATCAATCTTTTATTTATTCTTCGATTTTTAACATGGGTTATCAAGAACTTCATTCATGGGTTCCATTTGAGATTCATGTCAATTCGGATTAATATTTAGGTATAGATATTACCTCTTTTTTCTTTCTTTCAAACAAATTGAAATGATTGAAGTTTTTCTATTTAGAATCGTGTTAGGTTTAATTCCTATTACTTTGGCTAAATTATTCGTAACTGCATACTTACAATACAGACGTGGTGATCAGTTGGACCATATCGATTAACATATCTTTTTTTTATTGACCTCCTCTTTTTATTTAATCCATAGGGGGTCAAATTCCTATTGTCACTTTTTTGTTGATCAATAACTTAACTTAATCCTTGAATAAAAAACTTTTTGTAACAACATCAAATAGATATTCCAACCTATAATATAATTTTAAATTACGAAAAAGAATTAGACGTTCCGTTAATTTATGAATTGTGCCAAGAGTTCTATCTTTCGATAAAGATATAAGAAAACAGAAGAAAAACAGGGGTCTTTTTTTTTTTTAATTCTAGTTTATTTCGTTCCTATTATCCTTTCTAGAAATTTCTCATAAAAAGGACAAAAATGGAATTGTGATGCTGGGATCTTGGGTAGAGACGGGTGAACGCCCTTGTTGACGATCCTTTACTCCGACAGCATCTAGGGTTCCTCGAACAATGTGATATCTCACACCGGGTAAATCCTTAACCCTTCCCCCTCTTACTAAGACTACATAATGTTCTTGTAAATTATGGCCAATACCGGGTATATAAGCAGTGATTTCAAATCCAGAGGTTAATCGTACTCTGGCAACTTTACGTAAGGCAAAGTTTGGTTTTTTGGGGGTGATAGTGGAAAAGTTGACAGATAAGCCATTCAGGGGCGAAACTAGGGTTGCAATCCGTCACTTTCAACATGTTTTGAAACGTTAAATATTTTATAAAAA
The DNA here is from genome assembly GCA_026122235.1 of Vinca minor. Taxonomy (NCBI): domain Eukaryota; kingdom Viridiplantae; phylum Streptophyta; class Magnoliopsida; order Gentianales; family Apocynaceae; genus Vinca; species Vinca minor. The sequence continues at coordinate 9,169,612 of JAOCZM010000192.1, forward strand.
AATTTAGTTTTATTTGGGTGATTTTTTTTTTTTTTTTATAAATATTAAGCTTCACGCTCTATTTCTATATATATCTTTTTTTTTAAAAAAATTACTTTGTTAATAATTTTACTACAAATTTACTATATAAGTTCAAAAACTATTTTACTTTGGTGATTATTGTTCAAAATCTTTTTACAAAACTCAGTATCAAAACAATTTATATTTGGTGGTAACCGAATATAAATTTTGATTAGTCTAACATTCAATTAGTCAACCGTTATTTTAAATTTCGATTTTGATCAAAGAAAAAAGAAACGTATATTTACGTTTTCTCAAGATTTACCACCCCTCCCACCTCCAACTCGGTGGGCCCTACTTATCACCAAAAATTACTTTGTTAATAATTTTTAAACAAATTGGCTCTATAAGTTCAAAAACTATTTTGCTTTCGTGATTATTGTTCAAAAATCTTTTTTTTTTTTTTTTTTACAAAACTCAGTATCAAAACAATTTATATTTGGTGACAAAGGTCCTTCCATCCAACATTTCGTTAGTCAACTGTTATTTTAAATTTAGATTTTAATCAGAGAAAAAAGAAGCGTAAATTTACGTCTTCTCAAGATTTACCACCCCTCACACCTCTAACCCGGTGGACCCTACTTATCACCTGCGACTCCACCCGCCGCCACGTAACCTCTCTCGACCTATCTAGTCGTAATCTCCGGTGCCATTCCGAAAAGGTACGGAAGTTTAGTTTATTCTTGCAGGGAATGTTTTATGGAGTTAGTTTAGTTTCCTGCATATCCCTTGTGATGTTTGGTTTGATGACAGAATTTTCACTTTCACTAGGGTGTTGCCTTTATTTTCACTTGTTGCAGGCTAACTTTTGAAACTGCACTGAAACTTCGAGGTGGACCGTCATTAGTTTTTGCCCATTCTTTGGGTAACAATGTATTCAGATACTTCTTGGAATGGTTGAAACTCGAAATTGCCCCTGAAAAGTATATACAGTGGCTGGATGATCACATAAATGCCTATTTTGCTGTTGGTATGCAATCCCTAATGTCGAATACCTTGCTCTCTCCGGGAATGAGCTTTCCGGCGACATCCCGTCTGAGATAGGTAACTTAACGAAGCTCCACCACATTTATATTGGTTACTTCAACACATTTTCCGGCAGGATCCCGCCGGAGATTGGGAACTGAACGGAACTTGTAGCCCACCGGGCTGGAGGTGGAAGGGGTGGTAAATCTGGAGGAAACGTAAATTTACATTTTTGTCCAAATTTTTGTTTGACCAAAATCGAAATTCAAAATAACGGTTGACTAAAGAAATGTGAGACGAAAAGATCTTTGTCACCCAATGTAAATTGTTTTGATATTGAATTTTGTAAAAAAGAAAAAATTTGGACAATAATCACCAAATCAAAATAATTTTTTAATTTGTTGAGTCAATTTTACTAATTTTTACTCCAATTAGTAGGTTCCAAATTTACCCCGATCACTCCACCAATATATATCATTACAAGATCAAATAATTAGGCTTTAGACTAAAACCCACAGCTAAGAATAATTGATTTTGACATAAAGCAAGTGCTTTTGCTTTGACACCATAGGCAGCTTTCAACTTCTATTTTAAGGAGTCCGAATTCTAAAGCCCTTTGAATTGGTGAGCCACCGTTTGATTATTTGGTAGGTCCATATTACACCCCTTTCTAATATAACTCCCATCCCATGTGTTTCAATAGTGCAATTCATTTTTTTTTATTTTTTTTATTTTTTTTGGTATATATAGCGCAATCCATTGACATCCACCTTTGGTTATAGTGCAAACATCAAATATTTCGTATCGTGCTAAACATTTGGCGACCGTCAAATAAAAAAATTGACAGATGAGATTATTTAGCTTAAACTTTTTTAATAATAAATTTTGATACTCAAATAATCTTTCAGCCGTTAAATTATTAATCTGACGACCATCAAATATTCCACACAGTGAAAAATATTTGATGTTCTACACTATAACCAAGATTGCATTGACATCATAGAAACATAATCAAGGCAAGAATAAAAAGAGACCAGGGATAAGGATTTAATTTCCGAAAGAAAATTAACAATTGAAACATTTCTTTTATAGTAATTTGGAAGTACTCCACCCTTTATATTGCTAAAAGTGGATAACATTAAGGTTAACATTATAGTCTGTTTTGTATTAAAAAAAATATCTTATTTCTATATTTGTTTTACAAATAATTAAACTTTAACAAACGAAACTATAAAATTTCATATTTAAAATTTTTTTACACACAAATATAACATGTCAAAGTAGTAGATCATCTTCATAAAAAAGGTTAAAAGATCATTGAATTGAAATACCTATAATATATCATAGACTTTATTTCAAGCTTCCATCACTTTGTATATAACAAGTAAGACCTATATACACACATGGAGATTATGTTAAATTATGACTTTTATTTGAATTTTGGTTAATATTATTATAATATAAGGGAATTTTTTAAATCCTCGCTCCAATAAACATAATTATTATTTTTTAGCAAAAAACACAAATCATTAATTGAGATAAGAAGTTACATAAGGGATGAGGAAGTCTTGGGGATAACTTACCCATTGAAAGAAGGCTCTAAGGCGACAAGAGTGGCGAGTCAAAGTATGGATTAGAACATTACCTGACCGGTATATATAGAAAATTCTTGTGAAAAAATTCCTTAAAGTACAACGGAACATATTTAGTATATGACCAAAGTTTAACATTTACAAACACTTGAATTTTTATCGAGTATCTATTTTAATAAATCTACAAAGTTAAAATGTAAAAATATCACAAAATTTAATTTAAATACTAAAATAGATAATCACTAAAAATTTAAGTGTCTGATGTTATTTATCATTTTGTAAACCCCACACTACCTAGTTTTCTAGAATTCATATATTGAATTGCTCTTCTTTTGGACTAAAAACGAATTGTTATTGTTAAATTAAGAAAAAGTATGATTTATTTATTTATTGTTAAATGAAAAAGTAAAGAATGAAAGTCTAATCAATAGAATAAAACGACACCTTAAATAATACTCCCTCAATTCATATTTAATTATCGTTTTGGAGATATATATGTATTCAAATTAATTATTGTTTAATATTCTTTTATTAATTGTCAATAATTTATTCCAATTATACCCTCAATATTTCTTTTATTTATCGCCTTGGCCATCCTATTTTTTCCTTTCTTTTTTGTATACTGTAGCAGGGAGAGAGATGGCTAATATTAAAATTTTCAGTGTAAAATAATAAATACCTTAATCTTTTAAAATTGTTTAAAATGTCTAATATTTGAGAATAAAAGAGTATTAGTTACTATCACTTGTACATTTTTTAATTCAGAAAAAAAACATCATTCCATACGTCACTTTCACTGGGATTACAGTGTCCTCCCTAAACCTACCCACCAATTGGCAATAGCTGTCAATTACCAAAACTGTCCCAATCCTAAATAAAAAAACCCATTTATATCTTCACAAATAAAATACTACTCCAAAATAACTTTTTCCCACTTTGATAAAAAAAAAGTTCACAGCTCCATATTTTTCATCAAGCACGCAAAAAGAGATAGATAGGAGTTCTACCTTTTAGATAGGATTACTTCTATGAAGGATTTCATGGTCTAGACTTCCGTGGTGGGCTCAAGTCGCGGGACCCTCAAAATTTAAATGCAGTGCGAGACTGACGATCTCAGCAGATTAGATTTTATACTTTTTTGATCCAACAGTCTGTATCAAAATAGGGGGTATTTTAGGGATAAACTTTGCGTGTTACTTTTTTGTTCAGGAGAGAGAAAAGTTGCGGTGACAAAAACAAATGTTCTTCTTTGAGAACACATGTTTCTCTAACAAAAACATGTGTTCTACAAGAAAAAGCATTTGTTTTTGTTCGACCCGCAACTTTCTCTCTCCTCACTAACCCAATTGATGTGACGGTTGCGTGTTACTTTTTGTTCAGGAGGAGAGAGAAAAGTTGCGTGTGAACAAAAACACGTATTCTTCTTTAGAGAACACATGTTTTTTGTTAGAGAACATGTGTTTTCTAACAAAAAACATGTCTTCTCTAAAGAAGAGTATGTGTTTTTGTTCGACCCGCAACTTTTCTCTCTCCTCCTCAATACCAATCATTTATTTGTAAAATTACATATGTACCCTTTTATTATATAATTTTTTTTATTATTATTTTTTATTGTCAGTCATAACTTTTCTCTCTCAGATTTGGGACTAGTTCAAAATTGCATCAAAGCTGGCTAGGATGGTTCAGCAGTGCTGGAACTTTGGGGGTTCCATACTTTGGGCCGGACTGCTAGACTTCTTACATTATAATGTCTATTTTCTTAATTCTTTATTATCTATGATTAATTCAGGACACAAGGTATGTATTGACCTGGTCGATATTAAAACTTTTCTTTATATAGAGAGGGAGAAAGAGAACTTAGTACATCTTACAGTATTAGACATTAGTACAATTAATGCAAGTGGAGTAATTTGATTGGTTCAGACTCATACATTCTCTCTGGTTAGTTAATATTTTTTCACATGCAATAATTTCATTTTTTTGGTAAGGTATGAGACCGGTATTCGTATCTATTTTAATGTTCACGACTAATCTGGTCTGCTTGTATGACCGAACCTTTTCATAAATTTCAACCGATTTTTTTTCATTCACAATATTCGAACTTAATGTCTTTCTCAAAAGACATCAAACTTCTTCTATTTGAGCCAACTTATATCAGCACACCTAATAAGTTTAATAATATGCTAAACATACTACAAAAGATATACTAAAAGATCCGCAACTAGAAAAGAAGAATCCAGGTTAGAGAGAGAGAAACGAACTCCATTTTCAAGTGTATAATTCACAAGAAGAAGAAGAATGGTGAGATAAATGTTGTGGAAGCTTGCTTTGCCTGCCACTATACCTTCAGAGCACGTTTAGTACTTTGAAATAAAACAGAATGGAATGATCTTTATATATATATATATATATATATATATATATATATATATATATATATATATAATTTCATTTTGGTATTTGATTGGCCAAATTGAAGTTGGAAAGTACTTTTTACATTAATGCTCATTCTAGGAAAAAATGGGAAAGACAATGCATTCTAAACAAAAATTTATGGAATAACATTTTCAGGAGAAACTGAAATCGTTATTCAATAATAAGTGACTATTATATCCTTCAATTTATTAATTATAATGTTTACATCACACTACTTCGTCACAAAAATTTTTATTTCTCTTGGTAAAATTTTATAGACATAATTTCTTAAATATTTTATTATGTTAGTTAGTAGTTTTCTATTTATTTTTTTTTAACTAAAAAATATTTTATGATAGTGTTGACCTATTAATATAAATTATATTTCAATAATTAGGATGTATTTTTTTCACATATGTTTGATACATAATGTCAAATGATATTCAAGTAGAATTTTTTGTGGATCATATATATATATATATATATATATATATATATATATATATATATATATATATATATATATATATATTTTATGGGTGTCTTGGATAAGGTTTGAGCTAGAGTCTGGTTTGGTTTGGTCTCACTTTTGGAGGGAAATGAGGGAAATTTGACCACTTAAAATAGGCGGGAAACATTCAAATTCAAAATTTTTTTTTCAAATAATCGTCCAAATTCAAATTTTAGCCTCAAAATTTTGGAATTTGAACATCTCCCAAACAATTTTAGAGAAAAAAAATTTGGAATTGAACGATTATTTGAAGAAAAAAAATTTGAATTTGAATGTTTCCCGCCTATTTTAAGTGGTCAAATTTTGGGCATTTCCCTCCAAAAGTGAGACCAAACCAAACCAATCTCAAACCAAACCTTGTCCAAGCACACCCTATTTTGAGCGCCCGAAGACGATTGTCCCCCGAAGGGGAAGAGCTGAGAATACCCTAGATAGGGAAGATTGAAGCATGCCCCATGCCTGAGGAGGGAAGATAAGCCTCATGAGAAGGAGAATATTTAATTGCATCATTCATGGGGAGTAGAGTATCAGACTTGGGGCCCTGAGTCGCAGCTGAGAAAGCTGCACTTACTGGGCCAACCCCTTATTGATGTGGATCATATATTTAATTAGGTCTTATTGTCAATTTATACTGTTAGAGCACTTGTGTCTTATTATATTTAATTGCATTCCATTCTGATATTAACTTTTCAAACACCAAAATTGAAATATAATTTCGAACTCATTCAGATGGGAAGCTATTATGGCTTAAAAGAGATTTCATTGCATACCGTCTAAGCGTACCAATCGTGTTGTCATTGAACAAGAAACCTTTACATAAATCTCATTGATTCACTCCAAGACATTTGTTTCCTTAATTATTTTTTTCCTTTTTTACTCTCACTTTCCATTTCAGGACGCTGTCATTGTTTCCCCCCTTTTCTTCTGCTTCAATAATTCTTTGAAACCACTAAATTAAAAAAAAAAAAAAAAGTTCCTTTGATTCATTGAATTTGATTATATACCCATTATTTTCTTTCAGTTTGGCTTCCTTCTTTCTTAATTAAAGGTTTAATCCTTTTGCTTCTGTTTACTTTCTCAATCTTCTATGTAGATTGAGGAGAAAAAAGCTCTGAAACTGGTTGAGACTACATTCACTTTATTGACTTTCTTCTTATTCTTATTCTTCTTGTTCATGAATTCCATGGTTGGTTCTCTCTTATCATCTCAAGGGAACACTTAACTTCAAATGATGGGCTCCAAAGGTATGCCAAAAAGCCTTGATCTTTTGTGGGTTTTCATTGATATATCTATTTGATTCTTCACTTCTTGATCATTGTTTTCACATCCCAGTTGCTTACTCTGGTTCTATGAATTTATTGATTTTCAGGGAAATTGGAGTTTTCAGGGAAATTGTATTTATGGGTTCATTCTTGAATTCAAAAATTATTTGTGAGAATTGATGAATAGAATTATGCTATTGGGATATTATCTGGCTTAAAGTCAAATTTCAGTTGTTGGTAGGGGAGTTGGAAAATGTCTATAGCTCTGAAATCAAGGGGAATTTTTGTTTTGGGTTGGAATTTGATAGGAATGTTTATAGCTGCTATGATGTTCTTGGTTTGTCCTTCAGAAGGATTGAATGCAGAAGGGATGTATCTTTTAGAGTTTAAGAAGATTATAATTGATGAACATAATAATCTTGCAAATTGGAACTCTGGTGATCAAACACCATGTGGTTGGACTGGTGTAAAATGTACATCAGATTATAATCTAGTGGTTTGTTTTCTTGATTTGTCGTCGTTTAATCTTTCGGGTACTTTGAGTTCTAGTATTGGTGGTTTAGTATTCCTTACTCATCTCAATCTTTCTTACAATCAGTTTTCTGGACATATTCCTAAGGATATTGGGAACTGTTCCAGATTAGATATTCTTGCTTTGAATGATAACGACCTCGAAGGGCCAATTCCTGCCGAAATTGGTAAACTTTCGAGTTTGAGCAGTTTGAACTTGTGCAACAATAGGCTATCCGGTCAATTACCCGAGGAGTTTGGGAATCTTTCTTCTCTTGTTGAATTTGTAGCATATACAAATAATATTACAGGCCCTTTGCCGCGATCCATTGGAAATTTGAAAAATTTGAGGACTTTTCGAGCAGGGCAGAATGCAATTTCGGGAAGTTTACCTGCAGAAATTGGTGGTTGTCGGAGTCTTGTATATTTTGGTGTTGCTCAGAATAGTATAGTTGGTAATTTACCGAAGGAGATTGGCACGCTTGGAAACTTGACGGACGTTATTATTTGGGACAATTTGTTATCTGGTTCAATACCAAAGGAGTTTGGAAATTGTACAAACCTAAAGACTCTTGCTTTGTACCAGAACAATCTTGTTGGAGAGATTCCTGTTGAACTTGCGAAGATTAGGTCATTGAAGAAGCTATATCTTTATCGAAATGGTTTAAACGGAACAATTCCAAGGGAGCTTGGAAATCTTTCTTTGTTAACAGAAATGGACTTCTCAGAGAACTATTTGACAGGCGAAATTCCAACCGAGGTGAGTCAGTTAAAGGGTCTGCGGTTATTGTTTCTGTTTCAGAACCAGCTGACTGGTGTGATTCCAAACGAGTTCAGTGGTTTGCGGTACTTGAGGAAGCTTGATCTCTCGATCAATTCCCTTACAGGGCCTATACCATTTGGATTTCAGTATCTACCTGAAATGATCCAGTTGCAGCTTTTCTCGAACTTTCTCACTGGTAGTATTCCTCAAAGGCTTGGTCTTTATAGTCGACTTTGGGTGGTGGATTTTTCAGACAATTCCCTGACAGGAAGAGTTCCTCCGCATATTTGTCAGCGTTCTAATTTGATTTGGCTGAATCTTGGGTCTAATAAACTTTATGGAAATGTTCCAGTCGGTGTCACTAACTGCAAATCATTAGTACAACTTCGACTTGACAGTAACAGATTAACTGGGAGTTTTCCATCTGATTTGTGTAAACTCGAGAACCTCTCAGCGGTTGAATTGGGCCAGAACGAGTTCAGTGGTCCGATACCATCTGAAATTAGAAACTGTCAAAAGTTACAGAGGCTTGATCTCTCGGGCAATTACTTCACGTCTGAGTTGCCGAGAGAGATAGGAAATCTTCCCCAGCTTGTGGCTTTTAACGTATCATCCAATTTGCTCACAGGACATATGCCGCGAGAAATTCTTAACTGCAAGGCGTTACAACGACTTGATCTCAGTGGGAATAATTTTACCGGTGTTGTACCAAATGAGCTTGGGACTCTTTCACAGCTTGAACGTCTTATGCTTTCTGAAAATAAGTTTACGGGTGCTATTCCAGCGGCATTAGGCAATCTATCTCATTTGACCGAGTTGCAAATGGGGGGAAATCTCTTTTCAGGTGAAATACCATCAGAATTGGGTGCTCTGACCGGCTTGCAGATTGCGATGAATATTAGTAACAATAATCTCTCTGGTAGAATACCATCTGAACTTGGAGGTCTTATTTTGTTGGAATATCTCCTTCTCAATAACAACCATTTGAGTGGTGAAATCCCGAGCACGTTTGGTAACCTGTCAAGTCTTTTGGGCTGCAATTTCTCCTATAATGACCTTACCGGGTCATTGCCTGATGTCCCATTGTTCCTCAACATGGGTTTCAGCAGCTTCATCGGGAACAAAGGACTTTGTGGTGGGCCGCTGGGTGATTGTAGTGAATCAACCTCACCTAGTTCCATCCCTCCCACGGTAAAAAGCCCAGATTCTCCCCGAGGGAAGATTGTCACAATTGTTGCTGCTGTGGTTGGGGGAGTTTCACTTATTCTAATTATGGTAATTTTATATTTTATGAGAAAGCGACCGGTTGAGATAGTTGGTTCATTGCAAGATAAGGATGTATCTTCTTCAGCTTCAGATATATATTTCCCGCCCAAGGAAGGATTCACTTCCCAAGACTTAGTGGAAGCCACGGGAAATTTTCACGATAGTTACATCGTTGGAAGGGGAGCTGTTGGAACAGTTTACAAGGCAGTAATGAAGAATGGACAAACAATTGCAGTAAAGAAACTTGCATCAAACCGAGAAGGTAATAATAATATTGAGAATAGCTTCCGAGCAGAGATTTTGACTCTAGGGGAAATTAGACATCGTAACATTATGAAACTATACGGTTTTTTCTATCACCAAGGTTCAAATTTGCTTCTTTATGAATACATGGAAAGGGGTAGCTTGGGTGAATTGCTTCACGCGGAATCTTGTAGCTTGGGTTGGCCTAAACGGTTTATGATTGCTCTTGGCGCTGCTCAAGGCCTTTCTTATTTGCATCATGATTGCAAACCGAGGATCATACACCGTGACATAAAATCAAACAATATTCTTCTTGATGAAAAGTTTGAAGCTCATGTTGGCGATTTTGGTTTGGCAAAGGTTATCGACATGCCTCTGTCTATGTCTGTGTCTGCCGTTGCTGGATCCTATGGCTATATTGCTCCTGGTAAGAAAAGAGTGAATCGAATTAGATCTGCTTGTAATAATTTGATATCTGATCTAAATTTCCTTCCTCCAGAATACGCGTACACAATGAAGGTTACGGAAAAGTGTGATGTCTACAGTTACGGCGTAGTTCTGCTGGAGTTGACAACCGGAAGAGCTCCTGTACAGCCGCTAGAGCAAGGAGGTGATCTAGTGTCATGGACGAGGAACTATATCAGGCAGCACTCGCTGACATCTGGAATACTTGATAGCAGAATAGATATGAAAGACGAGACTACGATTAACCACATGATCATTGTTTTGAAAATCGCTTTGCTCTGCACAAGTATGTCTCCATTGGATCGTCCATCGATGCGGGAAGTTGTTTTAATGCTGATCGAGTCCAACGAGCGAGAAGGGAACTTCATTTCTTCACCGGAATATGATTCGCCTCTCAAAGATGACAGCTTATGAGTGTATGTACTACTTGTTTTTTTCCATTTTCTTAGCATTGATATTATTTTTAGTGCTAATGATTATTATTCTTCCTTGGTTTATTTACCATAGTAAGATTATAGAAGTTATTACCTTGTACATTTGATTTGAAAAAACAAAAATAATCATTATTCATACTGCCAAGAATACTCTTATATGGGTTTATTATTAGTCTCCTCTGTCCCAAATTAACGTCCACTTTCCTATACAAAATGAAAGGAAAGCGGACACTTAATTTGGGGACACAGAAGTATTACTATTGAGCTCTGTAGAGTTTAAAGAAACTAAAGAATGAAGCTTTATATTTACGTCCTACCTTTGCTTTAATAATTGAGGTATGTTTTATTTTAGGTATACCTGAGTTAAATTTTAAGACTTATCTCGTTCACAAGGCGATGTTCTATTTGTTTTGCTCCGTATATGCTTTGAATTCTTCTGTTTCCGCGATATAGGAGACTTGCATCCTGCAACCTTTTGCCTTTCTGCTGTGATCATTTCATATTAGAGATGGTACCGAATGGGAATATGTTAATGAAGAAAAGTCGGAAGTTGCACGCTTCCTCCTTAGCATACACTGCTCTTTGTTTTCGGTCTGTTAGGAGACATCTTTTCGAAGTTGATTTGTCTAGAGGAAGAATTTCTAGAATAAATGTACGTTTATAATTATTCGGCTTATGGAAAATGTATGCCGATAGTTATCTGATATCTTCTTCTTCATGCCTGTCTTACATCCTTAACCTGGTTTAGGATCAATGTATGATAATCTCATATACAGAAACTGGATTTCCTGTTTGGTCATCTACTTTGGCTGAAAAAGTTTTGGTTGTTTTGGTAAGAATCTAAAGGAAATTATGGACGTAGATATTTGAGTCAAAAAAAACATTTAAGAAAAGGAATCTCCTCTAGAGGAGAGGATCAATGGTGATTTCTCACTTATACTCCTTCGTGACTCGAACTCTAACCTGCCGGTTGAGAGGAAAGTTGTTATGAATTTAATCCTCTCCAATTCTAGTCCACATGCAAATATCAACAAGGAAAGCGATAAAAGGGAAACAACGATTTACGTGGTTCGGTCAATCTGACTTACATCCACGGGTAAGGCGGGCACATACTCTCACTACAATGGAGAAACAAGAATACAATGGAGATTCCTCCAATCCATTAGCTCTCCCTCCTTACTATTCCAAATAATATAAAAGACACATATATAGGAAATAGTAAATATTTAGCTAGAAGGATTAGGAGTTCACTAATTAGTAATTCATTTCATTACTAATTATTAACATAATTAGTATCCAATTGGAGTGCACATAATTAGTAATTTACATAATTACTAATTCTTAACCTACTTGATATCTAATTAGTCATCCTTAAACTAAGTAGTGAATATGGGCTAAATCCCAACAATCTCCCCTTTGACACGTATGCACCCAATCTCCAACTAGTGCGCTCCGCGTCCTATATGCTCCACGTCTCATATGACCCTACGCACAAATCATTGCTTTGCACTTGAACCTTCAAATCAGCACGTTGAATTGAGGAGAATTGACCAAGCTAGGTTTAGTCAATTATGATCAACGGTCAAACACGGCAACACCAATAACGGAACAAACAGCTCAACGTTCAAAGTCCATCAAACCCACTCTGATTTAGGACACTCGATGCACCTCTGAGTCCATGCACCCGGAACATACCAGATCAATTCTCCACCCTTCCAATTTAACCGTCTAGATTTAATGCTTTTAATTTGCTTGACTTGTACACCAACCACACAAGATTTTATCTCTTTCAGCAACACATCTTCTCTGTCGGCAAGTGCGCTCCACCCCAATGGATCTCTCTTCCATCTCTGACTGATCTCTTCCATCTTTGGAGGGCATACATAAAAATATTTTCACCAGTGTCAACGGTTTCTGGTGACGGCTAGAATTGCACACAACTATGAGTTGACAATTGGTCGATCTTCACTGGAGAGTAACACCAAATTATGGTATAGCAGCGCTTCGTTTCCACCCTGGCTTAACCAATTGAAATATTCCGCTTTCGATTATATCCAACACTCTCCTCCAATCTATGGAGAAATCGATGAACCAAAACAACTCATTTTCTGTTCTGAACCTCGCTCTGATACTACTTGTTAGGAATTTAATTCTCACCAATTCTAGCCCACAAGCAAATATCAACATGGAAAACGATAATGGGACACAACGATTTACGTGGTTTGGTCAATCTGACATACATCCATTGGTAAGGCGAGCACATACTCTAACTATAATGGAGAAATAAGAATTAAATGGAGATTACTCCAATCCATTAGCTCTCCCTCTTTTTTTTTTTCTTTTTTTTTTTTTTTACGCCCGAAGGCGATTGCCCCCGAAGGGGAAGAGCGGAGAGTACCCTAGATAGGGAGATTGTAGCATGCCCCATGCCTGGGGAGGGAATTTAGCCTCACAAGGAGGAGAATTTATTTGCCCCACAAGGGGAGATACGGGAATCGACCACGGGACCTCCAACCCGTGGCCGGGTAGCCTTACCACTTGGGCTACCCGATTCCCATTCTCACTCCTTACTACTCTAAATAGTATAAAAGACACATACATAGGAAGTAGTAAACCTTTAGCTAGAAGGATTGGGAGTTCACTAATTAGTAATTCATCTAATTACTAATTATTAACCTAATTAGTATTCAATTAGGAGTGCACCAAATTATTAATTCTTAACATACTTGATATCTAGTTAGTCATCCTTAAACTAATGAGTGAATATGGGCCAAAATCTAACAAAAGTGTCTTACTATTTAAGTAGTGTTTTATTGTCGAGCCAAAATAAACACGACTTCAAATGAATTGATATCTTTCTGGAATCAACCATTGTGTTTCTTTTCTATTTTCTTATCTCATAAAGAATACTCCTATTTCTTAATAATAGAGCTCTTTCGATGCAGTTTAACATATACTAAGGAAGAGGAGGCAACAAATATTTTTACTATTATACCCTTAGATAATTTAGTTTATTTTCAAACACCACCTCTCTCTCTCTCGTAAGAACAATATTAGAAAAACAAATCTTAAAAATTGAAAATTGACGTATATTAGAAGAAGAGATGAAGAGACTAAAAAGACCTCTATTTCAATAAAACGGACGGACTATAAAATCGTACATAAAACATTCATATAAAAAAAACTAGATATCAAGAATAGGTAAACACCTTACAAGTAACATCCCTTACGTTGAGTGTTTGACACATAGTTCAAGAGTACGGAAAGTTTCATTGATAAAATTTAAACTAAAATGGGTAAACTTTGGGAGTAAATCGACAAATTCTAGGTGTGAATGTCACAAAAATGCGGTAAAATTGATCCTACCTCGAATATGGTTCAAGAGAATATGGAATGAATCTTGGCAACTTAAAAAAAAAAAAGATTCTGGTTCACAAAATGAAAGTTAAAAGGAAGAGAAGTGTAACAGTGGTGAAGAACACTGCAATAAAGCCATACAAGATGAAGTTGAGACTAAATGGCATATATGAAACTCTCCCACACTGCAGCAACATTATACAACTCGTAACTTAGATCATTATTTTACCTTTTTGCATCCTTAATCATTTTACAATTTGTAACTTAGATACTTATGTCTAATTTTCTATTAGTCAATGGGTAATTTAGGAATATTAAATAATATAATCTCCTCCCATATTATTTAAAGAAAAATTCATAAAATTAATCCCAAAATATTTTACGACTAGTGAATTGTGTTTTTTCAACAACCTCCTTTCACCTCTTCTATCTCCGGCAACCCACCACCACCTCCATTCACCCCTTCCACCCCGACCTCCACCCCACTATTTAAAATGTCCAAAATTAATATATATTTTTTACTTTAAGGTTGGGTTATTTTGTGGGATTCTTTTTTTTTTTTTTTAACTTCAAGAATGGTGGGGATTCTTGGGTTGGGAGTGGGAGTGTGGCGTCGAGGGTGGAACAATGTTGTTAAAATCACGAGTTAATTTGTAGAGTCGCACGATTCTACGATTTTATCGAAGCAAAACGTGTTGAATCAAGAATCGAATCGAAATCTGGTAAAAACGGAGTTAGAATCGTACAATCGATAGTAAAAACGTACGTTTCTACCCGAGTCGGCTTTATGCATTCTTAAAGTGAAATGCATAATAGGGCCTCTCATTTCGAGGGGCCCCAAAAGTTTTAAAACCACTTTAGTAAAAAAATTAAATATTTTGACTTTTTTTCCTAATGCAATTATTGCATATAAAATTTTGATGACTATCCATATGACTGTTGTATCTACAAAAAAAAATCTAAATTGAAACTGTCTATAATGTCACAAAAAAATACAATGTTGAAGCGAGCTCGAAAATCGAATGAATATAACCTTGATGATTTTTCTTTGGATGATGATTGGATTGTTGATGAGAATTCGAGTTGGATTTGGAAAAAATAAGACAATGTTGAATTTGGAGGTGATGCTACTGCCTTATGATGATGAGTTTGATGAAGACGGAAATAATATGGAGGATGATGATAGTGATGGTGGTTTGAAATTCAAGTTTTTAAATGACTTGCTCGATTAGATCATAGATTTATAATGTGCTTTATTTTATTTTGATCTTTTGAAAAGTTATAAGCTAAAAACTATGTTTTGTCATGTTTTTATATTTTGAAAGACTTTTAAATTCTATATTTGTAACTTTGTTGCATTATTGTATTTTTAAGAAAACTCGTGAAACGATGTTTTATGGATTTTTCTCATATTGTTGGACCATATGATATGATTTATATTTTACTTATTATTATTTTTTATATAAAATATAAATTTTAACTTTTTGATACAATTTATTTTACGATTTACGAGTTTGCAATTTTACACCCCTGTTCCGAGTATACGCAGAATCGCAATTTTAACAACTTTGGGGTGGAAGGGATTTCATGAGATTTTTATTTTTTAAATTTAAAGATGGTGGTTTCATGGGATTTTTCTTTGGTTGTGATTTCTGGGTTGGGAATTGGGGTGGGGGGTCGAGGTGAAAGGCGGTGGTGAGTTGCCGGATATGTAAGAGGTGAATGGTGGTTGTGGGTTGCCAGTCGCCGTAGATGGAAGTGGTGAAAAGGACTTAATCCACTAGTAATAAAATGTTTTGGGACTAATTTTAAGAATTCGTCTTTAAATAATGGGGGAGGAGATTATATTATTTGATATTCTTAAATTACCCTTTGACCAACAGAAAAAATAGACAAAAATACCTAAGCTACAAATCGTAAAATGATTGAGGATGCATAAAGTAGAAAAATGACCTGAGTTACAAGTCGTCATATATATTGTGTGACTAAATCTGTTAATTTACCTTTGAAGAAGTGGGAAAATCATTGGGATTGTAACGGTTTTGTGGAGTCCAAGGTGTTGTATAATGATACAATGTAGGATGAGTCCTTAAAGATTGAACCCGTCCGTTCATAAGGTGAAACTGAACCCATGTGTTGGGCTTTGTGGGCCTTTCTAGTTTGGATTAAAACTAGGGCCGTTACAATTATTATCGTAGAGTCGTGACTATATTTCTGAGCTCGAACTGTGGGAAGTCGTGTCACATCTGTAGATATGCTCGTAGTGTCTAAGCAAGTGTGTAATCGTGTATACCGTATGGGCAGAGCATGGTGTTTGCCGTACATTCGGTTGTGTAAGTACTTGGACATGAAAAGTAAGATTATTTCGCTGAATTGTTGTTTTTAACTTGTTTGATCTTGTTTTGGTCCTATTTGTTACTTTGTTTTGAGTCTTTAAACTTGTATTTTGGGTTGGGTATGTTTTGGTGCAAGTTTGGTACACTTGTGTACTAGATTACACTTGTTTTTCTGTTTTTCGCAAGTCGCGGACGATCCATTTGTCCTAGGGTTCGTCTGCAGAAGGACAATAGCTACTGTCTCACCACGGACGAAGTCGCGGACGATCCCTTCGGTCGACAAGCTTGTGTGTTGTGGTCGACCGGAGTCCTTGTTTTCGGTCGGTTTGATTTTAGGTGATCACCGGTCGAGTTGTCGGAGATGGAAGAGGTGAATGGTGGTTGTGGGTTGCCAGTCGCCGGAGATGGAAGTGGTGAATAGAACCTAATTCACCAGTAATAAAATATTTTGGGACTAATTTTAAGAATTCGTCTTTAAATAATGGGGGAGGAAATTATATTATTTGATATTCTTAAATTACCCTTTGACTAAATATTAACTAACAGAAAAATAGACAAAAATACCTAAGTTACAAATCGTAAAATGATTGAGGATGCATAAAGTAGAAAAATGACCTAAGTTACAAGTCGTCAAATATAGTGTGACTAAATCTGTTAATTTAAGTGGGAAAGCTTTTCAACACAAAGAAAAAAATGTATTTTCAAGAGAGATGGAATCCTGCATAAAAGATTATCTAGCATTGTACGGGTTTTTTTGGTCCGGTTCAGGTGCGGAACAACTAAACTTTTGCATATACACAATATTTATAATTTATCGGATAAAAATTTAACGGTTAAAATTATTTGTCTCAACATAGTTAAGATTATTAATAACGGGTGTTGAAACACAAATAATCTCGACCATTAAATTTGTTGATCCGACGATCCGAATGTGTTCTAAACAATCCGGAACATCGGACGTTCCCCACTGGAGCATGACGTGATTTCTTAATCAAAAAGTTAAAAGTACAAGTACAACAAACTAGTCGTTCCTGAATTTCATAGTACATGAAAGAACTGCAGTACTTGTCTGAACCCTCCAATTAATAAAAAAAGAAAAAAGAAAATCTGATTAAGATATGCAATTTCTTTGGCTACAAATTTTCTGACAAAAAAGGGAATGCACATACTTTTATTTTATTTTTTAAATGTAATTACTCTTTTTCAATTTTATTTTTCCCTATGTACAATGTGTGTACCAAAAAAAAATGTGTGTAACATTTTTCGTGTCTTTACTATAGCTAATAGGAGATTTAATTCATATTGTCTGAATATTATTTCATTCTCACATTAAATAACAAGTTTGACAAATATTGATGAAGAATTCATTTTAATTTTACACACTAAACAATGAAATGAAAAAAATAATTCCGAACACATTTGTGTTAATCCCGTACTTATATATTGTATATCTTTTATCCAATTAGAGACATCAATTGGGGTGTTCAGTGTTCAGTTTGCTTTTTGAAGCAAAATTTTGAAATTTGGTTCGATTTTATAATGTTTTATGAAATTCAAATCGAATCAAAATTTTATGAAAAATCGAACCATACCGAAATAATTTCTGTATGGTTCGATTTTTATCGAAATTTCAAAAGCTCAACTTAATAAAAAATAGAGAAAAGATAAATTAAAATGCACAATTAAGAAAAAACAATAAACTAAAAATTAAGAATAAAAATGCAACTCTACAATAATGTGTGCAGTTTTGGGTCTCAAAGGTACGTGGCATTTAGTGGGTTGCGCGACCCCTGAAACCAGGGAAACAAAAATTTTTTATTTTTTTTTGCCCAAGTAAAAACCAGGGAAACATTGCCTGTTTCCAGGAATGTTTATATACCTACTTCGCTACACATCCATATCAGTTTACATCCCGATACTATGCGGAATAGCTTTTTTTTTTCCTATTACATACAGAACGCCTTAAAATAAGAATTATAAGGCTCATAATATATATTCTGTACGGTAAAAATAAAATAAATATTCCGAGGTTCAAGATAAGTTTTCATTTTAAATTAATTTTAACTGTAAAAAATTTAATCCAACGAACGAGAAAAGTTCCGCACATATAGAATTATCCCCGTTCCGCACAGGATCAATCTTAACTGTAAAAATTTAATCCAACGAATGAGGGACGTTTCGCACGTACAGAATTATCCCCGTTCCGTACAAGAGCCAGCATCTTCAATTTAGATGTGCAAGTGCAGGTTCACACGTGCAAATATGATATTGAATTTTAATACAATGTTCAAAATACTCTTGTTCAAAAATATTCGATATTGAATCTTAATACAATGTTCAAAATACTCTTTTTTAAAAATATTAAAAAGAACTATTATTTGAAATTCAAATTGGACGTTAGAGATTGAGGTCATAAATTGTAATTGGTTAATAATCACTGAACATTGTAAAATAAAAAGCGATACTGCTCAGGGACGAAGTTAGGAATTTGGCGTTGTGAAGAAACTATAATAGTATGTCGAACTACATACAAAAACGGCAAAAAAAATTAGGAGGGGTGATAATGATAAAATATTCCGAACTACCTATAAAATTTACTCTACATGTAGTAGTATTTTTTTAAATTCCAGCCCCTGTTTTCGTACCTATACTGCTAGTTGAGTAAATCTCTCCATTACAACACAAAATGACTTAGCACTATAATGCTGTAAAAAAAAAAAAAAAACAAAACCTTGGCACTATCAATTGGTGATGGTGACGGATGACATCAACGTGTAGACAGTTGACACAAATGATTATTTAACAAAAACCCACAGAACAATAGGAGACAACTGAGTACGTCTACGATGCAAAATACATTTCTAGAGTATATAATGAGGAATTTTGACTGTTATGGGTCATTAGATGCAAAATACTAACCGTCCAAATGTATTTTTTGGGATAAGGTATATAACTCATTTTGGACAATTACAATTTATACTTTACGGATTTTGGACACACAATTTTTTTGTACATTTTTAGACTATAAATATTTACGGGCTGCTGCGATTGGAATTTTCTAGCTATTTAGTAAAAAAATAGCATGTGCCGAGCACATGCCGATATGGGTGGGGGTATTTTTGTCAAATTACCAAATTAACCAATTACCCACTTCCCAAACCCATATTTTGACCCAACCCACTTCCCAATTACCCACTACCCAAACTCATATCTTCTTCTTCTTCTTCCCTCCCCCTCTCGTCATAACCCTCCCTCTCTCCAGCCATTCCCAGCCACCACCACATCTCTTCTTCTTCTTCCCCCCCTCCCTCCCCATCCCCCCGTAAAAAATCATGAATATAAACCTCACAATTCTAGCTTATTACCAAATTTTGTTATACCAAATTAGAACTCTAGAAATATTAAAAAAAAAAAAAGTGAAATTAAAACCATTTTCTATCATTGTGTGTGCGGTGTACCATTTTCAAAAATGGGGTCTTAACTCCTCATTTTTTCTAAACTAAGAATTTTTTTTATGGGATTTAAAGTAGTGTCTTAATATATTAGACGGAGGTAGAAGAAGAAGAAGAGGAGATGTGGCGGTGGCTGGGAGTGGCTGAAGGGGGGTTATGACGGGAGGGGGTTGATTTTTTACGGGGAGATGTGGCGGTGGCTGGGAGTGGCTGGAGAGGGGGGGTTATGACGGGAAGGGGGAGGAAGAAGAAGAAGAAGAGATGGGTTTGGGTAGTGGGTAATTGGGAAGTGGGTTGGGTCAAAATATGGGTTGGGAAGTGGGTAATTGGTTTATTTAGTAATTTGACAAAAATACCCCCACCCATATCGGCATGTGCTCGGCACATGCTATTTTTTTGCCGGAATAGTGTAAAAAATCCAATTGCAGCAGCCCGTAAATAGTTTTATTCTAAAAATGTACAAAAAAATTGTTTGTGTCCAAAATCCGAAAAGCATAAATTGTTATTGTCCAAAATGAGCTATATACCCTTTGGATAATTGTTATAATTTTCAGACACGTGTAACGTAAAACAAGTGTTACAAGCATAAATACATATGATTAAACAAGAGAACACTTGTTGTAGCCTTTAGACAAATGTTTGTAACGAGAAAATATTTGCTGAAGAAAGTTTAAAACATGTCCAAAAGATCCACTATATTTACCGAAAAAATAGTGTGTAGCACTATAGCCATGACCGGAGAGAATTAAAAAGAAACAATTAAAACTCAGAACCAAAAGGAAAGAAACATTTTCACCAAAAAAGAAAAAAGAAAAAAGGAAACAAACAAACACACAATTAAAAGATAATCTAATTATTCAATAAACTTATTGCATTTATCACAAATATATATGAAATCAACCAGTTTCCCAATAGGAATCAAACTTATACTCCCTCCATTCCTTATTAATTGTCGTTTAGGAGAAATCTAGGAGTCCAAATTAATTGTCGTTTAAGGTTCTTTTGTTAGGTGTCAACAATTCATTTCAATTATACCCTCAACATTTTCCTTTCTTTATAATATTGAAGTGAGAGAGAAAGAGAGGGAGGATGGGGTAGTATTGGAAGTTTAGGTGGAATGGACAATTTCCTTAATTTTCTCAAATTGTCTAAAGAGTCTTATATTTAGGATTTATGGTCTCCGCTCTTGATTGGTTATATGCTGGAAAACCGGCAAAAAACAATTTCCAAGTAGCCGTACAATAATAAATCCCTGGCATTGTAATCTGGAAGGAGAAATTTTGGCCTGCTACTAGTTGATGTTCAGCTATTATAAATCTGTCAACAAAAGGTTTGGCTAGGTGGGTAGCGCTTTGGGCTTAGGGGCCGGGAAGGTCCCAAGTTCAGCTACTTTGCTCTCGCATGATAGAGCGATAATATATCTCCTCCTCTGGTGAGGCGTTCTTTTCCGTGAGGCGTTCTCTTCCTCCTCTGGTGAGGCAATTCCCTCCCCAGGCATGGGGCGTGCTTCAATCTTCCCTATCTAGGGTATTCTCCGCTCTTCCCCTTCAGGGGCAATCACCTTCGGGCGCTCAAAAAAAAAAATGCTATTATAAATCTATTAATCTTGCAATGGATATCAAGCGGAGAAGTGCTATTTCCAACATCAGTATTGAAGTGCACTGTTGGTGTGGATGATACTAATGAGAAGATTGTTAGCCATTTTTATTTACTTTTTTTTGATTTGTTTGGAAATAATTCTATATTTATAGATGAGAAAAAGTATATAAAATCATAAATTAATTCCCCTCAATTTTTTTTTGAAGCCCGATTGGGTGGTTGCCCCATATAGGTGAGAGAGAACTGCCTCAGACGAGTAAAAAATAGCCCTAGAAAGAGAGATTAAAGGTTGCCGCACGTAGGCGGAATGTATTGAACACACGACCTCAAAGTCGTGGGCAGGCAGGACACCTTTGATTAATTCCCCTCAATTTAAGAGCAAATGATGGTGATCGTGTAATTCGTGTTATACTATAAAATAATCAAATCGAGGAATTAAGGAATGGACAAAATTAAGGCAAAAACTTATTTCTCTCCGTTCCGGTCTCCATCCCTATCCCACCCAATCATAATTCACCCTGTGTATATATAATTGGAAAAAATGTTTATATAGTAATTTTTGATTGTTTGGGGATAGGGATGGGAACAAAGAATTTTTCACCCATCAAAATTAAGGGGTTTTGGAAATTTATTTCCTTTTTTCCGGATTTTTATAACGCATATCTGGATAAGTTAGGACATTTATGGTTACTAATCATTTTTTAAGCTTTGCATAATTCTTGCACAATTTACGTGCATACGTGATTGTCAATTAAGAATATTTAAGGTGATTGTATATTACAATTTTCTCATTGTTTGCGGCAGAGCACTATGCATTAAGTCAAGGTTTTGAAATCCCGTCCAAAAATCCACGAGGACAAGTTATTGGGTCACGAGTTAGTGAGCTGACCGTCATCGCATAATTCATCGACCCAGTGATATCTTAAACAATAAAAAATAATATATACTTATTAATACAAATGAAATAAATGTTGATTAACTAATATTGGATGTTCATACTCAAAGCATCAAACATCCTCTTGGTACAAATCTGGAAATTAATATTTCCTATTCTTAAATTTTATAATTTTTTAAATAAAATTTTATTCATAATAAAAACAAAGAAAAAATCACATTTGAAAAAGAATCACGTGGATCATAATGATTCAAATCAACTATTGTCTTAGAATTAATTACCGAGTTTAAACATTCTATATTCACTTCATTTGTAGAAACAGAATCTTGAAATATCATTTGTAGATGATCATCCTCCTCAATTGTTGAAGTATCCGATTTCTCAAATCTACTAGATGGAGGAGAACTGGCTTTATGATTTTGTGCAATTACTGCGGCAATCAAGTTGTTAAAATAATGTTAATGAGATATTTTTTTGTCCATACCAATTACCTTTTTTGAGTTTAAAATATTTAAATTAGTAGCCTTATAAAAACGACCCGGTTAGGGTGCTGAACAATAACAGAACACAAAAATAGTCATTAGATTACAAAACATTCGATCAGTGGCCATAAAAAGCGCACTAAATTTAGACCCAAAAAAAGGCTACCGCACAGGATTAAATCACCCAAGAAGCCGTTTAAAAATGCTACTATTCATCTTCCTCCATTTTTGCCGCAACTGAAATCACGATCCCCACCAATTTCATAACTATTACCCACGATTTGCCCCACAATTTCCACCATTAACCCATCTCAGATTGCTCAAATCATATAAAACGAAGCAGCAACTCCAATCCGGAAAAAAAAAAGCGAAACATAGGAAAAATTACAACGATTTCCCTGTCTAATAGTTATTCTAGTCGTTATACATAACTAATGGAGCAAAAACAAATTGTTCAAGTGTCTATTGGCTATAAATATGTTGTAGACGTCAACAAGAAAATCGTGGACAACAAATCCACCTTCATAATAATAGACATAGTTATAAGACAAATATCTATAAAAAAATTCATAATAGCTATTAGCTTGCCATATAATAGCTTTAAGACAAATTTATAATAGCTAACAAATTCATAAATAGCTATAAGACATTCATAATAGCTGTAAACAGTAAAACACACCTCCATAATATTAAAATACATACAATTCTACAATTTAAAATGGTATAATTAAGATTATACAAATTAAATGAATTGATTTGCAAGTAACTCTGAGAATGACAATGGTGATTTACAACTATCGAAAATCGAACTCTCCATTAAAGGAAAAAAATTGAAAAAAAATTAAAAAACGAAGAACAATACAGAGATTAAGGGAGTTTATGTTATTTTTTTTGTTTTTTGTTTTGTATAATGAATCTTCAAATTAGGGACAATGTGCAACATGATGCCGAGATAGACCCATTTTTGCGAGATTACAGGAAGAAAATCGCAGTTGAGGAGAGTAATTGGTAGAAATCACGCTTAAAATGGAATTGGAAGAAGTTACCAAATTTTAAGCGCGGTCGATTCAGCGTGGACGGCTTCAAAGACAAACAAATGCTTGCTAGTCAGCGGATATAAAAGATCTCCATCCAACGGTTCCATACATGTTCTGCACTTGCTAAAAAAATCAGCGTTAAGCATAGGGATGGCAATTTGACCCGTGACCCGCCGATCCGCCCCTGCCCGATGCCTTTTGGGGCGGCCCCGCCCGCCCAAGTAGAGAGACAGGGGCGAGATCGCCCGCCCGCGAGCAGGGGCGGATCGGGGCATGGTATTTTTTTCCACCTGCCCGCCCCGCCCACTCGCCCCATTTTGCCCCCATTTATATTAAATTATTATAATATTGTTATTATTAAACATAATCATGTTTAATTTTCATTTTAATATACTAATTGTACTTGTTTGAGAATTGATTTGGGATAAAATTAATTATTTTTTAAAAAAAATTAAATATTTTTTTTAAAAAATTAATTATTTTTATAATAAAATTAATGATTTTTGGATAAAATTAATGATTTTTATGATTTTTTAAAAAAAATTAATTATTTTTATGATAAAATTAATGATTTTTATGATTTTAATTTTTTTGATAAAATTAATGATTTTTATAATTTTTAAAAAAAATAATGATTTTTTTTAAAAAAAAATAGAATGGGGCGAGGGCGGGTCGAGATCCGCCGTGCGGGGCGGGCGCGGGGCAGAAATTTTTATCCCGGGCGGGGCGGGGCGCGGGGCGAGGCACAAATCAGCGAGGCGGGCGGGCGTGGTATTTCGGATACCCGCCCGATCTGCCAGTTGCCATTCCTAGTTAAGCATTGTAGCCAAATGCTATAAAAAGACCTTTTTTTCTTTTGAATTTGTGTTTCTTTTTCCTTTCTAAACCAATCGTGTTGAGCGGTTTGGCCGTTTGATTTACCGAGTTGGACAATAGAAGCCGATTTCTTAGCCAAACAAGTTTGGGGGTTAATTTGGACCGCCAAGAAGATCGATCGGCGGTTCAACCGGTCTGACCAACAAATCCGATCCGAATTTTAAAACCATGCATTAAGTTACTGAAATAAAGTATATATATATATATATATATATATATATATATATATATATATATATATATATATATATATTTAAAGTATCATATATTGTCTAATAATTTATCTGAATAAACATGGACTATTGCACATGCTAGAAATTTTTAACAAACCGAACAAAGGTTTCTTAACATCCTTAGTATTAGGTGGAGCATGCCAACCTTTGCCAAGTTATGACCAAATTAGTTATATGCTCAAAGGGAAATAAAATATATTTGTTCCTTATGGATATAGAAGAGCCACCTGAGGTTTTGCAACAACCATCTCTCTTCAAATGGAAGCCCCTGTGAATGGCTTTCTCAATGTTAATGTAGATAGTGCATGTAATAATGTTTTTGGTGACCGTTGACACAAAACACTCCTTGAAGGACTTTGATTTGCAATGACTCGATGATACCAACCCTTTTTTTCCTACCACATATAATTTTTGATATCACTTAATTATATATAAGGAATTTTATTGTTAAAAAAACTCGAACAAATCATACAAAATAATATCAATATTTTAATAAATCAGTAATAAGTGGACTAGACGCTAATGATACTACACTTATTGTTAATGACACTCCACCTAGATTTATTTTTTCTTTTCTTTAAGTTGACATTTTTATCCACCCTCTTTATTCCATCATTATCTAAATCTTTTATCGACCAATTATACTCTCACACTATAATAACATTAATTATAACATAAGTAACTATTAAGATATTATAATATATCTTTGTGAATATTTGTAACTTATATCCATATAATATCTTTAGGATTCATATTAGGTGGGAAATCATGTTTATGAAGGAAACTTCTTAGAAGATTAAACGAGGTGTATTCAATCTAGATTTTATATGATTTTTTATGGACTTTTAAAGTTTCAGGTATTCAATTCTAGTTAGTCCATTAAAATCTAGAGGTATTCAATTCAGATTGTAATTATCTGTTGAAATATGTTGGTATTCAAAACTCTCTCATAGATTTCATTAAATGAAGGTTTTTGATTGATTTTCTAGGTATAGTATATAAATAATTTGTATTGAGAAATCTCTTCTTTTTCCTCAAGATTCTGAGTTTCTCTCATGAATGTACAACCCTTATGAACACCTCTTGCAATCCTCCCCTCTAACAAGTATTTTATTCATCTTCCTTTTGTTATTTTATAGCATCGTTAGAATATATGATATGATATTTTATATTAGTGGGTTTGAATATAGGGGTTGTATTTGGTGGTGTGTTTGATATTAGGGTTTATGTTTGGCGATTTATGGGTAGGATTTTGGAGAGATCAGAGAGCTATTATTGGATTTTTATTTCAAGATTTATGAGAATTATTTTTGTGGATCTAGATGTTCAAAGATTGCTGTTTTAAAGGATTTACGAGAAAATTTACAGATGAGCAAGAGAGCAAACTATTATTAGACTTTATAAATTATAACTATTCTAAATGATTATTTTACATGAATATAACATCATATGTTATAAGTATTTTATATTTTTTTTGGGTTTTATTCAAATAATATATGGGCTTTATAAATTAAAAGAAATCATGATAAATTAATCTAATAGAATTTATAGAAAACATCTCAGTCGTTTCCCATCTACTTTACTTTCTCCTCGATAGTTCTAGTTTATTTTTTTGGCATAAAAAATCCTTCAACAATTTACGGACAACCCTGAAAGTTTTTTTCGCCAAAATCGTCATTAAACAAATAACCATCTTCTTCATCATCATTTCACTCACCATTTCCCACCACCTCCACCGGCCACCACCTCCACCTCCGCCTCCACCACCACCACCACCACCACCACCACCACCACCACTTCCACCACCACTTCCACCCCATATCTTCTCAATTCAAGACCAATTTTTGCACTCAAAATGAAAACCCACAAAGAATAATTGCCTAAAAGTCAAAGAAAGAGCTCCACGATTCATCATCAACCCTAAAAAAGCTTCCAACTTTAAGCTATCAAAAAATCAATTATAGTAAAAGATTACAATTTTTTTTTAAAATAAGAATCAAAACCCATATGCAAAAGAAAACAAAGATGAAGAGAAAGCAAAATACAAGAGAAAATCAAACCCCATATGCTATTTATTCTTTTTTTCTTCTTCCTTATTTCTCCTTATTTCTTGTTCCGAGATAGAAGAAGAAAACTTAATTTGAAGATTAATTGAGAGGAACTGGGAAGATATAAGATATAAAGGGTGGCTGTGAAGGCAGAGGTGGCGAAGGTGGTGGTCGGTGGAGGTGGTGAGTGTGATGAAGAAGAATAAGGTTTGAGGTTTGTTGACTATTTTACCTTTAATTATTTGAGCATGTGCAAGGCACATGGTTAAATTTGACGGATTTCATCAAATTTTGACGAAAAAGAGTTGGGATGTTAAATTGTTAGAGGATTCTTTATGCTGAAAAAATTAAATTAGGACTATCTGGGCGAAAGTAAAATAGATGGGGGACGAATGAGACCGTTTTCCTTATAATCTATAAGAATCAGCGTAGAGTCTGCATAGAGTTAAACAAGGATTTCCTCCAAAATACTCTTAAATTTCATGGTATGAATCCTAAAGAAATTCCGAAGACACACACCATTGGAACTCGTTTTTTCTTCTTCCAAGATTACAAATCTATCTCAATGAATTTCTCAAACACTTTGTTTTGCTTGGATGAGTCTCAGGGCTGAGATTCTGGTCTCAATCTCAATTCAGTCTCAAATTGAATTTGTGATATCCGGGACTTTTTTATTATGTGTTTTGCATATTTTGATTTGGTTTTGGTGTGTTAATTGTTTCTATGTGTTATATGTTCAGATTGATTTGTTTTAGGGGTGCATTGTTATGTTTTGGAAGTAGAAAGATTTAAGTGTTGATGTTAGAACTTGTGGGGCTGTTATGTTAGGAGTTTAAATAGTTTTGTAGCAGTTAATTGTTGGGAAATTTATGGTAGGGCAGTTACAAAGAAAAGAGGGAAAGGAAAAGAGAGAAAGAAGAAGAAAAGAAAATTTTGGAAAACTATATTAGAAATCTTAGAGTGCTAAGTTGAAGGATCAAACGACCTCATGTTTGTGGCAAAAGTTAGAGAACTCATAAGACTTTAATGAGTGTTTAAGGTAAGAATCTTACACTCTTGAATTTCTATCCAGATTTATTGCAACTTCTATTGAATTGTAGGTCTATCCATAAATCTAACTTTTTTTTCTTATTTTTTTTTTGTTTATTCTTTCCACGATAAAAGAATGGAACATTCTCTCTAGGTTTCATCATCCATGGTGATTATTGAGTACAAACACCAATCTGTTTTAGTTTTCAGTGAATGACAAAAAAAATACATGTTGATGGTATGAAAAGTGAGATGAAATTTTGGCAAGAGAGGGGACCATGTTATTATTATTTTCTTTGGGGTCAAAATCTAAAAATACAAATTGATACATAAATCTTTATTTAAAAAAAAATTGGGGGTAAGTGTGTAAGTCCACAACTGTTAGTGAGTATTGGCCCTAACCACATGTAGTACACATGTGGTACATAGAGATGCTTTTCTCTTTAAGTCATGAACATCAAGTCTAACCTTTTTATGAATGTGAAATTTAAGTCACTTTTGAATTCCACCTTATAGAAGATAAAATTTAGACCATATGATGCATATCCCTTAATGAATGGTTTTTTCTTCTTCTCTTTTTCTCTCGATATATTTATCTCCGTGTATAGTACGGTTTTTTTTTGTGCTAGTACATTTATATTATAAATACTTAAAACATATTGTAGTATTATTATAAATACAAACACAAATTTTAGAAAATTAGCACTTAAATTTATTTAATATATATCAAAGCTCAACACGCAGACACACACATACTATATTTAAAAACTCTATGTAAATATGTGATATATGGTATTGTATATACTACCTCTGTCACAAATTAAATGTCAAGTTTTCATAAAATAAATATATTTTCTTTTTGAATATTATAACTAACATTCTATATTTAAGAGATTCAAGTTCCACTAATATATTAGTCATATCATTACTATATTTAATTAATAAAGATATCATAATAACTTACTCATAGTCAAATTGCTATTCTTAATTGTTGTGCGAATAAATCACGGAGATTAAATTTAAGAAGCGAGAGTAGTGTATGTATGTACAGTAAGACCTCTATACAGTAATACTCTATATAAGAATAACCTCATTATAATAATAAAAAATCTTGGTCCCAAATCGGGACCAGTTATAAATAAGAATAAACTCTACATTATAATATTCCATGTTTATTTTAGGACCATTCTTAAGAAATTTACCTACATATAGTAATAAAATAACATTAAATTTTGAATATATTTATATATCTATATAAAATAACAACTTAAGCTTATGGGTATCTTTTAACCATTTTGCAAGATATTTTTGCTTCCAATCTGGGTTGGTTTCTTTCATTTTGCGCAACTCGACATGAATACTTTCAGTGATTTGAGTTCGTTTGTTTTTAGGTGTAATGACTTGCTTGAAGTAGAAATGTACGATGTGAAATGATAATGAAATTTATGATTATGCTAGCATTTATGTATATATAATAAAAGAAAAACAAACGAAAAGACATTTTAAAGATACAACATACATGAGTAAATATTTTAAATGCATGCATGATGTACATACTTTTTTTTTTTTTTTTACATTTCCTAGATTACTGTATATATATGAATGAATCTTCTAAATTTAATATACACAATGTACCTGCATGATATTCGTACAGTTTTTTTTTTTAAAACTCATGAATCTTATATATATTTTAAATTCATGTTTTTAAAATATTAAAGGACACATTTTCAAGTGTCGTATAATGTATATGAGTTATTTTTTAAAATTATAATTTTTATATGTACGCCTCTATTTAAGAATAACCTCCCTATAGTAATATTTTTCTCCGGTCCCGGGAGTATTACTGTAATTATTAATATATATCGAGACTAATTGGAAAAAGGTTTAGGCCATGGTCCAAATTTAACTTTGGGCTCCAAAAAACGTTGGAGCAAATAAAACTATAAAATTATGCGGGCCATGGTCCAATGTTTATCACAAGCCTATCAATTTGAAAAGAAAAAAAATAGAATATAAAAGAAATGGGTGTTGAACAATATTTTTAACAAAGCCCAATACTTTTATGTAAATAATAAAAAACAGAAAACAATTTTATAAAATAAAATGAACTTCAAAGAGATTTAATCCTTGGTCCTCATGTTTGGAGGGACAGGAACAACCGCTAAAATACATGTAATTTCCATACAATGTTTTTAAAATCGCGAGTCGCGTTGTAAAATTGGACGATTCTACTATCCGGAAAGTATAAATTGAGTTTAATTTGATAAAAATCGCTGCAGGAGAAAATCGGGTAGGATCGGCGATTTGATTCGTAGTATCGGACGGTCTGATGATCGTTGGTTTGTCTTTGTTTACTCGAGTCGATAGGTCGGGTCGGTTCAATACAGTATGAGTTCGGGGAACCGAATAAAAAAAAACATTCGATTCAATAGAAAAATCTAATTTGAAGTTCAATTCCAACTCCTCAGTCCTCAATCATCATTTTTTATCACCGCTAACGACTATTTCGATATTATTTTTGTCTGAAAATAAGCCCTAATTAATCAGTTTTGACGGTCAGGTAGATGTAATTCTTTATCGATTTTGTCAGTAAATAAAATATTATTGATATAAATTTATCATAAAATATTATTTAAATAATTTTGTAAATCTTCCGATCCGTGCTACGATCAACAAAAACAAATATATGAAAATCTAAAAAATTTGATGGGAGTAAAAGGGTGTGGGGGTGGTTTGGAACTCAACAAAAAAAAATAGACCAAACAAGAGAGGACACAAATTGAGATATGAAGAAATTATTTATAATTTTTTTTTATATTATAAAAAAGTTACAAATACAACAGATGAATTAATCATCCTCCTTACACTCCCCTTTAATGGTCTGGCTAATAAGCCAAGCTGTATCTAAATCATACTTCTTATTATCATATCCCACATAAAAGCCTTCCTCAGTAGTCTTCCAAAAGACATATTCTTCATTCTTATCTCTTTTTGGATAATGAGATTGAAAAGCAGCATAATATTTACTCCAAACAGCAGTACAATATTGTGTTTCATTTTTTGAAGGACTTTGGTATGGATAAATATCACCTTTTGTGAATGTTTGATCAAAGCATAATTTATCATCAGCCTTACAAATTATTCTAAGGGGACAATTTTTTGACCCCACTTTAGACAAGAAATTGATGGTTGTGAAGTTTCCAGCATATGAAATGGTAATAAAGCATGGTAGAATTGAAATAGCAAGAATAAAGAGAAAGGAGAATAAGTAATTAGGGTTTCTCATTTTCTTTTTTTCCTTTCTCTTTGGTGTGTGGGAATTTGTTAGAGGATTTGTATGTATTTATAGGGAGGGAGTGGGGGAGGTTAGGGAGATGATTTATTGTAAAAATATAGTAATGATGTGTAATAATTAAGGTTTGTGGGGAGAGTCAATGGCTCCTATTTGGCTTTGTTAAGGTTGTTGCAAATGAATTAATACTCCACCGTTTCTAAATATATTTAATCATATTTGAGGTATTGAAAAATAATCAATTTGAAGAAAAATAATTGATATGTCTTTATTAATGACAGGAGAATTATTATTATTATTATTAGTTAGTTGAATACGTAATCAATCAGCGCTAAGACTGAAAAAAATATAATAAATATGTATTAATTTCTGAAATTTAATAAATAATTTGGAACATAGAAAATTTATAAATGTGGGGAAATATTTAGGAACAAAGGCAATAAGAACCTAATACTCCTTTTTTAGGGGAAAATTGAAGAAAATTATTAAATTTCAGAGATCATAAGAGAAACTATTACATCGAATACTATACAAAATTCACATATTAGAATGGTAAGTAGAAACGGATATTTTCAACAATGCATTCACGATTTATTGTCATTACAATTTACAATGTGAATACTAGCTAGCCTAGAGTAATTTTTTATTTTCTTTTTTGATGAATAAAAAAAAACAAGAACTTACGCTTGATAATAGACCGTTTACAATGTGAATGCTAGCTAGCCTAGAGTAAGTTTTTTTTTTTTTTTTATTTATTTTTTTTGTGATGAATAGACAAAAAAAAAAAATAAGAACTTGCTCGTGATAATAAACCGTTTACAATGTGAATGCTAGCTAGCCTAGAGTAAATTGTTGATAATAGCATAGAAATGTCCAAACATAATTAGTGTAAGTAACTGATACTATTCACCAGTAATAAATGTTGTTTAAAATATCATGGTTTTGAAACCCGGACCGGACCGGCCGGTCGGACCGTCGACCGGACCTCCGAGATGTCCGGTTAGGTGACAAAACCCGTTCACGCTGAAAACCGCTCTAATTTCATTGACCCGCTTGACCCGGTTGACCCGGAAACCGGAACGGTTTTGGGAAAACCGGCCGGGTTTCAAAATGCATTTTTTTAAATTTTTTTTTTAAAATTTTCTGTATAAAAAAAAAAAGGAAAAAAAGACCCAATATATATATGATTGTGATTTTAGCTTGTTTGGAGATGTTATTTAGAGTTGTAGACTAAATAGATGATTTTGTTATTTTGACTTTTATTATCAGGATTTGTGAGTTGTGATTGAATTTTTAAATATTGTGGTTATTTGGAATGTTAAATATTGTTCTTTCTTGGATTGAGGATGTTGGAGTGGATTTGATTTTTTCTTTGTGATTTTCATGAAAGTTATCTTTTTTTTCTTGATCAATAAGTGTAATTCTATTCACATTTTGTAGAAATTTTGTATGTAAATTAATTTACATAGAATTTTGTTAGATATCTAAGAATAAGAAATGTTAATATTCATGTTTATATCAACAAGATGTTTATTTGAAAATTTTTACATTAACTTTATTTTTTATTAATAAGTATATATTATATATATTTTTAATATTTATGACGTCACCGGGTTGATGAACGGGCCGATGACGGTCCGACCACCGGTCCGACTAGTGACCCGTGACCCAGTAACTTTTTCGGGTCGATGCCCGGTCCGGGTTCAAAACCTTGTAAAATATTTTTAATTTAAAACTTCATCATGTTTTCGGAGATTTGACCTTTTATTTCTTCGAATATTCACTTAAGATCTTTGAAGCATTAAAGAACTCGAGTGTTGGGTGTTTATTTGTTATAGGGCTTGATAGGGTTAGAAACGAGTTAAGCTGAATCAAAGTTTAATTGATTGAGCTAGAGCTCGTTTGAAATTTTTTTAAGGCTCAATTTGTCTCGAACAAAAAATCTCAAGCTTGATACACTTTAAAAAGGCAATAGGTCGACTCAAAAAAACTCGATTCAAAGTAAAGTATTCCCGAACCAAACTCGAGCTCAAAATTTAATTCGTAATTCCACAATTCACATCCCTATTCCCCTCTAATTATGGTTACTTTAGTGTATTAGGTTTATATATAGACACACACACACACTTCACTAACGTTACTTTAGTAATCACACATATAGTCAATGTTCTAATTATGGTTACTAAAAAACTAAGTTGATGAACAGAAGAAATAGACAATCAACTTTTAATCATCTCAAAACAGTTAGCCTAACTTTGTATAACCAATAAAATTTAAATATGTTCTATCGAATTAAAAGTCAATTTAATTAATTTTTAGAGTACAATATTTTTTCAACGAAAACATGCAATATATATTGTAGACATTGGAAATTTACCAACCTAATTTTTTCAAGTATTATTATTTGGTCCGTCAAAATTGAAATATTTGGACCAATTAAATGCTTACAAGTGGTAAAGTTTTAGCCTTCGTCCAATCAAAATCCAAGAAGTCTTGTGACAAATGGAATTGTGCCACATCACTCGTTGGAGAAGATTCGGTCAATCAAATTATTTCTATTTTCTAAATTTATATTAAGTTAGTTAGGAATATAATTAATTTAACAATTATTTATTAAATTATTAGAAATATCAAAGTCAAATTTCAAGTGTGATCATGTTCACATTTCATCCTAAGTCTATAAATAGTGGCTAAGGGTGTTGATGAAAGAGATAAAAATTATCATTGGTAAGTAGCGAAGCTCTGACAACCAGAGGCTTTCACCAACTTGCTCTCAAATCCCCAAGTCAAATTCGCGGTCTTCTTCATCAAATCAGAGGGAGTTCCGCCGCCAAATCCGGAATTAAACTTCAAAGCCCCGGGTCAAATCGACGAGAAGAATCAGCGGATCCAATTCTCAAATCGAGAATAATCCGGAGATTGTAACTACAGTTTAATTAATCTAAATTATCATTTGTTCCGATTTACTTGTTTTGTTTGTTTATTTTACAGACGAGTATTTTTTGTGTACAAATTTTTGGCGTTCACGGTGGGACAATCTCTGCCACTCATCTCTTCAAGTCAAGAACAAATCACATCAATGGCTTCAAACAACAACACTGTCAAGGTTACTGGAAAATCTGTTGGAATGAAAATTGCATCTGCCGGAGCAAGCATGGATTCGGTCATGCCAGATGTTTACACCGGACCAACTACTCGAAGGATGGCGAGAGCTCTTGCACAGAAGGAAATACAAGGACAAATTACTGATCTTCCTACCTTCAACTACACAAGTCCGATCTTTATTGACATTGTTTCGCCTTTGGGAGCGGAAGGAGATGTTCATGCTGCTCTGAATGCAGCTTTGTCACTTCTAGATCAGAATTCTGCATCCAAAGGATTGACTCAAGATGGTGATGAGACATGCACTGGTTCTTCGTCTGAGACTCCTCAAGTACCAAATTCAAGCATGTTCTGCCACGAGGCTTCATTTGCAACTTCGATCATGCCTGTTATGATGGCGGATGTATCACCCATTGAGGAACAGCTGGCACACTTAGCAAAAGTGGTGGAAGGGCTCACAAAGCAATGTGAAAGACAAGAACTCACAATTGCTCAATTGCTGAATCGCCTTGATACTAACGCTGGAGAAGGTAGTCAAGCAACCTCAAGGCAATCTGATATCCCATAAGATGATGGGCATGAAAAGAACGCTCCAAAAGAACCTCCAACTGGTGACAAAGCTGCAGAACCAAAAGATGTGCATAATAACCAAATCTCTTCTGATGGATCAATCAAAGCAGACCAATTAAAGGACTTTATCATGGGCACGATAAAAGACAAGTATGAAGGGAGCACGTAATCTTCTTCCGGATACGTTAAGCCCTACACCAAAAGGATTGATGACATGAAGATGCCGGCAGGATATCAACCTCCTAAAGTCCAACATTTTTATGGGAAGGGAAACCCGAAGCAACATATTGCACACTTTGTTGAGACATGCAACAATGCGGGCACGTATGGTGATCTTCTTGTCAAACAATTTGTTCGATCCCTCAAAGGAAATGCTTTTGATTGGTACACTGATTTGGCACCCAGATCCATCAATAGTTGGGAACAGCTTGAGACTGAGTTCTTGAATCGCTTTTATAGCACTCGTCGTATTGTAAGCATGCTAGAGTTGAGCCATACTAAGCAGTGGGACAGTGAAAGTGTCATTGATTACATAAACCGATGGAGAAATCTAAGTTTGGATTGTAGAGATCGTCTTTGTGAAAAGTCTGCAATTGAGATGTGCATCCAAGGAATGCATTGGGGCCTTGAATACATCCTCAAAGGCATTCAACCAAAGACATTTGAAGAACTGGCTACTCGTGCACATGATATGGAGATAAGTCTCAAGGAACACAAAAATAAAGGTGCGCCAGTTTCCGAACCACGTAAGAAAGAAAAGCAAGATATCAAGAAAGTGATCAAATCTTCTTCTAGAGCCAATGATTCCGTGACCACAACTACTGCACCTGTCAAAATTTCTACCAAGGTGAATAAAAAGGTTACTGGGAATGTAGATGTTGTTAGTAGTGCCCTAGGACCATTAGCACATGTTGTGCGTTTTATATCTTTTGAGCATGTAATTGAATAGTTAATTTCGCTTTTGATTATCAAATGTGTGATTTGATAGTAAAACTCATTAGCTCATGTAATTACTATTCTAGTAGTCCCTAGTTTTATGTAATGCATAATTACTATGAAATAAAACTAGTATGATTGTTGATTGATGATCTTGTTTTCTCGATCATGTGTAATGGATACAAATCACATCATAGATGCAATATATAGGGATACATTGTATTGGGCGTGATCCGTTTGAGAAGTAATACTTCATGGTCTTAAGTCATAAGTATTACTTCGTTAATACTATTTTAGAATCCTTAGACCTTATGTCTTCATTGATTCTAGTATGAATGGAGCCACGTTTTGACTCGGTCGAACGTTACTTGTATGAGTAATCAATACGATCGATGATCGGATGTAGTGTCCTATCATAGCTTGAATGTGAGAGACATTGTAAGGAATTTGTCCCTCTCTATTATTAGAGAGAGATATCCATGGGCCCCTCGATAGGGAAAGATTGTTTAAATGCATGGTCGTGCTCAAATGTATTTGATAAAGTGGTTATCAAATGCTATTTGTCAAAAGCTTGATCTACACGGAGATCGAGCATAAATATAATTAAGCTTAATAAGGGTGGCGACCACCATGCCTTATGCTTAATTAGGATATCGCGAGACAAAGGGATTAAATAGTGGATTGACAATAGGTTCAGTTGTAAATTCATTCACCTCAGGGTAGTCACGATGTCCCTGCTAGGGGGCAGCTTGTGACTTATGAACTCACACTACTACTAAGTGTGTTTTCATTGCCATTGTGATATGAACCTACGTGGGTCACACGCATAGACGAGCTAACAAGCTTCATGTCAGATTCAATGAATCTAGAATGTGTCTAGGTTCATTGTATCGACATTTGTTTTTCGAAAATAATAAAGTATTTATTATTCGAATTAGAGATAAGGGAGCAATTTTGGTATTTAACTAAAGTTGGGATTAAGTGGGAGTTGTTATCAGATAAAGACTCCCACTACCCAGTAGAGTCTAGGGGACGTGGGAGTCGAGTCTCCCAGCAGTAGAAGAAGTTGAGTAGACGTGGGAGTTGTTACGGGAACAAACTCCCACACTCTATATAACATCTCTTAGCCGAAACCCTAGGTAACTAAGTCATTCGACCGAAATTAAACAAGTAACCCGAAATCAGATTTGGATTTCTCGACCTCTCCCTTTTCTCTCTAATTCCCGAATCTCGAAAGACGAAGAGCTAGCAATCACTGCTTGTTTACGTCGCGTGGATACCGGTAGAGGAAATTCCATGAGGAATTCCGTTGGTGAAAAGAAAGCTTCCAAGAAAGCGTCATCCTCCATTCAAGAAGTAGCTTCTTGAATCCGAAACATGTAAGTTTTTACCGCTGTTTTTTCGATTCGTTTTGTATGAGCGGATCCTTCAGGGGAGGATCCATGGGTGTTTGGAACGAGTTTCCGCCCATGAATCCCTTCAGATGTCTCCCAAGATACTAGCAGAAAAAGATTGACATTGAAAGAAATGCAAGGCAAAGTGTACCCCTTTCTAGATTCAGATATTCCAGAAATGTTTGATGAAATGTTGAGAGCAGAAATTATTGAGTTACCTAAAATGAAAAGACCGGAAGAAGCAGGACGGATTACAGATCCAAATTATTGTAAGTATCACCGTCTTCTTGGCCATCCCATTGAGAAATGTTTCATATTCAAGGATAAAATCATGGAGTTGGCTCGTAAAGGGCGTATTCT
This sequence comes from Vinca minor, assembly GCA_026122235.1. Classification (NCBI taxonomy): domain Eukaryota; kingdom Viridiplantae; phylum Streptophyta; class Magnoliopsida; order Gentianales; family Apocynaceae; genus Vinca; species Vinca minor. Next base: position 9,207,097 of record JAOCZM010000192.1, read on the forward strand.
TCTTGAAGAAGAAAAAGTAACTGCAAATCAAACAAGTATTATTCGTGGCTCACCTCGACCTGTAGCTGCGGTTGTTTCTTCTACACAATTCATCACTATCAAGTTCAGGGAATTGGACCCTGTGACATTTGAAGTTGAATTTTGGCCCGATTCTCATGCTAAGGAAGCCTCTCAATGCACTGTTGAGAATCTTGATACCATATCCGTATGCAATGATGCAGGTTGATTCATAAGGATGGACGTTGGTAAAATGGAGAAAAAGTCATAAATCAAATAGTGGAAGTCCAACTGAGAAATGCAAAATGTTGAGAAGGAAGGTCCCCAGAAGGATAGAAATCAAACCAAAGATTCATGCTGAAATGGTCAAACTCTCATCTGATCTAAAAAATCGACAACCTATTACGCTAGGGGAGTTCTTTCCAAGAAGGCTTTTAGATGAGTTCGATGCTGTCTCTTGTTTTGCTACACATGTAGAAGGGGAAATTGGTTTTGAGAATGCTTCTCCAGGGAAATCTCTCGAGGATGCTATGTAATGTTTGGCCAATAAAGCATCAGTCCCAAAAGTTGTAGCTTGTATGACTGCAATCTCTTTTAATGATGATGATCTGTCGCTAGGATCAAAACCACATAATAGGCCATTGTTCGTGACTTGCTATTTGCGAGAAAGAAAGGTGAATAGAATATTGATAGATGGAGGTTCTGCTGTTAATATTCTTCCTCTGCGTACGTTGAAAGCTTTGGAAATTCTTGTGGAAGAACTGTCACAAAGCCGCCTTATTATTCAAGGATTTAATAAAGGAGGGCAAAGAGCACTTGGAACAGTAAGGCTGGATTTAGTCATGGATGAATTGACATCAAGCGTTCTTCTTCATGTCATTGATTCTAAAACCACCTACAACATGCTCTTAGGAAGGCCGTAGCTTCATGAAAATGGTGTCGTGCCATCCACTCTGCATCAATGTTTCAAATATGTTGGCAATGGTGTTATGAAAAATGTGGTAGCTGATGATAAACCTTTTAGTGAAGCAGATTCTCACATTGCGGATGCCAAATTCTACTTTCGTGGGGAAAATGTGACATTTGCAGAGGACCAATCAACAACGAAAATGGAGATTCCAAAGTTTAAGGAGTTGTTGCATGTGAAAGATGATAAGGCGGAAATTGATACAACATCGCCTGCTTCTTCTCAAGAAGGTTATCTTGTTTTACGTTATATTCCAAAATCGATGAGGAAAAAGGGACAATCCCCTCTTATTGAAGTCGAAGCATTGAAGGACCTCACTTTTCCATTGAATAAAATTGAAGCAGTCAAGCAAGCAAAGCCAATCTTCGAAGGGTTTGTGTACCCCGATGAAGGATTGAAGATGGAGCATGGCATGTTACCTTCTGGAAGGACAAGAGGGCTTCGATCCGAATGCATATTAACTTCTTGCTAAGGCTAGATATGATCCTCAAAGTCCTAATACTTTGGGAAAGCTCATCCCTGAGATTGTTGATGCAAAGGTCCATGGCTTAAATGAAACTCAAAGAATGCTGAAAGAAGAGGGTTATTCTGTTGAAAGTTCCCGTGCTGGTCTTGGATACAAACCATCTTCTCCTGTGCGTATTGTGATAAAAAAGAGCTAGCAATTGCTATATCTCCGTACAAGATGAAAACTTAAAGGATAATCGAAAGTCTGTCTTTGATCGATTGGGAAATGATGACTCCCGTTTGTCGGCATTTGATCGCTTGGGGCCTAAAAAGGTTAGGTCGACCAAAAAGCCTGTATGGAAGAGACTTGGAGTGATAAATAATCTCCAACAAAAGCAAAAGGTTGAATTATCTTCGGTTAGAAATGAATGTCGCAGCTTGATACCTTCAAGAATGAAGAGCAAAACTACACTTCTTGTGAAATGTGATGAGGTGTTGAAGGCTAAGTTGCATACAATCGTAGAGACCAACCCCAAGGAAGAAGATGAAGAAAGTGTTGGTTCATCTAATCATGTCACATTTTCATAGAATGCAACTCCTCGACCGGTTCCACGACGACGTGATCCAATCGCCGTTGAACTTCAAAGGTTAATCGCAGTTGGTTACATCTAAGAGGGTATCAATCTGACTATCCAAAATGTGCAATGGGGTAGTAAAGGAATTCGAAGGCTTGTTGCAACTAACCCCACAAGGAATCCTACAAGAAGAGAAATCGATGAACGGGAAGATGATGAAGTTGTTGCATTTCACCATATTACCATTGTCGATGAAGAGTTTTGCAATGAGGAAGATGCTGAAGATGCCCATCTCGAGCTTGAAGAGGGTGTAAAAACAGTGTAGATGATTTGAAAGAAATAAACTTGGGCACTAAGAAGACAAACGTCCAATCTTCATAAGTGCATTTCTGTCGCCAAAGGATGAGCAATCTTATGTTCAACCCTTGCATTAATTCAAAGATGTCTTTGCATGGACATATAAAGAAATGTCAGGTCTAGATCCAAAAGTTGTTGTCCACCATTTGGCCGTGAAGCGAGGGGCAAGACCAATAAAACAAACTCAAATGAGATTTTGCCCTGAATTGATTCCTCAGATTGAAACAGAAGTCAACAAGTTGATTGAAGATGGATTCATCTGTGAAGTCAAGTACCCCACATATATATCCAATATTGTGCCCGTGAGAAAGAAGAATGGACAACTTCGAGTTTGCGTTGACTTCAGAGATCTGAATAACGCATGCCCCAAAGATGATTTTCCACTTCCAATCACTGAGATAATGGTCGATGCGACATTGGGACATGAGGCATTGTCATTCATAGATGGTTCGTCTGGTTATAATCAAATACGCATGGCGCCGAAGGATGAAGAACTCACGGCCTTCCGCACACCTAAGGGTATTTATTGCTACAAAGTGATGCTATTTGGGTTGAAAAATGCAGGTGCAACATACCAGAGGGCCATGCAAAAGATCTTTGACGACATGCTCCACAAAATGGTTGATTCTATGTTGATGATTTGGTGGTGAAATCACGTGAACGGAAAGATCATCTGAGGCAACTAAGAAAGGTTTTTGAACGACTTCGTCGCCATCAACTGAAGATGAATCCTTTGAAATATGCATTTGGAGTCACCTCTGGGAAGTTTTTGGACTTCATTGTGCGTAAGCAAGGCATTGAGATTTATCAAGCCAAAATTGACGCCATACTAAAGATGCCTGAGCCACGTACTGTGAGCGAAGTAAGAAGTCTCCAAGGAAGATTGGCGTATCTCCGACGAGTCATTTCAAATCTCGCTGGAAGATGCCAGCCTTTTAGTCGCTTGATGAGAAAGGGAGTGCCATTTAAATGGGATGATTCTTGCAGCAATGCATTCAAAAGTATCAAATCTTACTTGACAAAGCCCCCTGTTTTGGCTGTGCCCGTACATGGAAAGCCGCTACTGTTATACATTGATGCACAAGAAAGTTTTGTGGGAGCCTTGCTTGCTCAAGAAAACGAAAAGGGTAAGGAAAATGCATTGTATTATTTAAGCAGGATGATGACTCCGAATGAGCTCTAATATTCGCCAATAGAGAAATTATGCTTGGCCCTTATTTTTGTGATACAAAAATTGAAGCATTACTTCCAAGATCACACAGTTCGTCTTATCTCTAAAGCAAATCCAATCAAATATGTCATGACGAAACCTGTGTTATCTGATCGTTTGGCAAGGTGGTATCTACAACTGCAACAATTTGAAATTGTGTACATCCCTCAAAAGGCTGTGAAAGGGCAAGTTGTAGCTGACTTCTTGGCTGATTATCCTATACCTGCAGAATGGGAATTGAATGATGATTTTCCCGACGAAGACGTTAATGTAGTTGAAATCTTACCCCCATGGAAGATGTATTTTGATGGTGCTGCTCATCAAGGTGGTGCTGAGGCTGGAGTAGTCTTCATCACTTCTGAAGGTGACGTACTGCCATATTCATTCACCTTGACCTAACAGTGTTTGAATAATATTGTTGAATATCAAGCTCTTATCTTGGGATTGGAAGTGGCCGTTGATTTGAAGCAGTTGCAACTTAGGATCTTTGGGGACTCTAAACTGGTCGTTAATCAAGTTCTTGACTTCCTTATTGCAAGTATGCCAAATTGTTGATGAACTGGTTAGGCGATGTAAAGATAGATCATATTCCGAGGAGTGAAAATAAACAAGTTGATGCCTTAGCCAAACTTGCCTCTACTATTTCTTTCCCAGGTTCACAAACTCAAGTCTCGATTTGTCAAAGTTGGATTGTTCCACTTCAGTTTGAAGACGAAAAAGAAGAGGAACAAGAGGAAGAACATGAGTCTAATGCTATTTCTGTTTGTGACATTGAAAAAGAAGATTAGCTCCAACCATTGATTGACTACTTGTGTTATGACATCTTGCCTGGGGAGCCGCGAAAAAGAAGTGATGTTCGTCGTCGTGCTCAAAGATTCCTTTACTACAAGCATACACTCTATCAACAATCATTTGAAGGTGTTCTCTTGCGTTGTTTGGGAGATGAAGAAGCTATGAAGGCATTAGAAGAAGCTCATTCTGGCATTTGTGGTGCTCATCAATCTGGACCAAAGCTTCATTTTCGAATCAAAATGATGGGATATTATTGGCCTACAATGGTGAAGGATTGCTTGGATTATTCTCGTCGATGTCAAGCTTGTCAATTTCATGCAAATTATATTCATCAACCACCTGAACCTTTGCATCCAATTGTTGCTTCATGGACATTTGATGCTTGGGGACTTGACATAGTTGGACCATTGCCAAAGTCTTCAGGTGGACATATATTCATATTGGCAGCAACTGATTACTTCTCAAAGTGGGCTGAATCTATGGCGCTGAGGGAAGCTAAGAAGGAAAATATTGTTGATTTCATTCACAACAATATAATATTTCACTACGGAGTGCCAAGATACATCATTACTGATAATGGGAAGCCTTTCTGCAACAGTCTAATGAAAAAGCTCTGCGAGAAGTTCAGCTTTAAGCAATACAACTCATCGATGTACTATGCTGCGGCAAATGGTTTGGCTGAAGCATTCAACAAAACTCTATGCAACTTGCTGAAGAGAGTAATTGATAAGTCTAGGAGAGATTAGCATTTAAAGATTGGAGAAGCTTTGTGGCTTACCGTACAACATTCCAAACTCCCACTCAAGCTACTCCGTATGCATTGGTGTATGGTATTGAAGCCGTTCTTCCACTGGAGCGTCAAATACCTTCGTTAAGGATTGTTGTCCAAGAAGGGCTCACTGAGGAGGAAAACGCTCGTTTGCGCCTTGAAGAGCTGGAGGCTTTGGATGAGAAAAGATTGGAAGCTCAACAACGTTTGGGGTATTATCAAGCTCGACTCTCTAAAGATTTTAACAAGAAAGTTCGTCCACGTTCTTTCCAAGTTGGTGATATGGTACTGGCTGTTCGAAGACCAATCATCTTTTCTCAAAAGATCAAGAAATTTACACCAAAGTGGGATGGCCCGTATGTAGTGCAAGAAGTCTACACAAATGGTTCCTACAAGCTTGCTGATAAAGATGGTTTGAAAGTTGGACCCATTAATGGAAAGTTCTTGAAACGATACTATGCGTGAAAAGCAAATTGCTCCTTGACTGTACGAGCCTAAACTGCAAAGTTACTCCTGGCCCGCATGAGTATAAACTGTGAAAGGCAACCACCAAAGGTGTAGTATGTGGTTAAACTGCTGAAACATCCCCAACAAGTCCAAGTTGGCAAAAACGGATACTCGTGGCCCGTACGAGTATAAACTGTGTACCCCCTCTCTCCAAATAATGATTCACTTTATTTTGAACTACGGTTGACTTGATTCCTTTTGGGATACGTAGTCAGCTTAGAAATTCATTTCTGAGTTCAGTCATAACAATTAAACATTCATGGTGCTTCTTGTTAGACATAAATGTTAGTAGTGCCCTAGGACCATTAGCACATGTTGTGCGTTTTATTATCTTTTGAGCATGTAATTGAATAGTTAATTTCGCTTTTGATTATCAAATGTGTGATTTGATAGTAAAACTCATTAGCTCATGTAATTACTATTCTAGTAGTCACTAGTTTTATGTAATGCATAATTACTATGAAATAAAACTAGTATGATTGTTGATTGATGATCTTGTTTTACTGATCATGTGTAATGGATACAAATCACATCATAGATGCAATATATAGGGATACATTGTATTGGACGTGATCCGTTTGAGAAGTAATACTTCATGGTCTTAAGTCATAAGTATTACTCGTCAATACTATTTTAGAATCCTTAGACCTTATGTCTTCATTGATTCTAGTATGAATGGAGCCACGTTTTGACTCGGTCGGGACGTTACTTGTAACAGAGTAATCAATACTGATCGATGATCGGATGTAGTGTCCTATCATAGCTTGAATGTGAGAGACATTGTAAGGAATTTGTCCCTCTCTATTATTAGAGAGAGATATCCATGGGCCCCTCGATAGGGAAAGATTGTTTAAATGCATGGCCGTGCTCAAATGTATTTGATAAAGTGGTTATCAAATGCTATTTGTCGAAAGCAGATCTACACGGAGATCGAGCATAAATATAATTAAGCTTAATAAGGGTGACGACCACCATGCCTTATGCTTAATTAGGATATCGCGAGACAAAGGGATTAAATAGTGGATTGACAATAGGTTCCGTTGTAAATTCATTCACCTTGGGTAGTCACGATGTCCCTGCTAGGGGCCGCTTGTGACTTATGAACTCACACTACTACTAAGTGTGTTTTCATTGCCATTGTGATATGAACCTACAGGGGTCACACGCATAGGCAGAGCTAACAAGCTTCATGTCAGATTGATGAATCTAGAATGTGTCTAGATTCATTGTATCGACATTTGTTTTACGAAAATAATAAAGTGTTTATTATTCGAATTAGAGATAGGGGCAATTTCGGTATTTTACCAATGGCTGGGATTACGTGGGAGTTATTATCAGATAAGGACTCCCACTACCCAGCAGAAGTCTAGGAAACGTGGGAGTCGAGTCTCCCACAGTAGAAAGAAGTTGAGTAGACGTGGGAGTTGTTACGGGAACAAACTCCCCACACTCTATATAACATCTCTTAGCCGAAACCCTAGAGGATAAGTCATTCGACCGAAATTAAACAAGTAACCCGAAATCAGATTTGGATTTCTCATCTCTCCCTTTTCTCTCTAAATTCCCGAACTTGAGAAAGAGCGAAGATCTAGCAATCATTGCTTGTTTCGATCGCGTGGATACTGGGTAGAGGGAAATTCCGCAAAGGAATTCCGTTGGTGAAAAGAAACCGATCAAGAAACGTCATCCTCCGTTCAAGAAGTAGCTTCTTGAATCCGAAACATGTAAGTTTTTATCGCTGTTTTCGGTTCGGTTTCGTATGGGCGGATCCTTCAGGGGAGGATCCATGGGTGTTTGGAACGAGTTTCCGCCCATGAATCCCTTCAATAAAAAAAAAAATTTGCAAGTTGTATCGAAGATGAAAATAACAAAAATTGACAAGTCATGTTTGATCAAGAATCAAGTGCAAAACAAATGGCATTGAAAATGTTATTAATTTTCTCAAGTTCAGTAAGCATGTGGTACAATGAGAATCCTATCAAATCCTAAACTTGTAATTGACCAGTTCAGCTAGACTTGCTTCCAAGACACGCTCAGTTTGTTCTAAGTGCTGCATAACTTCATCATATTGGAAAGAAGTACTCTCAATAGTAGAAATTTCTTCATTCTTCGAGACTGCCTCTGTTCGAATCTTTTTCACTTTCTCTTGACTGTGCTCAATAGAGGATTGAACATGCTTCTTGTGTTTCTCTAAGTCCCTCAGCTGCATTTCAAGTACCTTTTGCTTCTCTTCAATAGTGCTAAGTTATGCAATCAACGTGGTTAGCTGAGCGGTTTCGGCTTCCTCACTTGCTGTGATATCCCCAAGTTGTGCTTTGGCGCTAGAAAGAGATGCAAGATACGCGTCCCGTGTCATCATATCACTTGTTTCAGACCTTCATGAATCATATTGACGAGCCTTCTCAAAGAGGTCACGAAACATCACTTCTACAGGTGCAATATCTATAGAAGTTATCTTCTTCATTTCCGCTAGAATTACATCAACTTCCCCGTCAATAGAAGAAATGGAGTCAATGGGAGTGTGGGAAATTTTATCTTTCACCCTCTTCCATAAAAATTGAAGAAAACAAAAATGAGATTCTCTAATCAAATTAGCCCCATGAAACTCGGAAATAGCAATAGCAGGGGACTATTTAGAAGACTTTGCTTTCTCATGTGATGAAGTCAATGCATTCGTGGCTGTTTGTTTGACCGGTACTACTATAGGACCACTAACTGATGACGGAACAAAATCTGGGCTCTGTCCTGTGTCGCCATCACTCTCACATAAGTCCATAACATCTTCATTTTGCGTGCTTTCACCACCAAATGGGGAAAATTCTTCCAAGTTGTGAGGAACTTCAAGTGCGTCCAACTAAAAAGATGGAACAAATGTTAGTTCATGTTTAAATGTTTTTTTTAAAAAAAAAAGAGTCAAGGAAATGCACTTACATGAGCAACCAAATCCCGGAGTGGTATAGTAGAGCTAGGAACACCCCTCAAAAAACCAGAAGAAAGCGTATCATCTTCTAAAGTTCTCTTCCTTTTGGGAGGCCGGTTCCAAGGACTATCTTGTTCAGCATCGGTATTACTTCCACTAGATCGAGATACATGAGTAGGTGCCGCCAAAGAACTCTCTATCTTAGATGGAAGTTTTGGTGCCTCAGGGATATGCAAAGATGCCTTGTGCGGCTGAGAGACAACTATATCTTTAGACGAACCCCCAACCTCAACAATAGATGGAGGCCTCTTGGAATTTATGGGTTTCACAATGAACATGCTCTTTGAGTTCCTATATGACTTCGAACTCCACCAAACCTCATACTTGTTAGTGGAAAGTGGACTTGCGAACGACGATAACACGGTCAACTTAGACCTCGTCTCAAGACAAACAGAGGATTCCCATAGTCTGAGCACATCTTCAAGGGTAGCAGAATAAAACCTCTCTCTAACAATACCAGGAACATCTTGACAATATCCAAACTGGCGGGAAAATCTATGTGGACTATAAGGCTCAGTCAAATAAATATTGTCATGACGGTGGGTTAAGATATTGGAGCGAATGCTAATAAGATAATCCGACCAATATGAAGAGAGATTCCCATGATCGGCCAAAGTCCTCTCGTCTGTGTCAGCAAAGCTGCGAGAATCCAAATGCGAGATTTGTACTTTCTGGAAAACAAGTTGTGCTTCAAAAACCTCGAGATATATTTGGACATTTTCTCTCCAAGAAATTTTGTCATTTCAGCTTCCGCGATATAGCTTAGATGAGCAAAATGGGTGTCAAAGTGTTGAGCAATCCATCCGTGGACATAATGAACGGGAAATACCGCTCGACAACTCTTCAACGAAGAGGCTTGCACAACTTTGTTCAAACCATTATAGATACTTGCTAGAACAGGTATAGCAAGAGAGAACTTCTCGCCTATTGCCATGTGACTCGCCACTTTGAAAACACTAGGACGAATATGGCCAGCCTCTCCACTGTGAAGAAGAAACTTGCAAATTCAGCAGGATAAGAATGCAGCCAAGTACGTTTCTCCTCTCGAAATCTTCGGAATATTGAGGATATTAAATGGTTCATCTCCTCCTTTGATCATCGCCGAATCTTGGTTTTGAGGACTGAAGTAAGTGGAGTTATAAATATTGGTCGGTCTCGATGAAAGCTTATTTCTATTCTTTCTTGGAGGGGGTGATGCATATATTATGGGCCCTTTAAACCAAAAACGAATCCAAGTATCGAAAGACACTCCATAAGGATCGCCTTGAGTAAGTCTGGCAAATGCAAAGAAAAGATACTTACAACTCAATGGGATAAAGCATTTTCCTTCATCATCTATGTCATAAAGCTCCTTGGCAGAAGGGATAACTTTATCAAAGAAGGTGCCCCGGACCGAAAGACCCCCAAGCGAGCGTAAGTCCCAAAGTGAAATAGACATTTCTCCAATTGAGTTGTGCAATGTATTTGTGGAAGGACACCAAAGCTCACAAAAGGCGCGCATAATACTTTCACAACAGTCATACGTTCATAAAGAGGCTTTTATGGCGGCGTCAATCTTTGCTTTAGAAAGAAAACCATGGTGCTTTGAAATCACATATTCAGCTCATTCCCAATAACTTCTTGTGTACAATGACACGCAAAAAGCCGAGGAAGGAACATCACAAATAGTCTTATCAACATTGCAGTGAGAAAAATGGAGATAAAAGTTGTTGGAGATCTTCTTTGTATCGTGAGTAGAAGAATGCAGCAGTATCACCATTTGAGTTGATTCGTTCGCAGTTGAATCTACCGTGTGTTTTTTTTATGATGAAGTCCATTGAGGAAGATGTAGATCCTCAAGGTCAATAGGTGTTCGCTCTGCAGGAAATGCCCCAATCACCGCCGGATAAATCTTTAAAGTTAAGGCCTTTGTGCGAGATCCTCTACGATAGTCAGCAATGAAGATACATGGATCTGGCTTATCACGATCTTTAATCTCCATTTCAGCAGCTATGTGTTTAAAAACTCAAAGGTTCCAAAACCTCTGGGCGTCGAGTTTTATTCCACAAGGTCAAAAGTGCTCCAGATCGCAATCAAGAAAATGTCTGAGATTGAGACCTTTTCTTCTTCAGTTTCAAGTGTTGTGTTGCGTACAAATGACCCTTCTGAAATCAGAAACAAAAAAAAAAAAATTAAAAAAAAAATTTATTAAAAAAAAAAAACGTCAAAGAGGGTATTGGGATTTAAAAAAAAAAAAAAAAAAAAAAAAAAAAAAAGTTATTCAGTGGGAAGAAGAAGCCTGGGCCGTCGGGGCCATTATCCTCAACAAAGAAGCAGAATCCCAAAATTAACAAAAGAAAACCCAAAAGAATCTTAGGGAAGAAAAGGGCAGCGACCCAATCCTCTACTTCTTCAGGCCCAAGCCCAATGCGGCTCAAATTAATGGGTTTTGCATGGGCCTGACCCAGTTTTCCTACATCAGTCATGACATGGCACCCGAAATAGTGGAGACAACATTTCTGCGGGACTTCCGTCTTGGCCTCGGGACGGAAGTGGGACTTCCGTCCTCCTCAACCAGCAGCCTTTTTAACTCTTCTCCTTCCCTATCGCGTTTTTTATCCCAAGTGTTATTTTTTTTTTAAATAGTCCTGCCATCTCCCCCACCCACCCACCTACTACCGAACTCCCCCACCACCGGCGCCACCGCTGCTGACCGCCGACGCCGACGCCGACTCCGCCGCCTTTGATATCAATTTCATTCAATCCCTCTCTCCAATTGAAGGTATAATTCGATTTGAATTTCAATTTTTTTTTTCCTAAAAATTAAACATTACAATAGGACATTGTTTATGAAATTGATACCAAATTGTTGATATTGTTAAATATATATGACTATTATGATTTTTGGGTTATTGATTTTGTTGGGTAATTTTGAACTAATTTTGTTGGGTAATTGATTTTGTTGGGTAATTTTGAAATAATTTTGAAATTAGGGCAATTTTGAAATTAGGGGAATTTAGAAATTAGGGCAATTTTGAAATTAGGTTAATTTAGAATTTAGGGCAATTTAGAATTTAGGGCAATTTTTAAATTAGGGTAATTTTTGAAATTAGGGCAATTTTGAATTTAGGGTAATTTAGACATTGGGGTAATTTTTGAAATTAGGGCAGTTTTGAAATTACGGGTTTTGTGAATTGGGTCTATCTTGAATTTAGGGTTTTTTGTGAATTAGATAATTTGTGTATCTATGCATGTAGACTTGTGAAAATGTCAACAAGGATGTTGTGAATGTGCGAAATTAAATTTATAGCATTTGTGATTTTAGGGAATTACAGAACAATTGAAATTTATTTTTTGGTAATTTGTGATTTGTGAATCGATGTTACTAGTATATTTGTTGAAATAACCTGTGTTTTTCCTGATAATTTGTATGTATATTATTTTTTGTATAGATGGCCGTACCCGCTCATCTTTAGCCCGGTCCTTTCTATCCGACCGTCTTGAACAAACAAGCATCCCATAGATCCTTAAGAATATGGCTAGGAGATGCGACACTGAACGAACCTTTAAAGGTTATTAAAAGTTCGGGAAACTTTTACGCCGCCTACCGTAGAGAAACCAACCCTAGGGTAATAGACCTAATAGACCGGGTAGGTTTTGGAGGTTGTTGTAGGTTAGGTAATATGAATGTAGATCACGCTCTCGTGACTGCATTAGTTGAGAGGTGGCGCCCGGAGACCCACACGTTCCACCTCCGTTGCGGTGAGGCGACCATCACACTAGAGGGCGTAGGCTGTCTTCTAGGACTACCCACCAGGGGCCAGGTAGTGTCGTTGAGTCACAGCTACAATTACACCAAGGGTCAAAGGGTTGATCACGCCTACAATCTTTTAGGATTTAGACCCGGTCAGTGCAATCGGGGGGAAGCAGGTTTGCGGTGGTAGAGTGTATGCCCATATTAGTGAGCCCTTAGGAAATGATGCTACCGACCGCCAGGTACAGCAGAGAGCTAGGGCATTGATCTTCATCTTGTTGGGTACTTTTCTTTTCCCGGATAAGTCGGGGTCACGGGCCAACATGCGTTATCTTCTAACCCTCGATGGTAACCTGGAGCATGACACGCATTCCTGGGCCATCTGTGTTCTCACGCATTTGTACCGCCAGATGTGCATCTCGTGCATGGCTGATTCCAAGGACATTAGCGGGTGTTGCTTGCTGATTCAGGTTTGTCCTCTGCCTTTAAATGTAAATGTGATTTTGTGATTTAAATATTCAATAATCAATTTTGTTTGTTTTGACCAGTTGTGGGCGTGGGAGCATATTTCATTTCTCCGCTCGGAAAACCGAGGCGACATTCCGGATGAGATCCCCGCCGACGGTAGAGCGCACGGGGCTAGGTGGAATGCCCCCCGGAGTTTTCGCAACGCTCCGAAATCGCAGCTGTTGGTGTTTCGCGAGCAGCTCGATTTGATGACCGAGACAAAGGGGGTGAGTCAATTTCATTGTTCTTGTTTTTGTGGTCTTATCGCTTCGATGCACTGGAGGCCGCTGCTCCCGCCATTGGTAATGTTATTGCACCAACCCGTGAGTACATGGATTGGTACAATCGCATTACGGTTCACCGCATAACAAACCCCCAAAACCAGGACCCAAGGCCACTCGCGATGGGAATTCGACCCACCGCTACAAACGAGAGGACATTTTGGTAAGTTTTTATTCGTGTACTTATTTCTTTGTTCATTTTTCGTCTCTCGAATTTACTAATTTTAATATTCTGTTGCAGGAGGAGTCGTCCAGGGTGATGTTGGAAGAGTTCGAGAAGCCTGCCACTCGAACAAATTCGGAGTACAAGTCACTCATCACCGGGGCCGCCAAAACGATTAAGGATGCCTTCGCCGCTGCAGGAAAGTCGGTGTCATGCCTATCACGGGCCGCTGATGTTTTAGATCTCTGCCGTTACGTATCCTTCCACACGGCCCGAGGAGCGTGTTGCTTTGGTAGAGGGCTGAGGTTGGGAGGCGGGGGTACTCGTCGGAATCGGCGAGGCAACACTAAGAGCTCGCTTGCGGCGTGGCGGTGAGGCGGGTCCGTCCCGAGCGCGAGAGCAACCGACTCGATCCCAGCTGCTCGATTCGGGACTCATCTAGATTTACCCCTTCAATTTGAATACCAATTCGCCAGCCAAGGCACTTATTCTCCCGGTTTTCAAACGGGGGGCCATCCTGGTGCGAGGGACTTCGTCGTCGGGGACAGTCGGACATGTATTTTGTCTGCGACGCCATCATACGGTCGGGACTGGACCGAGCACGAGGCAGCTTGGCGGACTCCGCGAGATCCGGCCAGATTCCCTTGAGGAGGCGTCACGAGATCGACTACGAAGGTGCGGGAATCGTCGAGGCGGAGCATGGTAGTGCGGTGCGAACCGGGGGACGGCGACACCCTACTATCTTCGGACTAACCCGCGGAGGACCCATGAGATACACCCCTTCGGAGCGGTAGATAGTTTTTGTTTTGTATTTAATACATTTGTTATATTCGTCCAATTTTTTATACAAAGCAGTTTTATTTATTTAATACACGATTCAGTTATTTTTTACGCCATATTTTTATTATTGAAGTCAGTTTCGTCAAAAGTCTTATTTTACACTTAATTTGGTTATTATTATGCTAAAAAAAATTCAACTATTCCAGCGAAAAGCAGGTTTTTACGCCCTTAATGGAACAAGTTAAGTTGCAATTTTTTTGGCTTGAGTCTCGGGTGGAGGAGGACGGAAGTCCCAGCTTTCGATCCCGAGGCGAGAAAAGAAGTGGGGACTTCAGTCTCGGTTGACGTGGCAAAAAAAAGATGTGGTGGGCTGCCACGTCAGCCCGGGGACGGAAGTCACTTCAGTCCCAGAGACTAGAAATGTTGTCTCCACTTTTTTCGAGTCTTAGTATGCTGAGTAATCTTAAAAAGCTAGGTCGGGCGTACTGAGCTCAAATTAATAACAAGAAGCAAAAGCATCTTAGGCAAGAAAAGGGCAGCGGCCCAATTCTCTACTTCTTCAGGCCCAGGACCAAGCCCAATGCGGCTCAAATTAATAACAAGAAGCAAAAGCATCTTAGGCAAGAAAAGGGCAGCGGCCCAATTCCATACTTCTTCAGGCCCTACCAAACAAATGTGGGATTTGCATGGGCATGCGAGTTTTTCAGGATCGATCATGCATGTGCGCTGGGAAAAGTGGGACATGACATTTTTGTCCATGCTGAAGTCGCACTGTCGTGCGGGAGCCATAGCTGAGTGGGACTTCGTTACAGGCGACGTGGTGGGGACTTCGTTTTGGTCGGCGTGGCGAGATTTTCCCACGCGCGTTGCCACGTGGCCAGAACGGAAGTGGGACTTCCGTTATGGGCTCCCAGTTTAAAAAAAAACCCTTCTTCTTCCCCCACCGCGATTTGCAAGAGAAGTTTTCCTAAAAAAAAAAACCACCCTCTCCCACTCCAGCTGCGACCCTCCCTCCCACTGCTGCCGCCGCCGCTGCCGGTCCTCCCTCCCACCGTCTCTCTCACTCTCCCCACCACCAATATCTATCTCTCCCAAATTTTAATTTGGAGGTATACTTGTTTTTTTTTAATTTTATTTAAGTGCAATTTTTGTATATATAGTTTTAAAATTCAATTGCAGATTAATAATGTATTTTGTATATATAGTTTTGATATTTATGTATTTTTGCGAATTGTATATGTATGTATTTTTTGTGAATTTGATATTCTTATGGATTAAAATTGCAATTTTGTGAATTTGATATCCTTATGTATTGTAACTGCAATTATGTGAATTTGATATTCTTATGGACTAAAACTGCAATTTTGTGAATTTGATATCATTATGTATTGTAATTGCAATTATGTGAATTTGATATTCTTATGGACTAAAATTGCAATTTTGTGAATGTGATATCCTTATGTATTGTGATAGCAATTATGTGAATTTGATATTCTTATGGACTAAAATTGCAATTTTGTGAATTTGATATCCTTGTGTATTTTAATTGCAATTTTTGAGAATTTGATGTCCTTGTGATTTAAGTGCGAATTGTTATACTACGCACATTTTATTGATAAAAAATCCCTGCAGTTTTTATTACGAGATGGCTTTTCACCTTGCCCTTATGCGGCCCAGTACGATCCCGGTGTGTTGAACAAACACACGTCACATAGAACACTTAGGATTTGGGGCGGGGATGTAGTCCTAGACGAGGGGTTTGAAGGTCATTAGCTATGACGGGCATTTTTTGAGGCATACAGACGCGAGGGCAGCAGGGAGAGTGCTAGATCTCATTGGCAGGTATAGGTTTCGGGGGTTGTTGTCGGATAGGTAAGATAAAGATAGACCACGCGCGATCACCGCATTAGTAGAGCGGTGGCGCCACGAGGCGCACTCCTTCCATCTGCGATGCGGTGAGGTCACCATCACCCTCAGAGGGACGTGAGGTGCCTCCTAGGAGCGCCCAGCGGGGGCCACGTGGTCACGTGGGGCGAGGGACTACAACATGACCAAGGGGTCGAGTGGATTGAGCGTGTGCACCATATCCTAGGTTTCCGCCCCCACCGGGTCAATTAAGGGTAACGCCCTCGAGCTTGCGAGAGGTGTACGCCCGCATTTCAGAGCCCCCAGGGTGAGGATGCCACGCACCTCGCGGTTGACCCGGCGGGCCGGGCCCACGATTTTTCCTCTGCATGGCCGCTTTCCTCTTCCCGGATAAGTCCGGGTCGCGAGGGAACATGCGCTATCTCTTGCTCATCAGCGACGGGGACCTCGCGATGACCCGGCATTCTCGGGCCAGCGCCGTCCTGTCTACCTATACCGCTGAGATGTGCATCTCTGCCATGAGCCGTCTCTAAGGATATAGCTGGTTGTTGCCTGTTGATCCAGGTTTGTGTAATTGTTAATGACTTTTTTTTATTGTTTACTTGCAAATTTTTAAATATTTGATGATTAATCTGTGTTTGTTTGTACCAGTTGTGGGCGTGGGAGCGCATTTCATTTCTCCGGCCGGCGAACCGGGGAGATTATGAATGAACCTCCCGCGGACGGCCGAGCGTACTGGGGCGCGTTGGAACACCGCCGGAGTTTCAAGAACACGCGAAATCTCGGCTCACGGTGTTTAGCGACCCGAGCTTGACCGACTGACGGGACGCTCGGGGGTAAGGTTTATCGTATTTTTTCGTGTGTTTGTTTTTATTTGCGCAATTAATTTATGCTAATGTACAATTTTTTTACTGATTCATGTGGAGGCCGTACCCGTCAGGGTTATTGCCGTTCGGGTCTCACGCGATGAGGGCTTCTGTCCACTGTCGGGCCGTACGCCACTCGTGTGTTTCGAGTTGGTTGAGTTTCACATGCCTGGGGACCGGGTTGCTAGAGCAATTCGGGTTCCAGCGAGTGATACCAGCCCCATCGGTGGCGGAGGCTGCGACGAGAGGCGAAGACGTCCACACCCACGTGGCGGGGCCGAATATGAGCGGGCGAAGAAGCACAAAGACTACATACCCATGTGGGATGCCCGACTGGATGCATCTGCGAGCAGCTGTCCCGGTCCCGGTAATGTGATCTTACCAACCCGTGAGTACATGGATTGGTACAATCGCATTACAGTGCACCTCACTTACAAACCCACGCAGCGGGGATGCG
This sequence comes from Vinca minor, assembly GCA_026122235.1. Classification (NCBI taxonomy): domain Eukaryota; kingdom Viridiplantae; phylum Streptophyta; class Magnoliopsida; order Gentianales; family Apocynaceae; genus Vinca; species Vinca minor. The sequence goes on from JAOCZM010000192.1 coordinate 9,224,351, forward strand.
GTCCACTCCCAGATGGGCATTCAACCCATCGCGCCTTCCGAGGACATTATTGTAAGTTTTTTTTCTTTTTGTCTACATTGCTTTACCTTATTTATAATATCTCGACACGAGAATTAATGTTGCGAGAGGCTGCCAGCGGGGCTGATAATCACGGAGGTCGATAAGCCGGCCTCGACTCAATCGGCCCACTACAGGTCCCCTCGTCTCACAGGGTGTCAAAGACCATCAAAGATGCTTTCGTGGCGGCGGGAAGCCCCCATCCTGCGAGATCGCGAGGCTGCGGATGTGGCGAGTCTGCTGCATTCAGAGCCGGTGGCGCAGCCGAGGGAGCTGTTCGGCCCGGTCCCCAAAGGGGAAGGCAAGGTACGCGGAGGCGCGGGAGGCGCGAGGAGGACTTGGCTGCAGCTGGCGGCAGATCCGAGCGCTGATCCGGCACGAGCACGGTTTCCCGAGTCAGTCGACGTACCCACCCCTTTTGAGTACCAATTTGCATCACCTGGTACTTTTTCTGCAAGTTTTCAAACGGGTGGGGATCCTGGTGCCGGGCCCTCTACATCTGCACAGCCGGGCTTCTACTCGGGAGGGACGCCTTCGTACAGCCTGCACATCACTGAGACGCAGCGGCGAGACTCCGTTGCCGATAAACCCCGAGGAGCGGATATTTATCGACCACGAAAGCGCGGAGGTCATCTCAACCAATTTTGGTAGCGCCGTGCGGGTGAGAGATGGCAGCCTTTACTTCCTGCGACCGGCCCCGAGACACACCGTTCCATACACACCTTCGTCGCCGTAGATAGGTTTTCATTTACGTTGTTTACGTTTCGTTCATTGTAGTTACGAAGAATGTTAATTTTTTTCGGTTGTAAAATATTATTACGATAATTCTGTTGCTTGTTTTATATTAATATACAATTTATTTATTTTCTTGCTCAATTTTTAGTAAGTATTGTGTTTTGCAAATATTGTTTATATATAATACAAACACCTCAGAAAAATAACCTCTGCACCAAGTGTTTTGGGCAAACACAGTGCCAGCCCATAACGGAAGTCCCACTTAGTCCGGGTCCATAGCGGAAGTGGGACTTCCGTTCAGCCACGTGGCAACGCAGCGTGGGAAAATCACGCCACGTCGGCCCGGAGCGGAAGTCCCACTTCCGTTATGGCCCCGGGACGGAAGTGGGACTTCCGTTATGGACAAAAATGTTTGTCCCACTTTTCTGGGTGCCATGTTATGACTGATCTGGAAAAATTGGGCCAAGCCCATGCAAATCCCAACAAATGCAGCCGCTCCATGTCGAGCCCTTGATTTGATGAACCATATTGGGGAATAATATGGTTATATTAAATAATATGGTTATGATCATAAGGATGGTGTCTTTGAGCGGCAATTATGTCCGTGACATTTTTGCTTCTTTTTAGTTCTTTTGACGCTAAGAGAATGGGCGAGATATATGGCTTGAAAATCAGCTTTATTTATAGAGGAATTGGAAGTGTATTTGTGGTGTAAAAAATCATCAGATTGGCTCTTTCTTTTATAGACTTCTCGGTGATAAATCTGATAAACAAAATGTGTCAAAGTAGGATTGATCATGATCTCTTATGATTCAAATATTAGCATTATCTAAGGGATACAAATTTTCAAAAAGTCTATCTGATAAGTAATTTTGAGTTAGCCAAAAAAAAAAAAAAAAGGATTAATCTATGAGATTCCATTCAATCCTTATGACAATCATAATTAAGTATAGGCAAGGGTCAAGAGATAGTTTGTTCTTTTAATATACTACAAAAAAAAAAAAAAAAAAAAGTATTCTGATTGAAGTCCATGAAGAAGTTTTCATGCACCAGGGATATGCACCAACGAAGGAGTTTTCATGCACCAACGTTCAACCAGAGAATGGTGTTAGAAAAAAAAAATTCCAAGATGTTGATGGTTAATAATAAAAAAAAAAGTCCGACAAATTAAACAGATCCAGTTGAAACTTGTCCAGTCAAGACACTGGAAATTTACCAACCTAATTTTTCTTGGTTCAAATTACACTTTGGACCGTGCACGTGAACAAGTTTCAAGGGGGCAATTTGTAGACACTGAAAATTTACCAACCTAATTTTTCCAAGTATTATTATTTGGTCCGTCAAAATTGAAATATTTGGACCAATTAAATGCTTACAAGTGGCAAAGTTTTAGCCTTCGTCCAATCAAAATCCAAGAAGTCTTGTGACAAATGGAATTGTATCACGTCACTCGTTGGAGAAGATTCGGCCAATCAAATTATTTCTATTTTCTAAATTTATATTAAGTTAGTTAGGAATATAAATAATTTAACAATTATTTATTAAATTATTAGAAATATCAAATTCAAATTTCAAGTGTGATCATGTTCACATTTCATCATAAGTCTATAAATAGTGGCTAAGGGTGTTGATGAAAGAGATAAAAATTATCATTGGCAAGTAGCAGAGCTCTGACAACTAGAGGCTTTCACCAACTTGCTCTCAAATCCCAAGTCAAATTCGCGGTCTTCTTCATCAAATCAGAGGGAGTTTCGTTGCCAAATCCGAAATTAAGTTTCAAAGCCCCGGGTGAAATCGACGAGAAGAATCAGCGGATCCAATTCTCAAATCGAGAATAATCCGGAGATTGTAACTACATTTTAATTAATCTAAATTATCATTTGTTCCGATTTACTTGTTTTGTTTGTTTTATTTTACAAACGAGTATTGTGTGTGTGTGTGTATATATATATATATATATAAACTCGAGCTCTCACCGAGCTTACGAGCCAAGTCGTTAACAATCTTCGAGTCAAACATCATAAAATTCGAGTTCGATTCATTTAATATTAAAACTCAGACTAAACTCAGATCGATCTCCAAAGCAAACGGCTGTACTCTTTTGCAGTCCTAAGCGTCATTGTTGCATTAATGCTGATTCCAACAAGCCACTGGATGACATATTCCCGGATGGAAAAGCTTTTTGCTATAGAAACGTCCGCCAATTTCAAGACATGTTCTTGCATTATAAGGTGGTATGTTCTTTGATTTTTTTCCTTTTTTGGGGGGTAAAAACGTCTATTTAGGTGTTTATGTATTTTCATATTAAGTTTATTTTTCTTTCTGATTTTTTATTTATTTTTATTGTCCCATATGTTATTTCGACATACCATTAAAGGACCTCCGTCCATTTTATGTCAAACTATCGTCAAATTAGTCATGTATCTTACATGTGGGGGTACTTTTTAAGGATATTTTAGTCTATTTTTGACAAAACAAATTGAGTACTCAATTGTTAAATAAAATAACTAAGAATCCCAATTTAAATTAACCCAAAACTATAATAAATATGTATTAATTATAAAATTTAATAAATATTTTGGAAGATAGAATTTTTTTAAATTTGGAAGATATTTAGGAACAAAGGCAATAAACAACTAATACTATTTTTAGGGGGAAATTGAAGAAATTGATTAAATTTCATAAGAGAAACTATTACATCGGATACTATACATAATTCAAACATTAGAACGGTAAGTAGAAACGGATCCTTTCAACAATGCATACACGATTTATTGCCACTGCCATTTACAATGTGAATGCTAGCTAGCTCTAATAGATAGAGTAAGTTCTTGATAATGGCATAGAAATGCACTGCGGCTCCTATGCAGAACTGGGAAAGTTCCGCACCGTACGAAACAATTTGGACCGTCGAATGATATCTTTGAACGGCTCAGATTTGGAGAGAGAAAAGTTTTTATTTTTTTATTTTTTAAGTCCGGTCGCAACTTTTCTCTCTCCAAATATGGACCGTTAAAACTATAATCCGACGGCGCAGATTATTCCGCACGGTGTGGATTTTCCACTGTTTCGCATAGGAGTCGGACTGATAGAAATGTCCAAACAAAACTAGCGTAAGTAAATGGGTCCCGGCTCCTATGCGGAACAGTTTTTTGTTCCGCACTGCGGGACACGATATCAGCTGTCGGATGAGATTTTCTAACGGTACAGATCTGGAGAGAGAAATTTTTTTATTTTTTATTTTTTAAGTCCAGCCGCAACTTTTCTCTCTCTAGATCTGGACCGTTCAAAATCTCATCCGACGGCTGAGATTGTTCCGTATGTGCGGAAAAAATGCTATTCTGCATAGGAACCGGACTGAAGTAACTGATACTGCTACTCCCTCCATTCCTAAATATAAGACTCTTTAGACAATTTGAGAAAATTAAGGAAGTTGTCCATTCCACCTAAACTTCCAATACTACCCCATCCTCCCTCTCTTTCTCTCACACTTCTATATTATAAAGAAAGGAAAATGTTGAGGGTATAATTGAAATGAATTGTTGACACCTAACAAAAGAACCTTAAACGACAATTAATTTGGAATCCTAGATTTCTTCTAAACGACAATTAATAAGGAATGGAGGGAGTACTTACTAGCAATAAATGTTGTATAAAATATTTTTAATTTAAAACTTCAACATATTTTTCAGATATTTGACTTTTTAATTTTTTCGAATATTCGCTTAGGGTAGTGATAATGCCAGAGCAAGAATCCTCCTGCAAGAGCGATTTACGTGCATGTGACAAAATTACCCCTCTAACATATTAACTAAATCTTTTAATTATTTTTTCTATTTTCTCTCCCAATATTTTCTCTCTATCCTGACCTGATCTTTCTCTCTCCCCTAGATTCTTTCCTTATTTTTTCTCTCAATCTCTCGTGATTTTTGTTTCTATATCTGTTTTTTTTTTCCGTTTATTCTTTTCTCTCTTTGTTTTATTTCATTTTTTTTCCTCTCTCCATCTTCAAGTGATTTTGTTTTTTTCACTGTTTTTTATTATTTTTCTTCTCTCAATTTCCTCACTGAATAGACCATTTTCTTGGATTGAATCATTCAACAACAATATAAAATCGAAAGCTCAGTAAAAATAATAAAATTTACCTCTTTTACCGAAAGTAGTTGAAAATTATCTGGATATATATATAAATCAAAGTTAGACAAAAGAGTAAGAAGAGATAATGAAAGAGAAGAATAGAGAAGAAAACAAAATCACTTGGAGATGGAGAGAAGAAAAAAAGGAAAAAAAAAAAACAGAGAGGAAAAAACCAAAAAAAACAACAGATATGGAAACAAAAATCATATGAAAATTGAGAGATTGAGAGAAAAAATAAGGAAAGAATCTAGGGGAGATAGAAAGATCAGGCCAGGATAGAGAGAGAAAATATTAGGAGAGAAAATAGAAAAAATAATTAAAAAATTTAGTTAATATGTTAGAGGGTAATTTTGTCACATGCACGTAAATCGCTCTTGTAGGAGGATTTTTGCTCTGGCATTATCACTACCCATTTGCTTAAGGTCTTTGAAGCTTTAAGGAAAGGCAAATTGACTCTACAGATCCAAACACTATTTTATACTTACCAAATTGACTCTACATATCCAAAAACTATTTTAAGGATAAGCAAATTGGGGGCATTGCATCTGACACTCGTTGGGCAGAATGGTCATACCATGGTTTTGTTTTTTTTTGGAACAACATTTCTGACTTCCGTCTTAGGCTGACGTGGCATTTTCCAGACGCGTCTTGCCACGTCAGCCCAGGACGGAAGTGGGACTTCCGTCTTGGTCCCAGGACTTCCGTCCTCAACCTCCAGCCCTAAATAGAAATTTGTTCCCCTTCTCACGATTCAAAGAAAAAAAACATCCCCCACTGCCTCTGCCGCCTCTCCCTTCCGCCGCTGCTGCCACCACCTTGCCCTCTCTCTCAGTCTCTCAATTTCAAAGGTATAAACCTAGATTTTTTTTTAGTTTTTTTTGGGAAATTTAATTTTATTTGTTGAATTTAACTATAAATTTTGAAAATTAAGTTTATAAATAATAGTGAATTTGGGAATTTGTGAGTAATTTGTTGAATTTGTGAATAATTTGTTAATTTTGGGCATTTGTGAATTTGGTACATTGTGAATTTGTTGAATTGTGAATTTAGGGCATTTTTGAATTTGTTGATATAACAAGTGTTTTTTCTGATAAATGGTTTGTCTATTATTATTTTTTTTATAGATGTCTACACCTGCTCATCTTCAGCTCGGTCCTTCTGATATGAGTGTTTTAAACAAATAGCCATTTCATAGATCTTTAGGAATATGGCCCGGGGATGAGTCACTAAACAATCCATTAAATCATTTTAGAAGCGAATGTCAGTTTTATAATGCATACAAAAAAGAAACCAATCCTTTCTTAATTAACCTAATAGATCAATTAGGTTTTGGGGGATGCTGTAGGCTGGGACATATGAAGGTAGATCACGCTCTAGTGACTTCCTTAGTAGAGATATGGCGCCCGGAGACCCATACGTTTCACTTATGTTGCGGTGAGGCGACCATTACTCTAGAGGACGTAGGATGTCTTCTAGGATTACCTACTAGGGGCCACGTAGTGTCGTGGGGTGCAGACTACAATTTGAGCAAAGCTCACTGGGTTGATCGTGTGTTCGATCTGGTAGGATTCCGACCAGCAGATGATTTAATTAGGGGAAACACTCTCAGCTGTTCGAGGTTTATGCCCACATTAGTGAGCCACTAGGACATGATGTAACTTATTTGGCGATAGAGCTTAGGGCTAGGGCTTTGGTTTTCGTCTTGATTGGTAGTTTCTTTTTTCCCGATAAGTCGGGGTCCCGGGGGAACATGCGTTATCTACTCACCATCAGTGGCCCGCTCGAGCATGACACGACTTCCTGGGCTAGCGGTGTACTTGCACATTTGTACCGCCAAATGGGCATCTCCTGCATGGCTGATTCCCAAGACATGACCATTTGTTGTTTGCTCATTCGGGTTTGTTTAATTTATTTAACGTTTTATGTTTAATATGTAATTTGAATATTTAATATTTAATATTTAATAATCGATAATGTTTGTTTTGACCAGTTGTGGGCGTGGGACCGCATTTCTTGTCTCCGTTCGGCGAACCGAGGTGAGATTCCAAATGAGATCCCCTTTGACCGTAGACATCACAGGGCAAGATGGAATACATGCCGGAGTTTTCGCAACACGCCGAAAAATCAATTGTTGGTGTTTCGTGATTAGCTAGATTCGATCACTGAGACACAAGGGTAAGTTAATTTTGATATTCTCGTAAATTATTTATTTTAATTAAATAAAATGTTTTGCATTAACTTGATTTTATTTTGCAGTTTATGTGGAGACCGTACCCTGATGCGGTAATTGCACAGAGAGTGGTTAGGGATTGGGACTTCATGTCAACTGTACGAGCCCGAATACCACTCATCTGCTTCGAGATAGTGGAGTACCACCTGCCTGATAGGGTTGCGAGGCAATTTGGCTTCCACCAGGTGGTACCAATGCCAACAGGGACAAAGGGTATTGTCGAGGGTCAGGACCTCCACACGGTGAAGGCGGGCTTGACAAAAAATTTGGAGAACGTGCACTGCCAATACATAGAGCTGTGGGACCTCCGATCGATGCACTGGCGGGCGCTGCTCCCGCTCTCGGTAATGTTATTGCACCAACTCGCGAGTACATGGATTGGTACAATAACATTACCGTTCACCGTCTCACGAACCCAAGAAATAGTGATCACAGGGCACTCCCGATGGTTTATCAATAGAACGCTGCAGCTGAAGATATTTTGTTAAGTTTTATTCATTTTGCCGGCAACATAAATCTTTTTTTTTAATGTACTAGTTTTAATATTTATGTTACAGACGGAGTCAAACAGGTTGATACTGGCTGAATTCGAGAAGTCTGCTTCGAGAAATGTGAGCCAATATAGAAGTCTCATCACTTGGGCTACCAAAGCACTCAAAGACGTCTTGGATGCGGTTGGGAAGGTAGCTTACAGAACACACGCTGCCGACATAATAGAAGCCGTCATTCAGCAACCTGCGATACAACCGAGACAGATTGTTGAAGGTAGGGCTGTGCATGGGAGGCCGGGTACTCGTCGGAATCAGATGGCTACTTAGGAGCATCATGCAGAGATACGGCGCACTAGGCAACGCGGCAAGACCCTCTCAACCGCAGGAAGATCAGACTCAGTCTGAGTTAAAGACTCAAACTCAGGCTGGTATACCCTCCCAATTCAACTACAAAATTTCCGAGCATCAACACTCTTTCTCCGGGTAGTAAAATGGGGGGGGGCATGCTGGTGCGGGTCCCTCTACATCGGGACGGGCGAAACTCTTTTTTGGTGCGTCTCCATCGTGAAGCCTACACTTGGACCAGACGCAGACGCATCAGCATACTCCATCTGCTCCAGCCAGATTCACCTGAGGAGCCGATTTATATCGACCACGAAGGCGCGAAAGTCATCTATACAGAGCATGGCAGTGCCCTGCGAACCAGAGACGGTTACACATTCTATCTACGAAAGAACCCGAAAACAACCGTTAGATACACACCGTCGGGGCAGTAGATAGGATTTAGTTTATTTTGCTTACAATGGTTTAATTGTTGTTACATACAATTTGTTTAATTTATGTTATATACGATTTGTTCATTTTTTACGTTTTTTCATTTTTTATTAATAAAGCAATTTTTATCAAAGTAATTTTTGTACATATTTTTTGGCAAAAAACAAAAAACTAAGTTTTTCAGGCACATAATTTTTGCCAGGCCAGAACGGAAGTGGCATTTATGTTATGGAAATGAACGAAAAAACCAAGTTTTTTGACCAACTTCCTGCCAAGTGAGGACGGAAGTCCTCGGGCCAAGACGAAAGTCCCACTTCCGTCCTGGGCTGATGTGGCAAGGCACGTCTGGGAAACGCCACGTCAGCCCAGGACGGAAGTGGAAAGAATTGTTGTCCCCAAAAAAAATTCATAACATGGTATGACCATTCTGCCCAACGAATGTCATTCTAATGCAATGCCTGCAAATTGGCTCTACCACTACTCCATTTTTCTACTAAGTACTGATGCTTTCATTTATCTAATCTAGAATTTCAACAACTTATATAAGGGAAAAATATGAATTTTATTGGTTTTTTTCAAAGAAATATTTATTTATTTTATTCTCACCTGGCGTCATCTCCGACGACTGCCGAGACACCATCGAAAAGTACACCTTTGAGTTGTGATACTTCGACAGCATAACCGGATATGTTTTCTTCTAGAAACTGTCCAATCAGTCCTGCGCGGGCGATTTTATCACCGGAGACTTCCCAAGGCCCAGTTTCTGATGTTGATTCCCTTAATGGTGGAAGGCAGTAAGGCTCCAGTGCGGAACGCCTTAAATTCCGCACGTGCGGGACACAACAAGGGCCGTTGATTTCATTTTTTAAGAGGATCAATGGTTGAGATTTAAAAGAGAGGTGAGAGAAAGGTAAAAGGATATATATGTAATTTTATTAGAGGTGAGAGAAAAGTTGCGGCTGAAAAGTCAAAAAGGTGGGTTACCGAGGAGAGAGAAAAGTTGCGGCTGAAAAGTAAAATAGGTATATTTCTACAAGAACGCATGTTCTCTGTTAGAGAACACACGTTCTTGTATATTGTGAACACATTTTTTGTTAGAAAACGCACGTTCTTTATTAGAAAACACATTTTTTTGTTAGAGAACGCAAGTTCTCTATTAGAGAACGCACGTTCTCTGTCAGTGAACACATTTTTTTGTTAGAGAACGCACGTTCTCTGTCAGTGAACACATTTTTTATTAGAGAACGCACATTTTTTATTAGTGAACGCATGTTCTCTGTCAAAGAACGCATGTTTTTTATTAGTGAATGCATGTTCTTGATTATTGAACACCCAGTTAAAAGTAAAAAAGAGAAAAAGAGCTCAAAGTTTATCTCTAAAATACCCCTATTTTTTATACAACCGTTGGATCAAAAAGTACAAAAGTACAAAATCCAATGGCTGACAGCATGTCCCGTATATACTGAATTTTCTTGTTCAGCACCTGAGCCAAGGTGGGTGGAAAGGTAGTACGTCTTGGGGTATGGGGGAAGTAAATTTACGTGTCTGTCCTTAATGGATTTACCTTTGATCAAATTCAAAATTTAAAATCACGGTTGACTGAAGGAATGTTGGATAGAAAGACCTTTGCCACCAAATACAAATTGTTTTGATACTGAGTTTTGTAAAAATTAAAAAAAAACTTTTTGGACAACAACCACCAAAGCAAAATAGTTTTTGGACCTATAGAGCCAATTTTCCTTAAAGATATGGAGTGTTGAGTGTTTATTTGTTACTAACTCCGCCCCAAATTGTTTGCAACGTTTCACCTTTTTACACAGATATATGCAATCATTAAAATTTATTAATCATGAAAAGAAAGACTAAATTACCCATAATTAATGACTAAAAATTTATTATTAGTGGTTAGTTGAGTACTCCCTCCATTCCTAAATAAGGTTAACATTTGAGTCTATTTTTTTATTCCAAAATAAGATTAACACTTAAAATTTCAAGAGAAATTAAATGCATTTTTTTCACTATTTCCCTTCTCTTAATCACATATGCAATTTACGGATTTTCCAAATTTCAATACTAAAGTTAATACTATACCTTGGAAATGAATCCAATATTCAATCTAGTATACTGAATGATGGTTGTGAATGAGGCAGAATGCAAAGAGTCTTGAATTTTTTTAAAGTTTAATCAAAATCTTGATGGTTATAAAAAACAAAACTGGATGACGGTACTCTGTAAATATGGGAGTAATTATTTTGACAAAAAAAAATAGAAATTTGGGAATTATCTTCTGTAAATCAAGAGAGGGAGAGAGTGATTTGAGGAAATTTATTCATCATTTATTGAATAGGAAAGGGTAAAATAGTCTTTTTGTTTTAATATTTTATTGCTTTCAAGTGGACCCATATTGGCAACATTTTTCCTACCACCACTCAATGTCTCAACCTCATCATCACTTACATCATAGCCAACACTCGAAATATCACAATTTATTAGATCTTGATTCTTGTCTCCTTTTTTCCTTATCATTTTCAAGTTCCCAAAGTTCTTCTCTAACTTCTTTGGGACACTTTGTGCAAGCCGATACATTACATCTATTTCCTATTAAATGTTGTTTGGCTCCAGTAATCCCACCGTTCATAACCTTTCCACAATAATTACAAATAAATGCATTTGTATTTCCCTCTTTGTGGCTCTTGAAGAAGTCGAAGATTCTTGTTCGCTTTTCATCCGCCATCCATCCTACTACTCTCAGTGGCTCTTGAAGAAGTCGAAGATTCTTGTTCGCTTTTCATAGCTGTAATTACAAGAACTATAACAAATTAATGAAAATGATAATGACAAAGAAATAAAATGAAAAAATAACCAATATTAAGATTAGAAGGTACAAAACTTTAAAAGTTCGCATACCACAACAACCGTGAACTGTAAATCAATTTAAGGTAAATTAATTACTAAAAGACACTGATATACAAATGTCCTGACACTAAAATTGGAAGTATGCATGAATAAATAAGTATGACCTCCAAGCTCTTTTTAAGAATAAAAGTAAAACAGATTAAATAAACAAATGGAATGGAGAGTGCTAAAAAGATTTTGAAGCAAAAGTTACAAGGCCTCAAACAGCAAAAGGACCCCATTTAAAAAATAATACTTTTTTAAAGCCCCTAGCCCCTAAATTTTTTATTAAAAAAAACTGCCCAGAATATAGAAGAAAAACAAACTGAGAGAAGAAAAAAAATGAAAAATAGCATATGCATGATAAAAAAAAAATAACGTACTTGCACCCAAATTTTAAAAAAGTCCCTAAATTTTTAATAAAAAAAGCAAAGAATAAAGAAAAAAAAAGTGAGAGAAAGCAAAAAAATGATAAATAGCAGAGAAATCGGAAAAGTAAAAAAAAAAAAAAAAAAAATTTCCTGGTCGCTGGAGCTGGTCACAGATGTAGAAAACGAAGTAACTCCTTTTTGTTTAATTAAAGCTTAAGGCAGCTCTTTTTGTTTAATTAAAGCTTAAGGCAGCTTGCATTTATTTTAAAAATTGTAGTAACTTGGACAGCTCCTTTTGAAGCCTTAGCCTACTTTAGGCCCAAAGAGCAAAACCTAACATTGAATATGCCAAACATCAAAAAAATCTAACCCTATCCGCCATTCACGCCATGGCATCCGCTTAAAAATCGGATGCTTTCATCGCCACATGAATCCCGCCACGCCACAGGGATTATATGGCGCCAGTCCCCAGTTCCGCCACCGCCATCCTCCATGGCGCCGCCATGGCCGAAATTTGACAACACTGCTGTGAAATACTCCATTCTGCTTAATGGGGGGTACCAACAAGCTCTTTCATGCCAACTAGGGGTATGAGACAGGAAAACCCTCTATCGCCTTTAATCTTCCTCATATGTACAACACCGCTGAGGAACGTGGGCTCTTTCAGGGGTTCCAATTTGGTATGGGTGCTTTTGTCACCCACCTGCTGTTTGCAGATGATTCTCTATTCTTTGCTAAAGCTGAGGAATCCTGCCTGCGAGGACTATGACAAATGAGGCTTATGGGCAACTGATAAACATTGACAAATCAAACATTTTTTACAGTAAGGGAATCCTTGATGAGATTAAAGATCTAGCTTTCTCCATCCTACAAATTCCTGAAGGATACGGGAAATGGAAGTATCTTGGGTTACCCTATATGACAAGACGATCAAAAAAGAAAGTTTTTCAGTTTGTGGTGGATAAAGTCTGGAAAAAGTTTAGCAACTGGAAAGAAAACTCTGTCTTTTTGCAGCCAGAGTCGTTCTAATCAAGTCAGTAATCCAGGCATTCCCAACTTATGTCATGTCTTGTTTCATTAGCCCTCAATATATCCTTGATTCCATCACAAGTATGATGTGAACCTTCATTTGGGGAGGAACTGAGAATCAAAGAAAAATATGTTATGCAAACCAAAAGACCAGGGAGGACTTGGGTTTCGTGATTTAGCAGCTTTAATAAAGCCCTTGTTGCTAAGCAAGGTTGGTGTATTGTACACCAACTTTTTTCTCTCTACTCCAGGGTCCTACAAGCGAAATATTTCTCCCAAGAAAGATTCTTATCTGTCCAACTCCAGGGACGAACTTCTATAGTCTGGCAAGGAATCCTAAAAGGACGTGAATTGCTAAAAGTTGGACTGAAATGAGTCAATGTGTGGGGGAATAAGTGATTAAACACTCTGAATTCCTTCAGACTGTCACAGCCGTCTGATCTAGGCCTATGGCAAAAAATGCTGCCTGTTTCCAGGCTTATTGACCATCAAAATGGTGCATGGAACGTAGAGCTTTTACCGAAATTTTTCTGATCTTATGAGATTGAGGAAATACTTAACGTTCCACTTTGTGACGCATGGCCACCTGATCGCCTTGTTTGGGTATATACCAAAAATGGACTATACTCTGTAAAGTCCGGATACCACTTATAGGTAGATATCAATGATGGCTAATGCGACAAGCCTTTAACATCAAGAAACAATGTTGTCGATCATTGGAAAGACATTTGGAAGCTGGCTATCACCCCGAAAGTACAAATCTTCATATGGAAAATCTTCAATCAAATTTTGCCTACTTGCCAAAACTTGTCAAAATGGGTAAAATCCATAAAATCACAATGCCCTATCTGTCATTAGGATATTAAAACTATTGCACATGCCCTCTTTACATGCCCATCTGTTTTGAGGTATGGAATTGCACAAGTTTCGATATACAAACTTTGCTTAAAAAAGATGTATTTCTTTATTGCATTCTGCCCATTCTAGAAGCAGGCGAAGAAGTTTCTACTCCCTTTTCATATATTGCATGACATATATGTAGTACTGTGAAACGGGCCGGCCCGTGCGGGCTTAAGGCAATACGGGGCGGGGCGGGCCTGGACTCAATTTTGCGGGCCCTTGAAACATATGCCCATACCCGCACCGCCCAAGGTTCGCGGGCTTGCGGGCCCGCCCGCGGCCCCACTCAATTTTTGTTAAATAAAGATTTACCCATTAATAATAAAATAGTTAAGGTCATGTATACTTTTATTTTATTATGTATACTTTTTTTATTACCATCAAGTGAGTAGGAAATATGTTAATATATATCATATTATATATAATATATATACTATTCCAAAAAATATTATATATAATATGTATACTTTTATTTTTACCATCTAGCGAGTAGGAAATATGTTAATATATACCATATTATATATAATATATATACTATTCCAAAAAATATTATATATAATATGTATACTTTTATTTTTACCATCAAGCGAGTAGGAAATATGCTAATATATACCATATTATATATAATATATATACTTTTCCCAAAAATATTATATATAATATGTATTTTTTTTTAAATGAAAAAGCCCGCGATCCACGGATCCGGTCCGCGCGGGCCGTGGGCTAAACGGGCGCGGGCTAAAAAGCCCGCATTTTTGCGGATCAATATTTCATAAGCCCATACCCGGTCCACGGCGGGGCGGGGCGGGCCGGCCCGCGGGCTTCGGCCCACTTTGACAGCACTACATATATGGTGCAATCAGAATATGACTGTCTTTGATGAGAAACGGAAGATGCCTGAGGAAGTAGCCAATATCGTTTTAATTCATGATGCTGAGTACATTAGCATATTCTCATCATCTTTAGGTTCGCCTGGAGGATGCCATCCTATCCCAAATGATGATGAGATAAAATATATCCTTAAAGGGAAGGTCAAAATGTTTTTACCAAATGATATGGAAAGGATTCCCAAAGGTCCTAAAGAGCAAACTAGCTATAAATGGAAGGTTCCTGATGAAAGTTTCTTCAAACTCAGTGTTGATGGAGCCTGGTATGGGAACTCTGGCGGCATGGGATTCATCATCAGGAACCATGAAGGAAAATTCGAAGCAAGAGCTGCAAAATTTGTCCTCAACTCTCCCAACCCTGAATCTACTGAAGCAAAGGCTCTACTGAGAGGACTTCGGTTTGCTATGAATCAAGGATATCAGTCGTTGCTGATTGAAAGTGACTGTCAAACGCAGGTAAATCAAGTTCACCAAGTAGAAGAAAATTTATCCCCGCTAGGTCACATTGTTAGCCAAATTAGAATATTGCCAGGGCCTAGTATAATTAATTTATCTTTTGCGCACATATCTTGTAACATTCCTACTGATAGATTAGCCAACTACGCTATGAATCTTAAAGTCTCTTTTCAATGGTTTGGAGAATCTCCGAGTTTTCTCCTACCACATGCACTCCGTGATATTATTAAATGATATATAAATGCATTTTATTCAAAAAAAAGTTTATACCAATTGGATGTTTGATTTTTTTAGTACGAGCATACAATATTAGTTGAAAATTCAACATTTTTTTTTTAAATATTTATGATATCACCGAGTCAATAAATGAGTAAGTGACAATCAGCCCACCGATTTACCCACTAACTCGTGACCCAAAAAATTATCCGTATTAATTTACGGGGTCAGATTTCAAAGCTTTGGGTAGAACTATTTACTGTTATTTTTTTTTATAGGGTTAATTCAAAAAACTAGGTTTTACCCATAAAAAAAGGGCTAAGAATCCTCTATCCTCATCCGGTGTCTCTTTCCTTATCCCACCAATAAAAAAACAACATGTATTAAATTTTTAATTAAAAAATTATAACCTAAAAAGAATAGTGAAATCCACAGGGGAAAAATATACACATGGTAAATATCTATTCGTGGGGATATAGAACGGGGACAGACGATTTTTTGCCCAAAAAAACAGTATGATATTGTATATCCCATAAAACGGAACCAACAATAGTTGAGCAACACGAAAATTTGACCTAAAAATATATTAATATGTATGATACATATAAACAACCAACAAAATACTAATGGCCAAATCGAATAGAATATAATTCATAAAGAAACCCAAAGCAAATGCAGATGCATTACTTCAAGCTGAACTTCTCTAGCAATAAAACAATAAACTTGAGAGTAAACTATGATCGGACTCTGGAACGTACTATTCTACGAATCAATTCGTGAGGATTTACTGTATTGAGTAGAACGTAATGAATGTTTGCATAATTAAAACAATCTCCAAAGTAAAAAAAAAAAAAACACAATATAGTAACATTCCAAAATTTTCCAAAATAAAAACCTCAATTCTTACTGCATTGATAATTAGGAAGGATTAGAATTATAATTAATATTTGACTGCAACAACGTCAGAAAGCTCATATTGCCAATGAAATAATAATTTGACACAATGGACTACAAATTGAAAAGAAAAATAAATGTGAACAAAAATGTTTACATATGAACCCATTAAATTTTCACACAAGCGATACTAATAAAATAAGGGTAGTGATAATGCAAGAGCACAAATCCTCCTGCTAGAGCAAATTATATGTATGTGACAAAATTACCCCTCTAGCATATCAATTAAAAATTTCAAATCTCTTTTTTATTTTCTCTCACCCCTAATTTCTCTCCTCTTCCCCAATCTTCTTTCTTATCCTCCACATAATTCTTTTTTATTTTTTATTCTCTCTCATATGTTCCTTCTCTATTTTTTACAATAGAAAAATTAATTTAATCATCTAATCATTATACAATTTTTCCATTTAATCCGTTCCATTTTTTTTATACAATAAAAAAAAACAATTTGATCATAATTACATTGAAACCTAATTTATAATAATATCAATTTGCTCAGATTTGGCACACAATAGAGATGTTAAAGGATAGATACTTTATTAGTATTGGCTATAGTCATTTTATGCTATAATCATTTTTTTTCTCTGTTGCCCCATTCAGGGTTGTCGTCTCTTTTGTATCATCCAATTTTCGATGATCAACAAAAGAAGATTGAGCAGTGGATAAAATAGGAGGGCGCAAAAGAGAAGTTAGATAGAGAAAAGTTTCATGAGTTGGGGATAGAGAAGGAATGGAGATGGAGAGGGAAAAAAATAAAGAATTAAATGGTTGATAAGAGGAAAGATTGAAAAGATGAGAGAAATTAGGAGGTGAAAGAAAATAGGAAATAGAGTAGAAATATTTAATTGATATGCTAGAGGGTTAATTTTGTCACATACACATAAATTGCTCTTGCAAGAGGATTTGTGCTCTGGCATTATCATCACCCATAAAATAATACACAAGAGATACTAATAAAATAATACAAGAGATATTTCCATTATCACTAGTCAACTGTTTATTTTCTCTTCAGTTTATATTTCAGTCTTACGATCCAATTCATTTAAGATTTCCATCAATTTTATAACAATGACGGTTTTTTTTTTTAATTTATTTATTACTTTTTCTATTTTTTTTAAGGTAAGGTGTTTTGTGGCTTAAATTGGACAAACATGAAGAAATAATACACAAATTAAAGCTGGAAAAAAACGTACAGTGCAAAAGGAGCAAACCCAGCAGTAAGATAATATTATTATTGGGTCATGTAAAATGCCTATTTTAGCCCCTTAATCATATAAACTATACAATTTCACCAAGAAAACTGTTTCTGCCAAATACCAGAAATAGCAAGGTACAAACCATCAGACTTTATAGACCAAGAGCAATGATAGTCCTTAGGATCACGATCACATCTTTCACCATCCCTTTTGTAATTAAATATTTCAAAATTTCCATGTTTGTCTCCCAATGTAAAATCACACGAAGCAACGTCGTTTTTCCCTATATTTATATTAATTTCAAGTGTAAAAGATGCGGCTCCAGGGTTTAAAAAATGAGTGCTCTGATCTTTACCATTAATATTGCAATTGGCTGTTAAATTTTGTTGACTGTAATTAAATATAAAAACATCATATGAAAACAATGTCACAGAATAAATGGAAGGAAAACAAATTGAGAACAAGAACAAAAGTAGCAGAAAATTATTTGGGAGTGACATTTTTGTTTACAAAGTAGTACTAGGAAATATTCTGCTGTTGATGTTGTCTCATTTTATAAGAGGGAAAAGTTATGTTATTGAAAAAATTAGATTGAGATGGTTAATTTTGATATGTATTATGTGGTTCAGAATCATCTACATTAGGAGAAAGATAATTCATCCACATGGATAATTTTTCTACCGATATGGATTAATTTGTACCACATGATATATTAAACTATATGTCCCATAACAGAATTTTCCATCTATTATAATTAATTTGATTCCAAATTTACAAATTTTCCTTTCCTCTTCTCTTCAGAATCATAGATTAAAGGAACTATATCATTTCTATTAGCACATATGGAAAATGTGTGAATACTTTTAATACAAAATGGTATCTCAAAATTCTGTACCTAATTTAAAGGAGGTGAATTTGAAAGGTTTAAATTTTGCAATTAATTTAACTACATTATCTGATTTGAATCATTATTATCCACGTGATTCTTTTTAAATATGATTCTTTTTCTTTATTTTTATTGTGAATAAAATTTTATTTAAAAAATAAAACAAATAAAAAAAAGAAATATTAATTTCCAGGTTTGTACCAATGGGGAAATTAAAAGAGAACAAATGCATAGCGGGTAAGTATTCTCTCTCTGTGAGGTTCCTACTTCGACTATGTCGGACCCTAAATTGCTAGGGTTTCTCATGCCTCCTTTGCGTGCATCTTTGAGCTGAGCGATGATCTCTATCATCGGTAAGGTTCTTTATCTCTCGATGTCGCCATTACTCAACATAGATATGGATTCTGACATTGTTCCTAGGGCATTAAGCGCCCACTACGCCGATGTTATGAGGGCAATCTATCGACATGGTGATAGGAGAAGTCGGGATTGGTTTTGTTTCAATGAAGGTAGGGAAACCGGATTTGGGGGCGCCGTTGACGACAAAGGGTGAATTTGGTTCTGCAACAAAGGAGTATGGGGAATTGTTGGGGCTGGGTTGGATAGCTAGGGGATGGATGGTATTTAGAAGGGTGCAGAGGTTTGGTGGCATTGATGTTTTATGGTCACCGGCTTCTAACTGCGGTCATCGATCTATGTATGGTGTGGATATGAGGGAGGCTCCAACGAGGGACAGTAGTAAAAGGGGGTTGGGCTTTGAAGAGGATATGGTGCTCTTTGGTTGAGACCTTGAACCGGCGACGTCGGAGATGGTGGGAGAGGTACCAACGTTGACGTTGGCAGCCGGTTGTCGAAGATAGGTTGCAGGGACGAAGGGCTGTAGTAGGGGGTTTAGAAGCCGGTCGGATCGAAGACCCGCGTTGACCCACGTGCACGTATCTGGTCGGGTTGATGAACCGCGTCCGACCCATAAGGGTGGTGTCCTGGCTATGCTACTGGGCCAATGATTTCTCCTTATGGGCCTGTCCTCTAATGGGCTCTCTGTTGGAATGTTTGGAGATTTTTTAGATGGCCTATTTAGGGGGCTTTGCATGGGCCTGGCCCAGTTTTTCTCAATCGGTCATGACATGGCACCCAAATTTGTGGGACAAACATTTTTGGCAAGGACGGAAGGCCAAGACGAAAGTGGGACTGCCGTCCTGGTTTACGTGGCAGCCACCGAAGCTTTTTTGGCCACGTCAACCAGGACGGAAGTCCCACTTCCACTTCCGTCTTGGCCTCGGGACGGAACCCGAGACTCAAGCCAAAAAATTGCAATCCCCTCTTTTTCCATTAAGGTAAGAAAAACCCGTTTTCGTTGGAATAGTTGAATTTTTTAAGCATAATAATAACCAAATTAAGTGTAAAATAAGACTTTTGACGAAACGGACTTCAATAATAAGAATATGGCAGAAAAAATAATGGAATCGTGTATTAAATAAATAAAATTGTTTGTATAAAAAATTGGACGAATATAACAAATGTATTAAATACAAAGCAAAAACAATCTACTAGCTGCGAATGGGTGTATTTGTGGGTCCTCCCGCGAGTTAGTCAGGGAGATAGTAGGTGTCGCTGACCACTGGTTCGCACAGACACTACCATGCTCCGTCTCGACGAATTCAGCACCAGTCGTGGCCGATTCAGTGTCGTCTCCTCGGGGAGTCTGGCTGGATCTGCGAGTCTGCTCGAAGCGTCCCGTGTCCGGTCCAGTCCCTAAGCGTACGAGGGCGTCGCGGCAAAATACATGTCCCAGCTGTCCCGACGGCGAAGTCCCCCGCACTATAATGGCCCCCAGTTTGAAAAGCCAGGAGAATCGATCCACTTGGGCTGGCGAGTGGTATTGAAATTGAAGGGGGTACATCTAGCTGAGTCCCGTCTTGAGCGATGGCCCGAGTCGGTTGCTCCTGCGGCTGGGACGGACCCGCCTCACTTCCACGCTGCCTCTGGCGCAGCGCTGCAAGCTGCTCTTGTGTTGCCTGTCGATTCCGACGAGTACCCCTGCCTCCCAACCTCAGCCCTACCAGCAACACACTCCCTCGGTTGTGTGGAAGGTTGAAGAACGGCAGCATCTAAAACATCAGCGGCCCGTGATCGGCATGACACCGACTTTCCTGCAGCGGCGAAGGCATCCTTAATCGTTTTGGCGGCCCAGGTGATGAGTGACTTGTAATCCTCATTTGTTCGAGTGGCAGGCTTCTCGAACTCTTCCAGCATCACCCTGGACGACTCCTCCTGCAACAGAATATTAAATTTAGTAAATTCAAAAATTAAATATGATCAAAGGAATAAGCACACGAATAAAAACTTACCAAAATGTCCTCAGCTGTAGCGGTCGGTTGAATTCCCATCGCGAGTGGCCTCGGGTCCCGATTTTGGGGGTTTGTTATGCGGTGAACCGTAATGCGATTTTACCAATCCATGTACTCGGGGGTTGGTGCAATCACATTACCAATGGCGAGAGCAGCGGCCTCCAGTGCATCGACGCGTTGGGCCCACATAGTTATGTAACTGTCGTGGACAGTCTCCCATTTGTTTGCGGCTAACGCCATCACCGTGTGAAGGTCTCGGTCCTCAACTGTGCCCTCGGTGCCTGTCGGGATTGGTACCACCTGGTGGAAGCCAAATTGAAGCATTACCCGGTCGGGCAGGTGGTACTCAACCATCTCGAAGCAGATGAGTGGCGTACTGGATCGACACGTCCTAAAGAATTCAAAATCCTGAGCCGCCCTATCTGCATATACCCCATCTGGGTACGGCCTCCACATGAACTGTCAAAAAAAAAAAAAAAATTGATACTGTCAAACAAATAATTTAACGGAAAAACAAAAACAAGAACAATGAAATTGACTCACCCCCTTGGTCTCGGTCATCAAATCGAGCTGCTCGCGAAACACCAATAGCTGCGATTTCAGAGCGTTGCGAAAACTCCAAGGGGCATTCCACCTAGCCCCGTGCGCTCTCCCGTCGGCGGGGCTCTCATCCGGAATGTTGCCTCGGTTCGCCGGGCGGAGAAATGTAATACGCTCCCACGCCCACAACTGGTCAAAAGAAACAAACTCGATTATTAAATATTTAAATAACAGAATCACATTTAAATTTAAAGGCATCTATACAAACCTGAATAAGCAAGCAACACCCGCTAATGTCCTTGGAATCAGCCATGCACGAGATGCACATCTGCCGGTACAAATGCGCGAGAACACCGTTGGCCCATGAATGCGTGTCATGCTCTAGGGGACCATCGAAGGTTAGAAGATATCGCATGTTGGCCCGGGACCCCGACTTATCGGGCAAAAGAAAAGTACCCAACAGGATGAAGATCAATACCCTAGCCCTCTGCTGTACCTGGCGGTCGGTAGCATCATTTCCTAAGGGCTCACTAATATGGGCATAAACCTCTACCAGCTGCAAAGTGTTCCCCCTGATTGCAGCCTCACTGAGTCTAAATCCTAAAAGATTGTAGATGTGATCAACCCATTGACCCTTGGTGTAATTGTAGCTGTGACTCAACGACACTACCTGGCCCCTGGTGGGTAGTCCTAGAAGACAGCATACGTCCTCTAGTGTGATGGTCGCCTCACCGCAACGGAGGTGGAACGTGTGGGTCTCCAGGCGCCACCGCTCAACTAATGCAGTCACGAGAGCGTGATCTACATTCATTTTACCTAACCTACAGCAACCTCCTAAACCTACACGGTCTATTAGGTCTATTACCCTAGGGTTGGTTTCTCTACTGTAGGCGGCGTAAAAGTTCCCCGAACTTTTAATAACCTTTAAAGTAGGGGTGTCAACGGGTTCGGGCCGGCCCGAACTCGGCTCACATAGCTCGAAAAAATGTGAGCGTGAGCTGAGGTAATGTGAGCGTGAGCTTAATATTCAAGCTCGCTTCTTATGTGAGCTGAGCGTGAGCTTGACTCCGCTCAGCCCGAAAAAAGCTCGAACCCGAATAAGATTAATAAAATTAAAATATTATATAATAATAATAATAATTAAAAAAAGACTTATATAAATTATAATTATAATATGTTGATAAACTCAATAGTAAGAGTGAACTAGATGTTTAATTGGAGGAAAAACTTTACCCAACAAATGGTGGTAGTGTTGATGAAGACTTTATTATCTTGGATTATTGGAAAGCACATGCTCATAAATTTCCTATTTTATCTACTTTTGCTTCTTTTTTTTGTATTCTTCTCCAAATTTAGTTTTAAAGCTCATTGTATTATACTATTCTTGAGACATGATTTTCATTTTTTTCGCTAATATAAGTGAGCTTGGGAAGTTCGTGAGCTAAGCTCGAGCTCGTGTTAAAATGTGAGCTTGAGCTCATAAACCTTGAGCGTGAGCTCAAGGTTTATGAGCTTTTCCGGGCTGAGCGTGAGCGTGAGCTTTTCAATTTTTATGTGAGCTGAGCGTGAGCTATGCCAAGCTCAGCTCACATAGCTCGATTGACACCCCTACTTTAAAGGTTCGTTCATTGTTGCATCTCCTAGCCAGATTCTTAAGGATCTATGGGATGGTTGTTTGTTAAAGACGGACGGATCGAAAGGACCGGGCTGAAGATGAGCAGGTACGGACATCTATACAAAAAATAATAAACATAATTCACAAATATCATAAAATATCAACAAATATATTAGTAAATCGATTCACAAATCACAAATTACCAAAAAATAAATTTCAATTGTTCTGTAATACCCTAAAATCACAAATGCTATAAATTTCATTTCGCACATTCACAACATATCTGTTGACATTTTCACAAGTCTACATGCATAGATACACAAATTATCTAATTAAAAAAAAAACCCTAAATTCAAGATAGACCCAATTCACAAAACCCCTAATTTCTAAATTACCCTAATTTCAAAATTCCCCTAAATTCCAAATTACCATAATTTCAAAATACCCCTAATTCCAAAATTACCCTAATTTCAAATTTATTTCAAAATTACCCAACAATCGCAAATACCAAAAAATCACAACAGTCATATATAATTCATAATATCAACAATTTGGTATCAAAATTCATAAACAATGTTCTATTGTAAAGTTTAATTTTTAGGAAAAAAAAAATTTGAAATCCAAATAGAATTATACCTTCAATTGGAGAGGGGATGCAATGAAATTGATAGCAAAGGCAGCGGCGGCGAGCGGCGGCGGTGGTGGGGGGAGTTCGGCAGTGGGTGGGAGGACTGTTAAAAAAAAAACTTGGGGTAAAAATCGCGATAGGGAAGGAGAAGGGTTAAAAACGCGGCTGTTGGAGGATGGAAGTCCCACTTCCGTCTTGGCCTTGCCAAAAATGTTTGTCCCACAAATTTGGGTGCCATGTCATGACCGATTGAGAAAAAGTGGGTCAGGCCCATGCAAAGCCCCTATTTAGGACCTCTTTATCTGGGCTAATTGTGGCAGGTCCGACACTTAATATTATTGCTATAGCTAGATCTGTCCAAGCTGGCCCGTTTTATGGAGAGATAGAGTGAGGCTCATAATAATAATTTGTGGGTTGTTTTTAACCCAAATATTACTGAATATTTTTTCGTCCCAACTGTTGTTGATGAGTTTTTTTCAATAGGGGTTCCTGCCCCTAATCAGGATAAGGTGGATCTCGCAGGTCGGCCCCACCGAGATCCATGAGTTGCTTGATAGGGAATTGTTCGGGACTTCACAAGTCTTGGACAATTCAATACTTTGTGCGCCTCACAATGGCTCACAATTTTAGTAGTCTTTTTCTTTTCATAATAAAGTTGTTTGTAGAGTTCATGATTAATATCATGGTAGTATTAGGTTGTTTTTTAAGCTTTAAATTAGAATTTATTTCAAGTTTTAATGTAAGCAATCAAAGCGGACGACCGTCTCAATTTTGGAGAATCATCCCTCAAGGTAGAGATTGCCTACAACATGGTTTCGAATGAAGGATCGGGAGCGGACGTTTTGTTCGTATCTGGCGTGGTCGCTGGCTAACTACCCGGAAAAGTTACTAGGTCACGGGTCACTGGTCGGACCGGTGGTCGGACCGTCATCGACCCGTTCATCAACCCAGTGACGTCATAAATATTAAAAAAATATATAATATATACTTATTAATAAAAAATATTGTTAATGTAAAAATTTTCAAATAAACATCTCGTTGATATAAAACTAGTTCAGATATATTTTATGTTAATTATTCCCTTAAATATCTCCTTTAGTTTTAATGTCCAACGACCAATTAGACGTTGAAAATAAACTTTTTAGGACTTGTTTGTACTATAATTATTGTTTAGGGTTTATGTGATAATATTTTGATTGCCTTTTTCTTCTTCTTCTTCACTTTTTTATACAAAAAATTAAAATAAAATAAAATTTGTGACCCGGTCGGTTTTCCCAAAACCGTTCCGGTTTCCGGGTCAATCGGTCCGACCGGCCGGGTCAAGCGGGTCAGTGAAATTAGAGCGGTTTTTAGCATGTCCGGGTTTTAGTACATAACCGGACCGCCCGGAGGTCCAGTCGACGGTCCGACCGCCCGGTCCGGTCCGGGTTTCAAAACAATGGTTTTTCAAGCTTTAAATTAGAATTTATTTCAAGTTTTAATGTAAGCAATCAAAGCGGACGACCGTCTCAATTTTGGAGAATCATCCCTCAAGGTAGAGATTGCCTGCAACATGGTTTCGAATGAAGGATCGAGAGCAGACGTTTTGTTCGTATCTGGCGTGGTCGCTGGCTAACTACCCAATGCAGTTTTCAGCTGATCTCCCCTCCTATTTTTATGTGTTTTGAAAATTTGCAGACAAGAACTCTAACAATTGTGGAAGATCTCTGGCTTGAACGTGACTCTGGTTTTGGTTTTCTTATAGAGTTTATTTGTAAGGGTATATTAATATGTAGCTTAGAGAAATCGTTGTTTAGAATTTACTATGCCCATAAGTCAAATTATGTTCTGACTCACTTGTTGTTTGGAGATCCTCTAAGGCTTTGACGCCTCATTTCAAAGAGTAGGGAATCCTTTAGAATTCCGCCTCCCTCATGTAATCTCTAATATCGATTAATGATAATACTTCTTCCTTAAAAAAAAGGTTTATACCAAGGGGATGTTTGATGCTTTGAGTATAAGCATCCAATATTAGTTGAAAAATTCAACATATTATTTTGTTCTTATTAATTTATATTATTATTGTTTTAATATTTATAATGTCATTGAGTCGATGAACGAGTCGGTGACACTCGCTCACTGATTCGCCTACTAACATGACTCAATAATTTTTCCATGTTAATTTACGGGTCAGGTTTCAAAGCCTTAAATAGAACTACGTATTGTTATTTTTTATAGGGTTAATTCAAAAAAACTACATACAATCTTACCCCAGAGAAAAAAGGTACCTTAACCTTTGTTTTGGACAATTAAGAGGAAATGAGTATTCTCATACTAACTACGAATGTTACGACCTTATACATATATCCATTGACACGGCCCTTCCGACCAACTTGCTTCTTCTGCCTTCTCCTTTTCACCTTAGCTTTGTCCCGACTTGTTAAAGCTTGTTCTGGTTTACAAGTAGATGGTCGTGGGTGCTGCCAGGTTTATGTGTCGCGTTTCTGGCACGGGCGTGACAGATTTATTGGAATATGAATATTAAGTAAAGTATTAAAAGATGGTGCCCGATTCTTTGGTTCCACAACTTACAGTTTTCCTCTGAACGGACAACCGTCATTACTCCACCTTGATGAGTACCGTCTTTAAGGCGACAGATGCCCACAATCAGCGTCTTCTGGGTTATGCCTTGCACCACACAATACTCATCAAAGTATGTGACACAATATTGTAATATTTCTCGTGTTAATTGAGAGATAGAAATCAAATTCCTTGAGAATTGTGACATACACAAGACTTTAGCGAGACGAATATTGGAGTTTAGAGTTACTATATCATATTGTCGTGCATAAATACGTTTCTAATCAGGCAAACCTATGCTATATTACAGATTTTGCAAGTTTTCTAAAAAAAATTGTCGCAAGTAACATGATGAGAGACACCGCTATCAAGTATCCATAGGAAAGAATAAAAGTTTACGTTTTTACCAATGATGTGAAAGAGGGAAAAATTATGTTATTGAATGCCTTTTTATATACCAAATGTGTCAAATGATTGTGAATATTTCGTAGCTAAAGGTGCAATATTGGCCACAAAACTAAAACTCCAGTGTCAAGGATCTTTAGCAACATAATATTTTCGTAGCAAAACATAATCGGTTACAAAATGCCAATATTTATCAACAAAATTTTCCATAGTTAAATCAAAAATCTTTTGTAGTGTTTACCCCTTTCCCTGACCCAAGAAGTCCTATTGATGGATCTGTGAGTTTGATCAACTACAACTATGAATCCATATATATTACACTCGGATCACTGCATCCAACTACAAATTAATGAGCATTGAAAAATAATATACA
Organism: Vinca minor; assembly: GCA_026122235.1. Lineage (NCBI taxonomy): Eukaryota > Viridiplantae > Streptophyta > Magnoliopsida > Gentianales > Apocynaceae > Vinca > Vinca minor. The sequence continues at coordinate 9,251,036 of JAOCZM010000192.1, forward strand.
ATATTATAAGCACATTAAAGTAACCAAATTCTATGGTATGAAAAAAATTAATTAATAATATACAATCTTACAATCTTCTGGGTCGGATTTCAAAGCTTTAGGTAGAACTATTTACTGTTATTTTTTTATAAAAAACTAAATCTCACCCAGAGAAAAACAGTATGATATTGTATATCCCAATAAAACGGAACCAACAACAGTTAAGCAAGCAGAAACAAATTGACCTAAAAACTAAATTACTATGATACATATAAACAACCAACAAAATACTAATGGTCAAAATTGAATAGAATATAATCCATAAAGAAACTCAAAGCAAATGCAGATGCATTATTTCAAGCTAAACTTGTATAACCAGAACACAATAACCAGGGTCCTTTTCCCTTTTATTTGCAAAAATAGATGACATGGTAATTTCTAGAAAACAGAATCGGCCATAATTTTGGAGAACAAATGAATTGACTAAAAAATCTACTAATATGATACACATAATGCAGTGAGTCAAGAGCAGCTCATAACCACCAGGTTGTTGTCCATCACCAACACTTCCTTCCACAATAACTTTTGCTCCTAAATATATCTTTGTAACAAAATTATATTTTTGATACCTCGCGCCTCTCAAACCAAACATAACATAATATATTCGAAGTTTAGAACACTCAGGAACTCCATCAGGATCAAACACCATGACAATTAGAATATATTTGAGTTTGTAGTATAAACTCACTTTAATCTGGTTGGAAATTTTTGTCTGGATCAACTTAAACAGCTCAGAAACAGCATTATCTTGCATCAAAAGAACTCGGTAAAAATGAAAACATTTTCTGAAACAAGCTCTTGGACCTCATTCAATACTTCATCAAAAGTTCTTGATACTAGAGCTTCAGCCATTACCGGAAAACATGAACTCAACCCAATACCCTTGTTACAAATTTAACAAGCCTTTTGTTTTTTCGAAGCGCACTGCCCCAAAGCAATTCATTCGACCATCTTAGTGAATATCTAGATAAGAATAATTTTTGTCTATTGGAATCTTACAAGAATTCTGAAGATGTAATCTCCTAAGCACGGTTCGTCGTCATGACCTCAATTTTGCTGCCTCCTTTTGTATGATTAAAATCTAATAGACATGAGTTTTGCATTGTTGTAGCACTTTCTTTCTCTCCAAAATGCCCACTGAACATCAAGGTCATTGGAGAATGATGTTCAAAAACCATATTTTTCTTAATGATGACAATATAGGATTCAAAGTCTTCTTGTATATTTCCATGGACCTGCTGATCGTATGTCAATTGAACAACAATAGGTCCAGTTCAATTTCAACCTCGTCATCAGCTGAATTTTTTCCATTTGAGTTTCTTGACCTACTCTTCGAGTAGATAATAAGAGTTGCTCTACATTTGCATAATTTCTTATTTCAATCACTGAGCAAACAATGTTATATCTCAATACAAAACGGCTTGTTGCCTTGACTCTGAGAGAGTCTACTGTTCCCTGAACTTCAGAAACTCTACCAGCATACATCAAACTGGCTATGAGATTTATATCAAGTGAATATATCTTCGACGCAAGATCCTTTTGAAAAATACAGGTAGAAAAATAAAACTTTCCCGAACGATACAAACACGGTGACTGTAATAGAAAAGCAGCATAACTTTCTTCTGGTCCTTCTAAAGATTCCAAAACATCATCCAACCTATTTTTCCTATATAAGCAGTATGACGCGAAGAAACCCTTCATTGATTTAAAACTATAGACAGTGAAATATCCATTATCCTTGGCACCTATAAAATTTTCCAAGCGAACTGTATCAGTCGAAGACGGTATGCATGTATGTTGAGAGGCACTCATTAAACGGTATATAGCTGCCAATATTTTGACCTGGGAACAATCAAGTGGTGCATTTGCTGAAATTATAAAATACCAACTCCATCCAAAACCATCTGATGCAATTTAGAATTTATTAGCTGAAGATCAACATCACGTCTGATAGTTGTTTCCCGACGCTTCTCAACTATCATCTCCTTCCGATATTTCTTCTTTTCACCTAAGATTTTCCTGCCTTTTTTACTCTTTCGAGACCCAAAAATTCATGAGTGAGGAATTCCAGTAGTGTGCTTGATTCTTCGAGAAACAATTCTTGGATCTTTCACAAGCATAAGATCATACACAGTGCACTTTCGATGAGTAATTTTGTGATCTTGTCCACATATTTTTCTCCCTGATTGAGGCTTCATCATTCCATAATTCTTAGATGCTTCATGAAGATCAATTCCTTGAAACTTCTCCAAAGTCTCATCAAAGCTGTCACTAGAATCACTATCATCATCCCAAACAGTGGAAAGTTTCTTATCAACTGATCAACATTTACAATGGTGTCACTGCCACGAATCCTTAAAGTAAACAGCAGCTACCTCATCATCAAAATCTGAACCACCTGCAACAGCTTCACAACCAACCTCTATATAATCCACTACCTATTTGATTTGAATACTTAAGAGATTAAACAGTGGAAGACACAATTTCTCCCCCTTCACATGATGTCGATATAACATCAAATTTGTTATACAAGGCCGATTTAAATCCATCCCAATCACTTGTTCCGTATTTAGAAACATGACTAAACCCTCAAAGACATGCCTCCGCCCCAGTGACGGATCCAGGACTTGAGATCAGTGGGGTCAGAGACGATTCTAGGGGTGCCTGAAAATTTTAAAAATACTACTAGATATGGTAAATTTTATATGTAATTTGGAGTATTTTATCAAGTTTGCACCCCTCCCCAAGTTGAGAGCAACTTGTTAAATATCCCGCGAAGCGGGAAGGAATTGAGACTTGAGAGCTGAGAGACAAGACTATTTTTTTTATTGAGAGCAACTCGTTAAATATCCCGCGGAGCGGGAAGGAATTGAGACTTGAGAGCTGAGAGACAAGACTATTTTTTATTGAAAGCAACTTGTTAAATATCTTCTAAAAGATTAGAAACAAAAAGTATTTTTAAATCTTTACAATAATTAAAGCTGCTTGTTAAATATCTTCTAAAAGATTAGAAACAAAAAGTATTTTTAAATATTTACAATAATTAAAGCTGCTTGTTAAATATCTTCTAAAAACAATAAGAATGGTTAACACCACTACTCCAGTGCGGAACGAGAATTGTTCGGTACGTGTGGAACGGATTCTTATCTGCTCGATCAAAATTTTGAGAATTTATTAGTGGGGTCATTAAATTTTTTGTGTGGGGTCATTTATTATCTAAATTGAGTAAAATATATCATATATACTTTAAAAAAAAAAAAAAAAAAAATTCACTGGGGTCATTTAGTTGCGCCTACCTGCGTCCGTCGCTGCTCCGCCCTAAAGTACTGTAAAGCTACATCTATCTTCAAAGGATCACTTATTTGAAAAAAAATATAAGTAGTGTTCAGCTTGTATCACCCATTCCCAAGGTACTTCACATAAAATTTGGGAAAATATAATTTAGACAACTCAATGCCATCCATCCCGCTGACACCAACATGGATTCTAACTTCAGGAGCACGATTTGTATGTCTGGCATTTAAATCACGATCTCCTAAACTGTAATTCGTACTTAATTTCCTAAACATAACATAATTTTCATTTGTTTGACTAGTTTTCCCCTCTGGACTATTTTCCTCAATCAATTGATTTAACTGATTCAATTTTCCATAGACTATGTCAAATTTCAAGTTAAAATTAGAATTTTGAGAAGCTAAATCTGAACTCCATTTGCCGGAAGCAATACACATTTCATCTTGTTGAAGAACAAATTTTCTAATAGAAGAATCATGATCGAAAATTTGTATACCTTGGAATTCATTGATCGAATAACATCATGTGCCTCTGTTGCCGCTAACTGCCGCGGTGCCATAGTCAATGATTATTCCACAACAAGATTCCTTGTCGTCACCACTTTAACTGACAATCTCCATCTCTGAAATTCATCATGAAACTCTGAAAACCTCACACCATCCCTCACAGTTTCCATCTCCGGTCAGAACTGACTCTAATTGTGCAAACAGTCTTTGAGACTTCTATTGTCATTTAATTGTGAGTAAAATTGATTTATTGAATTCTCTCATTCATTTCGGAATTCTTATGCCACAGGAATCATCTCCCGCTAATTCCAAGTGCAATTTATCGGCGACTCCTCCAAAAATCAATGGCTCTGATACCAATTGTCATGTTTGAGGAAATTCATGACATAAGCTAGTCTTCTGGAATCAAACTATTCTTTATTAAATCCAAGAATTGAATGCAGAATTACAAAGAATTTGAGGTAAATGAGAGATTAGAGTGGTAATTGATCCTGGAATTGATTTATTGCCCTAGAATTTGGGAACCAGAAATGAAGAGGGAAAGGGAAACAGCGAGCTGTCAACAACAACTACAAAAAAGGATAATGAAAATATCTAACTTGCCTCATTTATATATAATTCACTAGAATTAGGAGCATTCAGATTCCTCTAGACCCGGCCAGACAACCCGCGAGCTTTTAAATGGACTGAAGCCAGTCTCAAGTTTATATCCCTCATCATCACCCTTTACTCTGATTTATTTCAGCTACATAACAGGATTTTTGTTTATCGATTATGATTTTTTTTTTTTTTAAACAAATTGGAGATTACCAATTGAACAATTAACTTTTTTTTTTTTTTGAAAATGATTGAACAATTAACTAGTAATCAATTGTCAAATTTTTTTTCAAAACTATATATACGCGTCATCAAATCCAATGGACCAAAACGTTTGTCTAGTCTCTCCATTCAGGTGCCCAGTCTGGACAGCAAACGCCTCCCTCATACTATCAATGATGTATAGGCTGCTTTTGCGTTCCATATCTTTGGCAATATGTAGCAGATAATTATCTGTCGTTCGGAAAAATTCAAGGTGGGATGAGTCACTATGGGGACGTGGCGCTTCCTCTCACATAATTTCTGCGGGGACCCACGCTGTAAGATATTTTTTATGCGGGTCTCAGTGAATTTATGTGAGAGAGAAATGGCCAATGTCCCCATGCGCCGCCCCCACTCCCAGACACGCCCCTGTCGTTCATGGAAAAAGTTGCTATGAAAGAGTTCCATCAACCCGACGGAATAGGCTTTTAAAATTGGGAGAAAAAAACTGTGTAATTGTGTTCGACCCTCAGCACCTGCAGAACATGGTTTGGGCCATAAGATCTTTAAGCATGAGATACAAAGGTCAGGAAAATGCGCAGCTTCCAGAGACAAAAAATCGCGCGCCACACAGGATAAAAAACACAACAAAGCCCACAAACAGAACCGTTCGTCTTCCTCACCCGCAATTTCTTCAGGATTAATGGCGATTAATGCATGTTCACCACGAAATCCATCTTGACCATCCTCAATAACTAATACCCACTAAAGTCCGAACACGATTTCCACCATTAATTAATCTCAGAAATTTTGGAATCATATAAATCGAATAATGAACACGAATTTAAGTCACAATCTGCAAAATCTAGAAAAATTTAAAACGATTTTTCAATATCATAATAGTTATTCTGGTTTTTATACATAACTATGGAGCCAAAAAAATAAATTGTTCAAGTGTCCACTGACTATAAACACATTGTAGACATTAACAATCAAATCAAGGATAACAAATCTGCCTACAAAAACATATTAGAAAAGCTGAAAATGTGTTTTTTTTTGGATTCACCGAGATAAAATTATCCAAAATATATGGGGATGCGTGCAGGTTTTTTGTTGAAAACTACAACTCGGAAGAAAAATCTATACTACTCTCAGGTGGACGTAAACTGTCGATTATATAGCAGTTGATATTGAGCGAGTTTATGGGTAAGAAATGAGGGGAGACAACTCAATTTAGACTCACTAACCGATGCACCATGGGGTAAGGAATACTGTGAAAATAACTATAATGTAAAGATCAGCAATAAAGCATACATGAAGGAGAAAATAATGAAAGATCTGTTGGAAGAAGATGAAATAGAAGATGACGACAAATGGTGTGTCATATACATCTTGTTTGTAATGTCTAGTGCAATGTTGCCGGATACTGTCGAGAGCATGAACATGCGGTATGCAATGCTATTGGAGCCATTGACAGATGCAAGAAAACTTAACTGGGCAGAGTATTTTGCAGCAGTGATGCACCAAAGCTCTGAAACAAATAAAATCAAAATGGCTTCAGAACAGAAAAATATCAAGGCTGTAAGAAATATGCATTTCCTCATGGTATGTCATGTTTACTCTTTTTATACATGTGAATAATAGCTCTAAATTACATTCTTAATAGTAGTATTGGATATAGTTGACTGTTTTTGAAATATTATAACGATGCAGACTGTACTATATGTTTTGTTAAATTTAGTGAAATAGCTGTAACATATGATAATAATAACTATAATACATGTATTTTATAGCTATTACAATATTTGGATGGTAATAAAGAAAGTTGTACTGGTAAGTTGCAGCATATATAGTTATTATGTAAGATGTTAGAAGAATATAATATTTCAAATAATCAAATTTTAAGGTAAATAATCGTAAACTATGTAGATAATAGCTATTACACATGTATTTATAATAGCTATTGGTTAAGTTCATAATAGCTATTTCTATATATTACAATTGTATATTGTTTATATGTTTTATATTGTTTAATAACAACTTATAATCTTCTTAAAACAGATTCATTATCTGGACTACGATGCTGCAAAGAGGAAGAACATTGTTTCACAACTGATAAATCAGCCAGAGAACGAAGTGCTAGAATGGACGAAATCACAAGCAATACATTTCCCTAGGAATTATGAATTAATTAATGTAATGATCATTTCTTGTGATTCTACAATGCGATTGTTTTTTAATATATATTACATTTTTAATTTGTGATATTAAAGAAACATATCAAGTGTAATGTACACAATTGTTGTATGGCATGCATATAATATATGTAATCTATGAGAACAATAGCTATTATATTACACTGACACTAACAATATTTTCACAATAATCGTAAGAACTGAACGTAATAGCTATAAGATATATACACAATAGTTATTATTTAAAAATTGAAAAGATTTGATTTCATTAGACAATAAGAAGTCAACTCTGAAACGTCTCAGAATAATATTGTACTTCGACCTCTGCGTGTGCAACGTGATTTGACTTTTGATTGAGTTTATTCGGACTGGGTCTCTTACAGTAGCGAAATCCGACTTCTTATAACAAACATCAATCCCAAAATGCTTATTTTCTGATGACACACCAGGAAATCCTTGATTAGCTATAAAAAATATTCAATGTTTATCAACAAAAGAATAAATATTCAGAATTAACAGACATAACTATAATACTAATGAATAGTCTCTATTAAACCTTCAATCCAAATACAGTTTAAAAATGATATAATGAAGATTATACAACTATTTCCATAAACAACACAATAACAAAAGTGGAATTAATATAAAAAAAATACTATCATGAACTAAATCATCCAATACATTCTGCACTGTTAAATCATTAAAACCAGAGAATAACGATATGATTAGCAAAATAACAAAAATTGTGATTAGGCACCGAACTCCCTATGGAATCGGAATCGAGAATTGATTAACTAGCAAGCAAATCTGTGAAGCAAGTTGGTAGTTTTCAACTATCAATAATTGAATTATCCATTGGAAGAATCGAAAAAAAAATTAAAAAACTGAAAAAAAAATAAGAACAGGAAGAACAAGCTTCAAATTAAAAGAGTTTAGGTTTTTTTTTTTGTGTGTGTATTCAAGCTCAATATTATCGTGAAAGTGAGGAATAATAGACATGTTGCCCATTATTATTGAAAATTTCATGAATTTTTCCCCTAAATCGCGTTTGTGATTGATAAAATCCTGCGAAATCAATCACCTGAGCGGGAAGAGGGAAAAATCAAAACCTCGATTCAGTGTGGTGCGCGTCTGTGGATACCAGACAACTTGATAGCCGCTAGATCTAAAAGGCGCATATCCAGCGGCCATCAGGCCGTGCTGAACATGCTGAAAAAGGCCCAAGTCAGCACTGTAGCCAAATGTAATTGCTTTGGATTTGGTTCTCCCGGACTTAGTATTCAATACACTGATTTATAATATTTATTTTTAAACGAATTAGAATAATTTCTTGTTACATTTACATGAAATTTCTTTTTCCGATTATATAGGGTATTATATTAAAGTTTAGTAAATGACCCCTCTGAGACGGCCATGGTGCAAATACCAGTGACGGATCCGAAATATAATTCACTTGGGTCATTTGATATACACAACAATTCACTGGGGTCATTTATATATTTATTATTCAAATGGAGTAAAATATATCATATATAATTAATTTTTTTTTCACTGGGTCATTTGACCCCAATCACAGGCTACTAGATCCGTCTCTGGCAGATACGAAACTAGAAACTTCATGATGAAGTTACGTAAAGTTTAAATTTTACATAAATAATTATGGGGTAAAGGTAAAAGTATTTCTAATGACATATCTATAAATTATGATATTTTATTTTATAAGAAAAATTATAACGATAATTTTGTGGGTGTCGGCCTTAGGGGATTTGCATGGGCTTGGCCCGTTTTTCCCAGATCAGTCATAACATGGCACCCGGAAAAGTGGGACAAACATTTTTGTCCATAACGGAAGTCCCACTTCCGTCCCGGGGCCATAACGGAAGTCCCACTTCCGTTATGGCTGATGTGGCAGTTTCCCCCACGCGCAGTGCCACGTGGCCATAACGGAAGTCCCACTTCCGTTATTGCCCCGGAACGGAAGTGGGACTTCCGTTATGGTCCTGCCAAAAAATACCCTACTAAAACCCTAACTTTTGTCCGTGACTTTGAGGACGGAATTCCCACTTCCGTCCTCAACTTCCAGCCAATTTGCAGCGTGTAGTCACTTCTCACTTTTGCTTTTTTGACCCAAAAAAAAATTCTGAACGGTTTTGGCAAATTCGTGCGCATTTATGACCGGTTTTCAGAGACTTGTCCAATAAAAAAAATAATTTTACAATTTCCAACCACATCTATAAAAACCCCTCCAAACCTCTCCACTCCACAACATACAACCTTCTCAAACCCTTAAAAACCCTATCCTCCATATTACTAGCTTTGAAAATGAATAGCGAAATGAATCCCGGCCTGGAAGAGTATTTCAGATACCAATTTACAATTGCGGTCGGTAATCAGACCGATGGAAAAATGGTAGTATTGTATTTTGTAATGAGTAATTTTTTATTGTATGAAATGTGTTCAGCTATCTAACTCATAATTTTGGATGTGTAGCGTCTTCCAGCGAAGTACACAAGTTGGTTGGAGCAAACCGGTCTCGGGCTAGCAAATTCTGTCTATCTGAAGGACGACCATGGGAATCAATGGTGCGTTTATGTAAACAAAATAGATGACACCTACTACCTAGACGGAGGTTTGCAACAATTTTTGCGTGACAACAATCTTCGTCCCACAAATAAAGTTCATTTTATACCATCACCCATGAATGTATTAGATATTTTTGTTAAGGGAGGGCCCGGGATAGGTTACCTGAAGGGTGAATTATCGTATCCCTCAGACGGGGCATTTTTCCGGCAGAGTTTTCGAATAGACATTTACAAAACATATTTGGGACTTTCAAAACCGGTACGTTTTGTAATATTAAAATTTTTGTATTAAAATCGTTCAATTTACATTTATGTGTTGTAATGTTGTTTCAGTGTACAGTGGATATGTCCGCAATACATGCAATGGCGTGTTAGAATGCAGCTTGGAATCCCCGAAGTACTACACATGCGCAACCTTCACGGTAACAAATTGACACCTGCAAGTGACTAGAGGCAGAAGGTCGCGATCATTACTATTTTTTGGGGTGGGATGAGTTTGTTGTGTTTTCTAGATTACACCCGGGTGACCATGTAAAAATTCATCCAGCCCCTTACGATATCCTTGATTACAGGGCCGGGAATGATGATTTTTTCGATTTATTACGTCAACTTTAATAATTTGTATTTGAAATGTAAGATGTTCGATGAAATTGAGACCGGGAAAAATCGAGAACATTCACAACAATTTTATAAATTCTAAACTATTACAATTCGGAGAATTTAAATACAATTACTTGTGAAGGGGTGGGGGGTGGTTCTTTGAAGATGTGCTAACATGGGGGCAAGTCTTCGGTTGTGACCCAGACTCAGCTTACGAGTGGCCGCACTTCTTTTCCCTTTGAGTGCCCCTGTTCTCTGTGTCCATAGGCATTTGGTATCTCCGCCTTCGAGGTCGACCCACCTGCGTAGCTTTCATGTTAGGTGGGTGATATGTCAAATCAAAAGGGGGGGATCTCCAATGAACGGGATCAGGTACAGGATATAAAATAGACTTGTAAGTATTCCTATAATGTTCGAGAGAATAGACGAGGGGTGGATGAATCGAGAAGCATCCCTGCATTATCGATTTGGACACGGCAATGACATGGGAGCATGGAACCGAATAAGCGGCCCCACTTATCACAGCTACACCCTACGAACCGATAAGTTGACCGTGTACATTTTTCCACCTTGGCCGGGTCCTCTATGTCGGGACATGACCACTATAGATACCTTGGTCCATGTGGTGTCGGTTTACAAGAAGAGTTGCTTGCCTTTTCTTCGTACGCGAAATCTGCTCCCATATCCTCTTAGGGAAAGGCGTTTGACAACCATTTGCGTCTTGCTAGGGTGTTTGTCAAAATAATGTACAAGTTTAAAAAATATCATCTCCACGAGCGCTTTCAAAGGCAGCGCTCTAGACCGCTTTAGAACGCTATTAAGCGCCTCGACATGTTTGTAGTCATGCAACCGAAACGCATTCCCCCGTCGTATGCCAGAGTCCACAACTCTTTGGGTTGCTGCATTAACCGATTAAACGCATCCTCATCTTTTTTGTTTTATACGGTCTAGATAAAGATCGCACTTAACCTTTTTTCGGTTGGCTTGCGGCAATCCACACATAATCTTTCAATTCTTTGTTTTTTTGCATGAGTGTGGAAATTGGACATGTAATGCCTAAGGCGATGTCGGTGCTACTGCCTTTGGGGGGTTGCCATCCGGTGAGGGTTGCCACGGCACTAAGAATGCTCGGCATGACGATCGCTGATAAGACACACTTGAAGGTCTTTGACAACATGTTCCCTCAAGTGACTAAGGAACCACGTCCAAGTCAAAGATGATTCTGAATCGACCAACGCAAAAGCGAGGGGTAAAATCGGGTTGTTAGCATCCAGTGCTTGCAACCGGGAGAGTCCCTTTATAATTCCCCCCTAAGGTGTGTCCCATCAATTGAAATTATGGGCGGCACCACGGGTAACCGTCAACCAACGGTTGAAAAGTCCGAACAATGACTCGAACACCTTCGGCCCATTATCGGTTTCTCGAGGGTGGTAGAGAAATTTGACTATCATACCCGGGTTTGAATCTTTTAATGCCCGGATATAATGCTGCGATGCACTGAAAAGTTGAATGCCAAGTACCAAAAAGTGTTTCTATAGCGTTTACGCGGGCATACCAAGCTTTTCTATAGGTACAAGTCAAATTCATATCATTGGTACAAGCGATCCCTAATCAATTTAACGGATATTTCAGGGATCTGCTCGAACAAGGTGTAGAATTTTTACCCGATGTAGGTGGAGGACATGTTGCGTTTTTGTTACGGTCCATCAAGCAGCGATGGCCCACTGGTTAAGCTTTGTAACCTTCCACATTCCATCCACCCTCGCTATGATTTACGCGAGCGTACCAACTGCATCGGGCAAGTTCGGTTGAATTTCTACTGCACCCGTTGAACCATTGTTTGTTGCTCCTCTCTCTTTTCCATTCCCTTAATGCCACCTTGTCATGCCACACGTTCACAGCCAACATTGCCTCGCGTTTATCCTTGAATTGCATCCCCAAGCAAATTTCTGGAATATTGGGATTCCATGTTTTAATTTTTTGTCCACCGTATGTGATTCCAGGTACTGGTTCCATGGAACCCATATCATTCCAACAGGCAAAATTTGCATAGTTATTGTACGATGGAACATTCCATTCTGGAATGGCCGCAGCAGTAGTAGAGGGAGTCGGTTCAGGCTCTTGTGTCCCCTCTTCAGTCATTAGTCCACCGGTTTGTTGTTGGATTTCGGGGTTGGCATCTTCCGCTACACCCTGTGCGTCTTCCTCGACCCCGTCGTCCTCGTGGTCTCCGGCACTATCGTCGGCGAAGTCGTCTTCCGTTTCCGGAACGCCGTCAATGTCGGATATTGGACCCAAAGAATCCATGACCGAATTATCATTAGAGGGTTCGTAAGTAGACGGTGGGGGCATATTTGGTAATGGATTTGGCTCCGAAAAATATGGTTGCGGAACAAAATATGGCTCCGGTGCAAAATGTGTTGTCGGTATTACAAAGCTATCTGAATGTCTCTGCACAGGTTCGAACAGGGCACCAACATGAATCCCTTGGAGTTTGAAATCCGTTTGGATTCCCCACAAACTCTCTAAACCTTCTTCCTCATTAAGGTTTACAACATCGTACGCCACCATGTTGAACGTCGGCATGAAGAATGGACGGATCATTATTAGCCGAACATTGACAGTACAAAGCTCGACTCCTTTGCGGCGACATATTCTATGGCAAAGTTGTCTGAATGAAATCCTTTGTATAACTTCAAAACTTTTTTCGCAAGGGTCGGCGAAACGGGGGTAACCCCCATATTCGTAAACTATATTGTGGTCGAAATGTAAATACAATCTCATTGGACATTCGAGTGCCATTTTAAAGCAAAACGAAATAAGGGGTTGAGGAAATATGAGGGTGTTTAGACGAAATAATATGGAAAATGGTGTTTGGAGTATGAAGAATGGATGGGAGGGTATTAAATTTTATAGAGAATTTTGCAGCAAAAGGGCAAAACCACTGCCGGTTGATAACGGAAGTGGGACTTCCGTTATGGCTCCAAGACGGAAGTCCCACTTCCGTTATCAACCGGGACATGATTTTTCCCAAAAATTGTACTTTTGGTCCCCCGCGCAATTTGAGGACGGAATTGCCACTTCCGTCCTCAAATTGCAGGCTATTGTCACTTCTCACTTTTGCTTTATTGAATGAAAATGCCAAACGGTTTATTGCAGTTTGGTTCGCATTACTGACCAATTTTAGGAGACCTGACCAATTTCATAATAAATCGTTAACTAACACCTCAAAAACCTCTCCCCTTGTCCTACTAATTATTTCCATACGTGTTCATATTACAATAATAATTAGTTTCAATTATTTTTTAAATCTTGCTCATTTCGGAACTTTCAAAAATAAAATAACTGACAATTCCATTAACTTCATACAAATAAAATTACATCGAACATTAAAAAATACAAAGTTCAGGTTAGTCAAACCCTAAATATTTCGAAACTTAGCCTCAATCATTTTCCAAGTCAAATCTGTTGCTTGACGATGCATCGTACATCGTGTATTCGGGGGAGCCTCCAAAGTTACCTCTTCGGGGAGATGTTGAACATTGTCCGACTTCGTCCACAAATCCTCTTCCTTCGTACCCAAAAATATGGCAGAGAAGGATAAAGAAAACTTCGCCACTTCTTCTATACCGCTTAGCCCTTGGATTAGCCTAAATTAGAGTTATACAAAATAAACATTTAGTTATGAAAATATACGATTAATACGAGTGTATTATCATTACATGCAACTTACCATAACGTATTCCGCCCACTGGGCCTCAGCGACCGTCCCAAGTCAACAATGTTCGTCCTTCCGTCAGTACTTGAACCATGATTTGTGGGTGAGCGCTCGAAATCCCAAAACCACCTACGCAGTTTGCTAGGGAGCTGCGTCGATCATCGCAGCGTGAATTGTCCGCGGTCACGGAATTAATTCAGTAAACAATTTCATTGTAGCAATCAGACCAACGTTTTTCTCTGGGGTAACCCTGCATACTGAAATCATAACAAATTTCTATTAAAACCTCCTCGTATTCGACTGGCCATTCTCTAGTAAAATCAACATCCTTGTATTTTTGACGCATTTCTTTTTGCATAAATTTGGGAAAGTTGGCCATTAATTCTGATATGGTTTTTTTTAAAAAAAATTAAAATTTCAAAGCTAGTAATACGGAGGATAGGGTTTTTAAGGGTTTGAGAAGGTTTGAGATTTGTGGAGAGGTTTGGAGGGCTATTTATAGATGTGGTGAGAAATTGGACAAGTCTCCGAAAACCGGTCATAAATGCGCACGGAATTCACAAAACCGTTCAGACATATTTTTTGAGTCAAAAAAGCAAAAGTGAGAAGTGACTACACGCTGCAAATTTGCTGGAAGTTGAGGACGGAAGTGGCAATTCCGTCCTCAAAGTCACGGACAAAAGTTAGGGTAATAGTAGGGTTTTTGGGCAGGACCATAACGGAAGTCCGACTTCCGTCCCGGGTCCATAACGGAAGTGGGACTTCCGTTATGGACCCGGGACGGAAATCGGACTTCCGTTATGAACTGGCAGTGTGTTTGCCCAAAACACTTGGTTTTTTTTCCAGAGTTTTTATTTCAGAGGTGTTTGTATTATATATAAATAATATTTGCAAAACACAATACGTACTAAAAAATGAGCAATAAAATAAATAAATTGTATATTAATAAAAAACAAGCAACGAATTATCGTAATAATATTTTACAACGGAAAAATAAATAACATTCTACGTAACTACAATGAGCAGAAATGTAAACAACGTAAATGAAACCCTATCTACTGGCGACGAAGGTGTGTAAGGAACGGTGTGTTTCGGGGCCGGTCGCGAGAAGTAAAGGCTGCCATCTCTCACCCGTACTGGCGCTACCAAAATTGGTTGAGATGACTGCGCGCCTTCGTGGTCGATAAATATCCGCTCCTCGGGGTTTATCGGCAACGGAGTCTCGTCTGCCGTGGTCGGTGATGTGCGAGTCGATCGAAGGCGTCCCCTCCCGAGTAGAAGCCCAGTGCATGCGGATGTAGACGGCCCAGCACCAGGGATCCCCACCCGTCGAAAACTTCGGTGATAAAGTACCCGGGTGATGCAAATTGGTACTCAAAAGGGGGTGGGTACGTCGACTGATCGGGAAGCGTGTATGTGCTGGGAGCTCGTGCGGATCTGGGCGCCGGTGCAGCCGGCTCCGTGGGTCGCCACTGTGCTGTCGTAGTCGTCTCGCCGCTAAGTCCTCCCGCGTAGCATCCCGGGTTGCCTCCGCGTACCTTGCCTTCCTCTTTGAGACCGGGCTCGAGCAGGGTTCTCTCGGTTGCGTCACCGGTTCCAAAACCGCCGACTCGCCACATCCGCAGCCTCTCGATCTGCGCAGTCGGGGACTTCCCGGCCGCCACGAACGCCTCTTTGATTGTCTTTGAAGCCCAGGGAGACTAGGGACCTATAGTGGCCGATTGAGTTGGAAGCCGGCTTATCGAGCTCCGTTAGTATCGATCTGTTCGCATCCGCCCTGCAACATCAATTCTCGTGTCAGTATATTATAAACAAGGAAAAGCAATGTACACAAACAAAAATACAAAACTTACAATAATGTCCTCGGAAGGCGCGATGGGTTGAATGCCCATCGGGGAGTGGGACCGGCATCCTTGTTGCGTGGGTTTGTAAGGAGGTGCACGGTAATGAGATTGTACCAATCCATGTACTCACGGGTTGGTAAGATCACATTACAGTGGGACCCCAGGGACAGACGTTAGCTGAGCAATCTGTCGGGCATCCCACATGGCTATGTAGTCTTCGTGCTTCTTCGCCCACTTCATATTCGGCCCCGCCATGTGGGTGTGGAAGTCTACGCCCTCTGTCGTACCCTCCGCCACCGATGGGGCTGGTATCACTCTTTGGAACTCGAATTGCCTAGCAACCCGGTCCGGCATGTGAAACTCGACCAACTCGAAACACACGAGTGGCGTACGGGCCCGACGAGTGGATAGGGAATCCGTCATCGCGTGAGACCCGAGCAGCGATAACCCTGATCGAGTACGGCCTCCACATGAGCTGTAAAAAAACAATTGTACATTAGCGGGAATTAATTGCGCAAATAAAAACAAACACACAAAAATACGATAAACCTTACCCCCCGAGCGTCAGTCGATCGGTCAAGTCGGTCGCGAAACTCTGTCAGCTGAGATTTCGGCGCGTTCTTGAAACTCCGGGCGGTGTTCCAACGCGCCCTCGTACGCTCGGCCGTCTGCGGGAGGTTCATTCATAATCACTCCCGGTTCGCCGGCTGAGAAATGAAATGCGCTCCCACGCCCACAACCGGGTACAAACAAACACAGATTAATCATAAATTATTTAAAAATTATCGAGTAAACAATAAAAAAATATTCATTAACAATTACACAAACTCGGATCAACGAGCAACGACCCTGACTATGTCCTTAGAGTCGACTGTGCGAGAGATGCACGAGGTGGCGGTATAGGTAGGGACAGACGGCGGCCGGCCCTGAGAATGCTTGGTCATAGGGTGAGGTCCCCGTCGGCGATGACCAAGAGATAGCGCATGTTCCCTCGCGACCCGGACTTATCCGGGAAAAGGAAAGCTGCCATGCAGAGGAAAATCAGGGCCCGGGCCCGCTGGTCAACCGCGAGTTGCGTGGCATCCTCGGCTAGGGGCTCAGAAATGTGGGCGTACACCTCTGCAAGGTCGAGGGCGTTGCCCTTAATAGACCTGGTGGGGGGGCGGAAACCTAGGATATGGTGCACACGCTCAATCCACTGACCCTTGGACATGTTGTAGTCCTCGTCCCACGTCACCACGTGGCCCCCGGTGGGCGATCCCTAGGAGGCGACCCTCACGTCCCTCTAGGGGTGATGGTGACCTCACCGCACCGCAGATGGAATGAGTGCGTCTCGGGCCGCCACCGCTCTACTAATGCGGTGATCAGTGCGTGGTCTATCTTAATCTTACCTATCCGACAACAACCCCCGAAACCAAAATTGTCAATGAGATCTAGCACTCTCTGGTTGCCCTCGCGTTGGTATGCGTCAAAAAAATGCCCGTCATAGCTAATGACCTTCAAACCCTTGTCTAGGACTACATCCCCGCCCCAAATCCTAAGTGCTCTATGTGACGTGTGTTTGTTCAACACACTGGGATCGTACGGACCGGGCATAAGGTGGGCAGGAAAAGCCATCTGTAACAAAAACTGTGCGATTTTTGTCAATAATAAGCACAGCTTATTCTCAAAACTTGCAATTAAAATACGTAAGGATATCAAATTCACATAATTGCAATTCAAGTCCATAAGAATATCAAATTCACATAATTGCAACTACAATGCAATGCATAAGGATATCAAATTCACAAAATTGCAATTCTAGTCCATAAGAATATCAAATTCACATTATGCACTTACAATACATAAGGATATCACATTCACATAATTGCAATTCAAGTCCATAAGAATATCAAATTCACATAATTGCAACTACAATGCATAAGGATATCAAATTCACAAAATTGCACTTTTAGTCCATACGAATTTCAAATTCACATAATTGCAATTACAATACATAAGGATATCACATTCACAAAATTGCAATTTTAGTCCATAATAATTTCAAATTCACAAAATTGCAACTACAATGCATACGGATATCAAATTCACAAAATTGCACTTTCAGTCCATACGAATTTCAAATTCACATTATACACTTACAATACATAAGGATATCACATTGACAAAATTGCAATTCAAGTCCATAAAAATATCAAATTCACATAATAACAATTACAATATATAAGGATATCACATTCACAAAATTGCAATTTTAGTCCATAATAATTTCAAATTCACAAAATATACATACATATACAATTCGCAACAAAACATAAATATCAAAACTATACATACAAAATACATTATTGAAAAAAAAGTACACTTAAATAAAATACACTTAAATAAAATTAAAAAAAAATATACCTCCAAATTAAAATTTGGGAGAGAGAGATATTGGTGGTGGGGAGAGTGAGAGTGACGGTGGGAGGGAGGGACCCGGCGGCAGCGGCGGTGCAGCGGCAGATGGGAGGGAGCGGCGGCGGCAGCAGAGGGAGGGAGGGTGGGTTTTTTTTTGGAATATTACTCTTGCAAATCGCGGTGGGGGAAGAAGAAGGGGGTTTTTTTTAAAGCGGGAGACCATAACTGAAGTCCCACTTCGTTCAATAACGAAGTGGGACTTCCGTTATGGCCACGTGGCACGCTGCGCGTGGGGAAGCGCCACATCGGCCATAGCGGAAGTCCCACTCGTTATGGCCCGGGACGGAAGTGGGACTTCCGTTATGGACAAAAATGTTTGTCCCACTTTTCCGGGTGCCATGTTATGACTGATCTGGGAAAAACGGGCCAAGCCCATGCAAATCCCCTCGGCCTTAGTTCCATCTCTGTTGCCGTAGGGAACTTTTCCCTATTTTTTGTGACCCAAAATGATTGTTCTTCCATCCAAATAGAATAATTTTTTATTTATTCGTAATAAATAAGACATTTAATTTGAAACGAAAGTACATACATTTTTTAAAGATTCTTTTATAAAAAGGGGGAATTTTATTATTGGGAGGAGAGGTCAAATTCTGATAATGTAATTTGCAAATTCATACTTGTAAGAATGTTTTCTAATATGTCTCCAAAGACTATACTGCATATGCTGGGTCATCATATTGTACCTTTAAAACGTATAATATTTATTGATTATTCTCACTTAGGGAAAAAAAAACTTATTGGTTATTCTTTCTTTATTTTCATTTAATTTGGTCATGTACTTCGCTGTGTAGACAATATGGTTGAACATTTAGAAGTTAAGCGTCTTATCACTTAAATTATTTTTCTTTGTCACGAGATATGATTTTGTTTTGTCTGAGTCATGTACTTTTTTTTGGGTTGTACTGTCCTTTTTTTTTTTTCTAATGTACCATCCTTTTGTCAATCTTCTGTTTCGAAAAATTTAGATAGATTAATTAATATACTCTTCATCTTACCAAAAAAAAAAAAAAAAAACATTCCATCAAAGAAAAAAAAGAAAAGAAAAGAATAAGACGGTAGCTAGTCATACAAATGCTTGTTTAACTATTATAATAATTTATGGGAATCGGGTAGCCCAAGTGGTAAGGCTACCCGAACACGGGGCGGAGGTCCCGTGTTCGATTCCTATATCTCCCCATAATGGGGCAAATAATTCTCCTCCTTATGAGGGCTTATCTTCCCTCCCCAGGCATGCGGGGCATGCTTCAATCTTCCCTATCTAGGGTACTCTCCGCTCTTCCCCTTCGTGGGCAATCGCCTTCGGGCGCTCAAAAAAAAAAAAAAAAAACTATTATAATTTAGTTCAAATCCAAAGTTTAAGTTCATAATCTCTTTGAGATATTATACATTATTTTTTTCCTCAAAGAGGGAGGCGGCCTCATTGGAGGAGGAGTTCAAGAAGGACAAAATTTATTAAACCCCACGTAAGAGGTGGGTATCGAACCCGCAACCTCACGGTCGTGGGCAGTGTCATTCCTTTTAGCTTATTGTCCAATATCTTATAGCTTCATTTTAATTGCATTAAAAACCGTGATCTAATTAGAAAATATTCATGATTTACAACAATAATTCCTCTAAAAATGAGGTAAAAATACAAGATCTTAGATTTTGAGACACAAAAAACAAAGTAGTACTGCATTGACTTGGAAAATCACAAGAGACTAGGGTTACAATTACATAGAAATAAAACATCATAGACTAAGGTTAATTAAGGATCCTAATGGAGTCCTAGAATACCAACATAATTAAAATGTAAGTACTAAACAATAATAACATATAAATGCATGCAGGATCCGTCACACAAGGGCATCTATACCTTTGAATTTTCCCAAATCTAGGGAATTATCTTGCCACCACCAATCCCACCCCCAATTCCAACACCGCCAGCTCCTCCTAAGCCACCTAGTCCTCCGGCACCGCCGGCGCCACCAAGTCCACCAAGCCCTCCAAGTCCTCCAACACCACCAACTCCGCCGCCAACACCAGCCCATCCACCAATTCCACCATACGTAATAAAATTCTTCTTATCCTTTACACCACCAGTTGGTCCAGCTGCATTTGCTAAATTCACACTATTTTCAGTTTTTACCTCACTACCCTTACTAGTAGTAGTAGTCTCACTAGGAATGTTTCTTGCAATTGCATGTACTAGAACTAGTGCAAGTACAAACATGACCAAAATACCCTTTGCCATCTCTCTCCTAATTTATTTATTTTTACTCACTCAAGAAGAAGAAAAAAACACAGGCACACACTAGTGAAAGATGAAATGGGGTGATTTTTGCATGGGAAGAAAAATGGTGGTATTTATAGTAGGGAGATAAGGTGGAGTTATGGGGGACAGTTGCAGGAATTGAAGTACTATAGTAAATGATTTTGCATTAAAATGAGACTGCAAAACCTCGAGAGTAGCATATGCATGATCTGTTAAGGGGCATCAGAGTTAGGTGGATCAAAGGAGAGAGTATTTAGTTTGTAATATTGTTATGAGTGAATTACTCTAATTGAACTTTAACAATTTTTACTTTTTTTCTAACAAATTTTATTTTTATACATTTATGAACGTAAATAATTTACGGGATACCCGATATAGAAAAATGAATACATTCCGGGTAAAAAAAAGTCACAGTGATTGCCATTTGGATAAGGGTAAACTTGTCGTTTAAACAATTCATTTCAACCCACATGACCCGGCCCGGCCCGGTTCAGCTTTACCCGGCTTAGTTTGTAATATTCATTT
This sequence comes from Vinca minor, assembly GCA_026122235.1. NCBI lineage: Eukaryota > Viridiplantae > Streptophyta > Magnoliopsida > Gentianales > Apocynaceae > Vinca > Vinca minor. The sequence continues at coordinate 9,271,851 of JAOCZM010000192.1, forward strand.
CAACTCTGCAAAGATGGTTCACATTTCCTTTTCAATCAGTCCCCAAATTAATTGTCCACTTTCATATAATTTTTTTTAAAGGGCTTTAACCCCGAAGGGAAAGCCCTTCCAAAAATTCTTCAATAGCACTTGAGACTAGTACTTGTGAAACGGGTCGGCCCGGTCCGCGGCGGGCCGGCCCGTGCGGGCTCAAGTCAAAACGGGGCGGGGCGGGCCTAATTTTTGCGGATCAATGAAACGTATGCCCATACCCGCACCGCCCAAGGCCCGCAGGCCCACTCAATTTTTTTTTTTTTTTTGTTAAATAAAGATTTACCCATTAATAATAAAATAGTTAAGGTCATGTATACTTTTATTTTATTATGTATACTTTTTTTATTACCATCAAGCGAGTAGGAAATATGTTAATATATACCATATTATATATAATATATATACTATTCCAAAAAATATTATATATAATATGTATACTTTTATTTTTACCATCAAGCGAGTAGGAAATATGTTAATATATACCATATTATATATAATATATATACTATTCCAAAAAATATTATATATAATATGTATACTTTTATTTTTACCATCAAGCGAGTAGGAAATATGTTAATATATACCATATTATATATAATATATATACTATTCCAAAAAATATTATATATAATATGTATACTTTTATTTTTACCATCAAGCGAGTAGGAAATATGCTAGTATATACCATATTATATATAATATATATACTTTTCCCAAAAATATCATATATAATATGTATTTTTTTTTTTAAAAAATGAAAAAGTCCGCGGGCTAAACGAGCGCGGGCTTTTTGCGGATCAATATTTCCTAAGTCCATACCCGGTCGACGGCGGGGCGGGCCGGTCCGCGGGCTTCGGCCCACTTTGACGGGGCTTTGCATGGGCCTGGCCCAGTTTTTCTCAATCGGTCATGACATGGCACCCAAATTTGTGGGACAAACATTTTGCCACGTCGGTCATGACATGGCCCGAGGCCAAGACGGAAGTGGGACTTCCGTCTTGGTTGACGTGGCAGCCACCGAAGCCTTTTTTGCCACGTTTCCGTCTTGGCCTCGGGAAGGAAGTGACTTCCGTCCTCCACCACCCGAGACTCAAGACAAACAATTGCAATCCCCTCTTTTTCCATTAAGGCAGAAAAATTCGTTTTCGTTGGAATAGTTGAATATTTTTAGCATAATACTAACAAAATTAAGTGTAAAATAAAACTGTTGACGAAACGGACTTCAATAATAAGAATATGGCAGAAAAAATAATGGAATCGTGTATTAAATAAATAAAACTTTTTGTATAAAAAATTGGACGAATATAACGAATGTATTAAATACAAAGCAAAAACTTTCTACGGCTGCGAAGGGGTGAATATGCGGGTCCTCCACGGGTTAGTCCGGAGATAGTAGGTGTCACCGACCCTGGTTCGCACCGCACTACCATGCTCCGTCTCGATGAATTCTGCACCGTCGTGGTCGATTCGTATCGTCTCCTCCGGGGAGTCTGGCTGGTTCTACGGTGTCTGCTGCAGTGTGTGTGTTTGGTCCAGGTCCTGACTGTACGAGGGAGTTGCAGCAAAATACATGTCTCGCTGTCCCGACGACGAAGTCCCCGCACCAGGATGGCCCCCCGTTTGAAAACCGGGAGAAGTAGTGACTTGGCTGGAGAATTGGTATTGAAATTGAAGGGGTACATCGAGCTGAGTCCCGTACTGAGCAGTAGACTAAGTCGGTTGCTCCTGCGCCTGGGACGGACCAGCCTCACCGCCACGCTGCCTCTGGCGCCGCGCTGCAAAGTGCTCCTGCGTTGCCTTTCGATTTCGACGAGTACCCTGCCTCCCAACCTCAGCCCTACTAGCAACACGCTCACTCGGCTGTGTGGAAGGTTGCAGAACGGCAGCATCTACAACATCAGCGGCCCGTGATCGGCATGACACTGACTTTCCTGCAGCGGTGAAGGCATCCTTAATCGTTTTGGCGGCCAGGTGATGAGTGACTTGTAATCCTCATTTGTTCGAGTGGCAGGCATCTCGAACTCTTCCAACATCACCCTGGACGACTCCTCCGCATGATGAATATTAAATTTAGCAAATTCAAAAATTTAATATGAACAAAGGAATAAGTATACGAATAAAAACTTACCAAAATGTCCTCAGCTGTAGTGGTGGGTTGAATTCCCATCGCGAGTGGCCTCGGGTCCTGATTTTGGGGGTTTGTTATGCGGTGGACCGTAATACGATTGTACCAATCCATGTACTCGGGGGTTGGTGTAATCACATTACCAATGGCGGGAGCAGTGGCCTCGGTGCATCGAGCGTTGGGACCACATAGTTATGTAACCCGGAGTGGACGGTCTCCCATTTGTTTGTGGCTGACGCCGTCACCGTGTGGAGGTCTCGACCCTCATCTGTGCCCTCCGTTCCTGCCGGGATTGGTACCACCTGGTGGAAGCCAAATTGACGCATTACCCTGTCGGGCAGGTGGTACTCAACCATCTCGAAGCAGATGAGTAGCGTACGGGATCGACACGTCTTAAAGAAGTCAAAATCCTGAGCCACCCTATTTGCATATACCCCATCTGGGTACGGCCTCCACATGAACTGTAAAAAAAAAAAAATTAATTGTTACTTTACTGTCAAACAAATAATTTAACGGAAAAACAAAAACATGAACAATGAAATTGACTCAACCCCCTTGGTCTCGGTCATCAAATCGAGCTGCTCGCGAAACACCAACAGCTGCGATTTCGGAGTGTTGCGAAAACTCCGGGGGGCATTCCACCTAGCCCCGTGCGCTCTCCCGTCGGCTGGGATCTCATCGGGAATGTCGCCTCGGTTCTCCGGGCGGAGAAATGTAATACGCTCCCACGCCCACAGCTGGTCAATACAAACAAACTCGATTATTAAATATTTAAATCACATAATCACATTTAAATTTAAAGGCATCTATACAAACTCGAATAAGCAAGCAACACCCGCTAATGTCCTTGGAATCGACCCATGCACGAGATGCACATCTGCCGGTACAAATGCGCGAGAACACCGCTGGCCCAGGAATGCGTGCGATGCTCTAGGGGACCGTCAAGGATTAGAAGATATCGCATGTTGGCCCGGGACCCCGACTTATCGGGCAAAAGAAAAGTACCCAGCAGGATGAAGATCAATGCCCTAGCCCTCTGTTGTACCTGGCCGTTCGTAGCATCATTTCCTAAGGGCTCACTAATATGGGCATACACCTCTACCAGCTGCAAAGTCTTCCTCCTGATTGCAGCCTCACTGGGTCTAAATCCTAAAAGATTGTAGATGTGATCAACCCATTGACTCTTGGTGTAATTGTAGCTGTGACTCAACGACACTACCTGGCCCCTAGTGGGTAGTCCTAGAAGACAGCCTACGTCCTCTAGTGTGATGGTCGCCTCACCGCAACGGAGGTGGAACGTGTGGGTCTCCGGGCGCCACCGCTCAACTAATGCGATCACGAGGGCGTGATCTACATTCATTTTACCTAACCTACAGAGAACCTCCTAAACCTACACGGTCTATTAGGTCTATTACCCTAGGGTTGGTTTCTCTCATGTAGGCGGCGTAAAAGTTCCCCTGAACTTTTAATAACCTTTAAAGGTTCGTTCATTGTCGCATCTCCCTAGCTGATTCTTAAGGATCGGGCTAAAGATGAGCGAGTACGGACATCTATACAAAAAAATAATATACATAAATCACAAATATCGAAAATATCAACAAATATATTAGTAAATCGATTCACAAATCCCAAATTACCAAAAAAGAAATTTCAATTGTTCTGCAATACCCTAAAATCACAAATGCTATAAATTTCATTTCGCACATTCACAACATATCTGTTGACATTTTCACAAGTCTACATGCATACATACACAAATTATCTAATTAAAAAAAAAAACCCTAAATTCAAGATAGACGCAATTCACAAAACCCCTAATTTATAATTTACCCTAATTTCAAAATTTTCATAGTTTCAAAAATTACCCTAATTTCAAAATTCCCCTAAATTCCAAATTACCATAATTTCAAAATACCTCTAATTCCAAAATTACCCCAAGTTCAAATTTATTTCAAAATTACCCAACAATCGAAAATACAAAAAAATCACAACAGTAATATATAATTGATAATATCAACAATTTGGTATCAAAATTCATAAACAATGTTCTATTGTAAAGTTTAATTTTTAGGAAAAAAAAAATTGAAATCCAATTCGAATTATACCTTCAATTTGAGAGGGGATGCAATGAAATTGGCGAGGGCAGCGGCGGGCAGCAGCGGCGAGTGGTGGTGGGGGAGTTCGGCAGAGTGTGGGGGGGTGGGTGGGGAGAGGGGGTTGGGATGGAGGACTGTTAAAAAATAAAAAGTTGGGGTAAAAATCGCGATAGGGAAGGAAAAGGGTTAAAAACGCGGCGGTGGAGACTTCCGTCTTGGCCTCAGGCCTTGCCAAAAATGTTTGTCCCGCAGATTTGGGTGCCATGTCATGACCGATTGAGAAAAACTGGGTCAGGCCCATGCAAAGCCCCACTTTGGCAGCACTAACTGAGACAAGCCCAGACCAAAGAGGGGATTTAGAAATAGTTTTCAACCAGCAATAGACGCGTCTCAGTTGGGACCTCACTAGCTGCGTCATTAGCCCAAGCGCAAAGATTCCACTTTCTAGATAAATGACTCATTAATGATTGTTTTTCTAATCTTACGCCTTGCTTTGAATGTTGGAGAGAGAAAATAAGGTATAATTAAATAGGGTCATGTTTGACATTTTATCATATTCTATTATATAATTTGATGAAACCTTAATATCCGTGTAAAATGAAACGGGGAGATAATTTATGACGGAGGGAGTAGTAGTAATGTTTTGCAAGTTATTTGAAGACCCAAACAAACCACCTAAATTTCTTTTTTTCTTTAATTTTTGGGGATGCAAAAGGAAAATAAACGAACCTGTATTATATATATATATATATGTGTGTGTGTGTGTGTGTGTGTGTGTGTGTGTGCAGATATTATTCGATTATTGCACTTGAGATCATAAGAGTACATTAACCACATACATGGTGATGATTGTCCATTTCGCATATCAACCCTGAAACACATTGTTCCAAACATATGACTTCTCCCATTATAACATAAATGATCACTTGATTAAAATTAGAAATGAACTTTGGACATCAAAATGGTTTATTGTATGATGTTTAAGTAACAAGAGTAGTTAGTCTAATGATTGAATACATAATTCACATTTATTTTAAGAGATTAAAACTTTCGCAATCTGAAAAAGGCAAACAAATTATGAGAACAAGATTGTTCTTGCCATGGAATATAGGAGTTCAACCCAAACACGTGTATATATGCTAGATGAATTTCTTTATTTCAGAACTGGTAAATAATCTGTATCTGTCTCGTACTCATTCATTTGCCCAACCAATTATAATTCACTATGTGTATATATAATTTTAAAAAGTGATCACATTACGAGTTTTTATTGGTTGGGCACAAAAATAAGTACACATACGGATAAAGATGATTTTCACCCTTCAGAACTATAGGTATCTTTAGGAATTATCTTCGTTTTCTCTATCCGAAGTAAGGTGAAAAGAAAAAAAACATAAACAAAGTACTTCATTTAGAAAGAGGAAAAGTAACTTAGGACAGAACAAACTAGAAATCAAGACGATACAATTATGTTGAGATGGAATGAGTATCTATATTCTCCTTTAATATTATATGATCCACTTATAAAACAAGAAAAAAAAACATATTTAAATCCATGTTTGAGAGTTTAGATTAAGAACCCAAAACCAAAAAAAAAAAATTGGGAAACCAATTTTGGAGGTATTCCTAGCACGGTTTTGAAACCCAACTGAACATTGACCCAGAAAAATTATTGGGTTACGGGTTATTGGTTAGATTGGTAAATGAACTATCATCGATTCGTTCATCTATCCAGTGATGTCTTAAATATTATAAATAAATAATATATAATATATAATTATTATTTAAAATGAAGTACAAATTTAAAGTCTAAAACATCCCATTAATATAAATTTGAAAATTAACAAAATATTATTTGAATTCATTTACACACAAACTATGCTACAATATTTAAATATACTTACTGATTACGAAAAAAGAGAGAAACTTGTATGGAACTACAAAGAAAAAGTCAATCCCAATCCAACCTCCACACTCCAAGCAATAACAATATTTGTTTAAAAATTCAAAATACTTCGCAAATTTTATGTATTTAGATTTGCTAGTTTGAATTTCATAATTTTAGTTTGAGAGCTGAGACTGAGAGAGCTTCTTATTCTTTACCTAAAACGAATATACTCAATAGAATTGAGGGTGAATTGTACATTGGTTTTTGTTTAAGATGCAATTTTTTCTTTTTCTTAAATGGAGCATATGAAACATGGACGGTTCTAATAAACCTGTTCCTATTTTTGAGTTCGACGATGTGACCATCGGATTTTACTGAGTTGAACAAAAGAAGGCAATTTTTTAATCCTACTGACTTTGGTTACAAACAGGACCGCATAGCAGGCTAAGCGACGGTCCGACTATTCCGACCAATCGTGCCGGGCTGGATTTTAAAACATGATCACTAGTAATTGTCCCTATGCTGTTGCCCAACGTTGTTCTCATTTAGTAACATAATTTGCATGGTGATTTGTTTTTTTAATACCAGTGTTCGGGTATTGGATCTAAGTAATTCAATTAGAATTTTGCAAAACAAACTTATAAAGCATGACACATAATTAGATATGCATTATGAATAATTCGAACTCGCAATTTTACATTTGGCATGCTCTAAATAATCGAAAGTGAGGTGAGCTAATTTGAGAACACAACTCTTTTGATACACTCTCTACTACACTAATGAAACCAGTCCAGCTCCTATGCGGAACAGGAAAAATTCCGCACCGTGCGAAAAAATTTGGGCTGTTGGATGATAATTTTAACGGCCCATCTTTGGAGAGAGAAAAGTTGCAGCTGGACTTAAAAAATTAAAAAATAAAAACTTTTCTCTCCAAATTTGGACCATTCAAAACTATCATTCGAAGGCCTAGATTGTTCCGTACGGTGCGAAACTTTTCCTGTTCTGCATAGGAGCCGGAGTGCAATGAAACTATCTACATGTATTAATATCATTGGTACATTGAATTTAAAGACTTAAACCAATCATATCAAACTATATATAATAATATTATTCTGGTAGTGGAAAGGATAATATAAATCCAGCCTGAATCCTATGCGAAATAGATAAAATTCAGTATGTGCGAAACGCTTCAGTATAAATATCTTTAGACACAAAATCAGGACATATGTCCTTAAAAACACGACATGTATTGTAAAATTGAGATAGATGTCCGTTTTAAATCAATTTTAACTGTCAAAATTTCAATGCGACGGAAAAGATTAAATCTTGCACTTACAAAATTTAACTCTGTTTCGCATTGGGGTCGCAACTATACAAAGAGTGCTAGAAAACTCGGAGTCCGAATTTGACAAATACAACACTACCACTTGTCATTTGCATGGGGATTTTGACTCAACAAAAAATTGTAGTAATTGAACCTAGGGAACCGCAGATACCAAAGTCGTATCCCTCCACGGTATCTCAGAGAAAAAGAAAAAGCAGAAAGGGAAGTAATGGGGAGTAGCAAACCATAAAACCAGTCTGATAATAGAGCAGTCTCTACATAGCAGCCCGGCTCCTGTGCGGAACGGCCAAAGTTCCGCACGTGCGGAACACGTTGGGAGCCGTTGATTTCATTTTTAAAATGGATCGACGGCTATGATTTAAAAGAGGGTTAAAATGGTACGTATGTAATTCCACAAATAAATAATAATAATAACAACAAAAAGTAACATGTAACCGTCACATCGATTGGGTTACCGAAGAGAGAGAAAAGTTGCGGCTGAAAAGTCAAAGGTACATTTCTTACAAGAACACACAGTCCGGCTCCTATGCGGAACAGCTTTTTTTCCGCACGTGCGGAACAATCCCAGATCTGGAGAGAGAAAAGTTGCGGCTGACTTAAAAAATAAAAATAAAAAAAACTTTTCTCTCTCCGGATCCGAGCTAGTTAAAAAATCTCATCCGACCCAGTCGAGATGGTGTCCCTGCATGATCCCGCACCAAAGTCGCTCACGCATAGGAGTCGGGAGCAAGAACACATGTTCTTGTATATTGAGGGAGAGAAAAGTTGCTGGGTGAAAAGTAACTTTTCTCTCTCCTCAATATACAAGAACATGTGTTCTCTAACGAATAACATGTGTTTCTCTTAAGAAGAACATGTGTTCTTTGTAGAAATGTACCTTTAACTTTTCAGTATGCAATTTTTCTCTCTCCTCAATACTCCTCAATATACAAGAACATGCGTTATTATAGAAATGTAAAAATACCTAAATACCCCTTTTTTGATACAGTAGTTGGATCAAAAAGTACAAAATCCAACTACTGATGACTTGTCCCGCACGTACGGAATTTAGAGTGCATCGACGATAGGAGCCGTGATCTCTACATAGCGAGTAGTATTAGTAGTACTTGGTCCGCCAGTAGCGACTTACTTGGTTTTGGGATGGTAGATTGTACGAGAAAGACGCGAAATTAATTTTTAACAGTGCAGATGTGGAAGTTTCAATCATTCGATATGGATGCTGACTTTCGTGGTGAGGGTAAAATAGGTCCCTTCTGCCTAGTCGGGCCGCTGGGTCATCTAAATTAAATGACATCCTCCAAATTTGTTGACTCGAAAAAGAATACATCCAACTCCCTCTGCTGCTTCATAAAGGATACACATGTTTATCATGTCGATAAAAAATATGACAACATGCATGCGGTCAGGGGAGAGGTAGTATGGTCATGGAACTTTCGGGATTAAAATGTAATATAATGTTTTAGAGGGGCCAACTTAATAATTCATTAATTTTATAGAGTAAATAGTTATTTATATTACTAAACTATTTATGTTTCATTGTTTGGGCACTAAGCTATTTTATTTTTGCTTATTGTATCACCTTAATATTTAGGTGTGTCTGAAAATAAACTGTCATCACTTTTTATGGTGGTTTCCAGTCAAATTAGACATGTGACGGGCATATGACCAATAATCCAAGGCAAAAATGGAAGAACACGTGAACCTCACTCCGCATAAAGTCTTTACTTTTTATTGTTTGAACCCTGAAAATTAAAGAGAGAATTATTTTGGCCCACTGATATTTTGACACACTAACTTTCATTTTTGCTCATGGATTATTGGCAACATACCCGACACGTGTCTAATTTGGACGGAAACCACCATAAAAAATTGTGGCGCTTTATTTCAGCCACACGTAGATACTAGGGTGATATATATAATTAACTGAAAAAATAGTTGAGTGCCCAAAAAAGTAAAACATTAATAGTTTAGTGACATAAGTACATATTTACTCTAATTTTATAATCCTATAATAAATTCAAGTATCAACTTTTTGTCTCGTTCGGTGTTTCATTTCATCTCCACTAATAAGGAATTGACATGTGTTAATTTTATAATTAAAAAATTTTTAACCTAAAAAAAATAGTAAAACCCGTAGGGGTGAAATGAACTCGTCAAATCATCTATTTGTGAGGATATAGAACATGACACAAACTACATATAGAAATTTTTTTGCCTATAAATTCTATTTTCATAAAAAAGAGGGGTGCTGCTGCGAAGCTCCGCAAGGTCAATAAACATCCGCCCTTACACAAGGTTAGTTTAAGATTATAAATTAGGTATACGATTCACTAAAATAAGGAAACTGGTCTTCGGCTCAACTGGAACCATAATTTCAAGATCAAAATAGGGTAGAATTGTACATAAAAAAAGGTAAAAAAAATTTCACATTTTGCAACCTTTAAATTTTGGATCAAATGGGGGTAGAATTGTACATAAAAACTCATTTTGCTACCTTTTCGTACAAAAGTTTTCTTTACTAAATTATTACTCGCTTCGTTCTCAATTATTTTCTCATAAATATACTTTATTAATTTTTAATTATATGTCACTTTAAGAAACTTAATAGAGTATTAAATATATTTTTTTCAAATTTATCCTTATTTTTTATGAATTTAGTCAACAACAATTTTTATTTCCGTATTAAATCACGAATAATTTAACTTGAGTCATATGAGACATTGTCCCTTAATGATCCTTTGGGCAGTTAAAATGTCACAAGTTAAGATAGACAAAGATTATATATTATGAATTGAGTTTGTGGATTATATACGATTTCTTAAATAATTCCAACTTCTATGAAGTACTCTCTCGTTACTAAATTATTTTTTCACATTTTTTTTTTTGAAAATCTCTATTTAACTATCCACTTTCTAAATAAATAATTTATTAATGATGGTTTTCTAATCTTACCCATTGCATTGAATATTGAAAGAAAAGTAGAGAGAGAAATTAAGTTAGAATTAAATTGAGAGTTAAATTAAATACGGTCATAGAAATCAAATAGCCAAATGGGTAAGGCTATTCTCCCTTGGGCCATAGGTCCAGGGTTCGATTCTTGTATCTCCCCTTCATGGGGCAATAATATCTCCTCCTCTGGTGAGGCTATAACTACTACTCCTTGCTCGGTGAGGCTTCTCCTCCTCCTCTGGGTGAGGTTAAATATATATATATATATATATATATATATATATATATATATATATATATATATATATATATTAAATACGGTCATTTTTACATTTTACTAAAGTTTGATGAAACATTAATTTTCGTGCAAAATATAAAGTGGACAAATAATTTGGTACGGAAGGAATATACTTCATCTGTCCCAAATTATCTGTTCACTTTGACAAATGCACAGGTATTAAAATTTTGTTGATTTTGATGGTAAAGTATAAGCAAATATCCCTCATTAATTTTATTAATCTCATTTAAAATTTATGTCTTTCTCTCTTCTTCCTCTCACACAACATCCAACCACATCTTAAATATGTGTTGGAAAGTGATAATTTTAATTAACTAAGAGTATTCACTGAGGAGTTGGAAGAAGGGTAAAATTGAAAAAATTGTTATTAATACATACTTTATTTAGAAAGTGGACATATAATTTGGGACAAATAAAAAAGAAAATATGGACAATTAATTTAGGACAGAGTGAGTAACACACTATGGCAAAATTGGGCTTTGGTGGCACTTAGCTTGTGGCACTTATGATATATGTCATTCATTTACGGCATTTATATAAAAATGTCATAGTTTTGTGGCACTTTATAATAAGTGTTACAAAATTTATGGCATTTTTTCAATTGCCTCATGAAGTGCCACATAATTATGGCAATTTTGAGAAAATGTCACATTTTCGTGGCATTTTTTAAACAAGTGCCACAAAATATTGTGGCATTTGTTCAATTGCCACATAAAGTGCCACAAAATATATGGCATTTTTTTCAATTACCCCATGAAGTGCCACATAATTATGGCAATTTTGGGAAAACGTCACATTTTCGTGGCACTTTTTAAAAGTACCACAAAACATTGTGGCATTTGTTCAATTGCCACATATAGTGCCACAAAATTTATGACAATCTATCAAAATTTCATATATGGTAAAATTTATGACTAATCTAGGAAAATTTGCGCCCCAGGTCCAAAAACAATTTACCTTTTTGACGTTAGGTCCAAAAACAATGTTTTCACACTGGTCAATCCAAAAACAATTTATAATTGGTGGTTTCTATCCTTCCGTCAAAAAGTGGCCTGGTCAACTGTCAATTTAAATTTTGAAGTTAGTCAACTCTTTTAGTCTGAGGGGTATTTTTGGAAATTTGTAATGATAGACCCGGACCCATTTTAAACCCATTAAATACCCACACCCGACCCGACCCATTTTGACTCAGGCCGAACACGAAGTGTGCCAAAATCCTCTCGAACAACCAAAAAAGACTGCGATTTTTGGTATAACTTGATGATTTGGAAGCTCTCATCGTGTATTTAACTTCTTTATGATGTTGGGATGGAGTTACATATGTCGATTTTGGAGGTTTCTGCTGGGTTTTTTCGATTTTAGAACAGAAAATAAGAATTTGCTTGGTTTTACGCGTAATCGTGCCTCGTGCACAATTTTTGCGATTTCCGTTGATTCGGCAAGAGATTGTTGCTCAAACTTTACAGAAAGATTCCTACTTTAACCGTGATTTTATGGTGTGTAGAGACTGGGCTTTCTCTTTGAAGTTCTCGGTTTTGCGACTATTTTTTCAGGGCGATTTGTTGTTCTTCGGTTTTAGGCAATTTTTGGTTGATCCATTATGAGTTTGAGGCTCAAACTTCGCAGTTAGATTCGTCTTTTAACTGTGAATCTTAACTTATAAATGGATTTGGGTGTTTTGAGCTGTAGCGTTTGGGTTATTTTGTGGAAAACCATCTGTTTTTCGGAGTGGTTTAATGGCGATTTGGTGTTTTTCGATTGGAGAAACATTCTTCTTATGGAAGCTTGAACATTGCTTTGTCTAAGAATGTTCAAGAAGCATCTTAGTTGATTATGGAAGATTTCTTGGTGTTCTTGCTGGTGTTCTTCACGAAAATGATGAAATTTTGGTGTTACCGAGGACGAGGATACTGTAGCCTATATACTTACGGATTTCTGCATCGGAAGACTTGGATGGCGGAGGTGGAGAAGAAGAGAAGCGGCGGAGGATTTCAGTCGTTGATGATTTTCCGGCGGAGTGGCGGTGCTGTTGGTAGAGGAGATATTTCCAGGCGACTTTTGGTTGTTCCAAGAGGATTTTGGCACACTTCTGTGTTCGGGTCGGGTCAAAGTGGGTCGGGTCGGGTGTGGGTATTTAATGGGCTTAAAATGGGTCCGGGTCTATCATTACAAATTTCCAAAAATACCCCTCAGACTAAAAGAGTTGACTAACTTCAAAATTTAAATTGACAGTTGACCGAGCCACTTTTTGACGGAAGGATAGAAACCACCAATTATAAATTGTTTTTGGATTGACCAGAGTGTGAAAACATTGTTTTTGGACCTAACGTCAAAAAAGGTAAATTGTTTTTTGGACTCGGGGAGCAAATTTTCCGACTAATCTATCAAAATTTAAACTACCTTAAAATTTGTGGCACGTAATGTACCACATAATATTCCATAAGATAATTAACCATTTAATTTCATAAAGATATGAAACATTATAAATGAAATTTATATTAAAAGTAATTTAAAGAAAAAAATATTGATATTACTATTTGAGTGTTTCAATTTTAAAAGTTAATAAGATATATTTTATTAATGATAATAAATAATTATAATTAATTGACTATGAAATTAATTAATTTTTTTTCATTTTAAAATTATTAAACAAAATATTTTAGATGAAATACAAAAAAAAACTCACATTGCACGAAATTTTATATATTCTATATTATACATTTCTTATATCAATTTTATTACATTTTCAAGTTTTACAAAAGAAATGGAAAATATTTAGTTATTGAATTCATGTCATCCAATTTTAAAAATATTATATTAACAATAATATATATAACTAAAAAATATAATAAATAAACTTATTAGTTTATAACTTATTTTATAATTCGTATGATGTGAAGATTAAAATTTGTATCTAGTTTTCATTTAGTATTTTATTTCTACTTAAATTTTTTTTTTTAAAAAAATAGTTTTATTTCTAATTGGTTGTTGTTAATATACATTAATAAATATAAATATCAAAATTAAAAGTAATTAAATAAAATGTATTATTATGTTATATAAACAAATTTGGTTAAAATTAAAACAAAAGTCATTGTGGTTCATTGGTTATAGCGTTTGTGTTTGCAGTGAGAGGTTAAGTGTTCGAATCCTGTCAAACGCAAATATTAAATTATAGATAATGTGTGACTATGGATAAGGCTTAAGGATCCTCTTGTTATTTTATTTTCTTTATAAATAATTTTTTTTATTTTTTATTTAAAAAGCAGTAGAATTATTTTCGCGGCATTTACCAAAAAGTGCCGTAAAATATGTCATATTTTCAATGTGTTTGTGGCATTTAAAAAGTGCCACAAATTGTGCCATCAACTTATTTATGGCACTTAATTAGTGCCACGGAAAAAGCAACACCACTTGTGGGGGCACTTTCAAAAAGTGTCGCACAAGTGCTACAAAAGTAGTTTTATGGCACTTAAACAACTTTTCGTGGCATTTATCCAGTCCCACCAAAAGCCAAATATGCCATAGTGACATTTTAAAATTTGTGATCCGAATCCATTATTACCTTATGGTTTATAGAGAGAAGTGGAGAAAGATTCAACAAGTTCTTGAAAGTATGTCCATCGAGATTAGAGACTTCAGAGCTCCAATGGCTAACCCGACATTATGGTCATTCTACCATTGGTTGAAGCTTCAAGGTGGTCGCTTGAGGTTATTAATTTCTTGGCGCAATTCTAAAGTAGAGCTATAAATTAAATCAGTCTCGTTTGAAATTTGAGTCAAGATTGAATAAAACAATATGTGTGATACTCTAAACTTTTTGTACTTACGTATCTAGCATGCCAATATATTTTTTGGCGTATTAATGACTTTCACATGCTTATATGTTGTGTACATTATTTGTTGAGTGGCGTTTTAGTAAGATTTAAGAGTGGAGGGACCTAAGTGTTAATCCTATAAGTTAGTTGGTTAGTTTGTGAAGTTAGAAGAGAGTTAGGATAGTTTTAAAGGGGGTTAAAATGGTGGGTTTTGCTGGAGTTATTAGAAGAGGGGAGTTAGAGAGAAGAAAAGAAGAGAGCAGATTTCTGGCAGATTGAGTAGGTTGTGAGAGAATACACTTTTGAGATAGCATATGGTGTCCGTTTTCTACGATTCTTAGTGTGTTTCGAATAGGACTGATAGAGCTACGCTTGGGATTCAACGGAATAGAATTTGAAATTCTGAATTTCTATTTATAGGCTTGGGAAGTCAGGGAAACGAATTTGGAAAAATCATGCTTTTTGGTGTATTTTGAGGTTTAACTCTTAAGATTGATAAGGTAAGAACCCTTCACCCTTATTTTTCAATTAAAGAGCATGAAAGCAATATTTTTTTAGAAAGTAATGATGTTTTATTCATTGTTTTATTGCATAAAATGGATGAAGTATTGTAGAAGATGCTTACATGAACTCTATGTTTAGTTGAAGTTTATGTTCTTATGTGAGTTATGTTATATGTGATTATGTATATGGATCTTCAATCATGTTTATGTTAGTAGATTCAGAAGTTGTCGGAAGTTAGTAGAATTAGTAGTGTAGTATGTAGTTCAAGTGTACCTACCACTATTATCATAAGGCCGAGGCCTTATGGAGTGCCGCTAACCGAGGGTCATGCGTGACGGGAATAGCATAATAGAAGTAGAATCCTCCATTCCGAGGTATGGCGAGGGTCGAGGCCTCTAGGTAGAGACTATTATAGCAGACTCAGACGACCAATGCCCTATGAGTATAAAAGCAGTTATTAGGCTCTGCCGAGGCAAGCATAGAAGTGGCAATTATAGTAGTTAGTAGTAGAAGATTTGTACGTGTTAAGTGTTATGTGATATGTGTGCAGTTAGATTTTGGGGGTTGGAACCTTGTGAGGGATTTTAGAAAATGTGTTTTATGTCTTCAAATGTACTGTTTTGTCCTATAGTACTGAACCTCGTCAGATCTGATCGGTCGACCGGAAGACCTATCCGATCGTCCGAAGTAAAGTACTGGGGCTATTGCAGATGATGGGTGGTCAATGTAGGTCGACCGAAGTGTTTTGTCCCTCGTCCGAACTTTTGTAAATCTTTCTACCTCGATATCGATCGACTAGGCCTTTCAAGGTCGACCGGAGCTTTCAGATTTTTTGACAAACTCTGATTTTGTTTAGTTTTGGTTTCAAGTATTGCGATTTCTGTTTATGTAAAGCTTTTGCAAGATATTTCAAATGTTTTAAAGTATTTTTCAAGTAAAGTAAAGTATGCATTGATTTCACATGGTTTTGGGTGAACGAGATTATGCTTTTAGAGTCTAATGGTGCTTCATCCCAAGGGTGTTGGGACCTTACTGAGACAGTTTAGTGGTTCAACCCTTATTTAACATTTTACGAGTAGCAGGGTGGCGGATCGGGTTGATGAGCCTTGGATCGAGGGAGAGGCTTGGTTGTTTTTGATGTAATAGTTAGGTTGTTTTATGTTTTTGGACCTTATGTTATTTCTTTTGTTTTGTAAGATTTATGTAAGACTTTGTAAGAATTATAGTCCTTTAAATTTGTAATGAAGTTTATTTTGGGAATTTAGTATGTGTGTGAGGGTTCGGTGTCTCATTGGTAGATGACGCACTGTCCAGTCATCCCTAGAACACGGGGTGTGACAATATGTTTGTTTTTTAATCGAATGAATACGAGCGGTTCGCTAACTCGTTCGAATATAATATTTTTAATATTTCTTAATATATTTATTAATTTTAATTCTATTTATTGTTATTAAAATATATTATATTTTCTTATTTATTAAAAAATCTAGAGATAAAATAGGTCAAATGAACTTCCAGTAAGATTTAGACAAACAATTCGAATTTCTGAAAGCTAAACGAGTTAAACTCGAACTGTTTGTGAACATTTCGAACAAGCAAACTCAAATAAAATTACAGGCTCGAGTCGAAACGAATAAAATCGAACACATTCAAGTTCCAGTCGAGCTCAAACTTGAAACTCTAATGTGCGGTTCGTTCGAACTCGTTTACAACTTTATTCTAAAGAGCATTGGGGGCA
Source organism: Vinca minor (assembly GCA_026122235.1). NCBI lineage: Eukaryota > Viridiplantae > Streptophyta > Magnoliopsida > Gentianales > Apocynaceae > Vinca > Vinca minor. Next base: position 9,288,645 of record JAOCZM010000192.1, read on the forward strand.
TTTTATAAGGAAACAAAATTTTATTTCCTTCGTTTGCATGTAAATATCATCTAGACATGCTCTTTTGGTTTCTTATTTGTCCTCTTTGACAATTACAGAGGAATTAAAGTTTTGATAAATTTTAATAATAAAACGTGATAGAAAGCTTAAGACATCCTTAAGTAAGTCCTCTTAAACAACTAAAAGTCACTTAAATTATCTCCTCTTTTTTTCGATTTGCCATAGTGTGTGCTGAAGAAATCGTCTACACTCATTTGGCTTGTTTATGAATGTTAATTTTTATTAGTTTTGAACTATTTCTTGCATTTTCCGAATGAAATATGTAAGTTTGAAAGGGAAATTCTTAGGTGAACTCAGTACACAATTTCACATGTGCATTGGATTCACTTTATAAGAGGATGCAGACAGAGAATTTTTTGCTCTACTTTTTACCATGGTCAGCAAAAATTAAATTTAGTCATCTAGAAATGAAATTGTTTTTCTTTGTATAGGGATGGAGATATAAATCGAACATTATAGTTATTATGTAATAAAACACACTTCTAACAAAGTGAACTACTTCTAGCCATATAAACATAGGTGAGATGCACAATATTTTCCTTTTAAAACTAAGTGGTAAAAAATTCTCTTTATGGTTGCAAAACTTACTCACGAAATGACAAATGTCCTTTGTTAGCTATCCATTCCGTTTAAACAAACTTTCAAGATTGGTTACAAAAGGCATATTTCAATATGTTCTTGAAAAATAAGAAACTTTTCTAGTAGATTTAATCAAATACGCATAAAATATGGCAACTCCAAAACTTGCAATTCAGTTACACAAATGTATTTTTCCTGGAAATATATGGATCTCTAGAGCTTTGGTCACTTCTACAAGGCCATTGCAAAAGGTAAATTACCTTCTTCCTAATGTTCTTACTCCTATTTTGAATTGTTAAATGGAAATACATGAAGGGTTCTAAATAATTTTGTAAAAAGGGAATCCAATTTAAATATTTGTTTGATTTATTTCTTGAAATATTGATGATGATAATTATCAGATTGATAAAGAGACATGCGAAAAGGTGAAGGAAGCAGCGGAAACGGTTAAGGATGGAATAAAAGAAACAAGACAAACTGGTGAATTTCTGAAAGAAACAATGAATGCAAATGCTGGAGAAGTAATATTCAAAAACCCTTTTAATTTACACTCATTGTGGATTTAATTTACAATAAGAAAAAAAATATTTTTTTTATGCTACTCTCTTCGTTTTAAACAATTGCCGATATTTCTACTTTTTTTTATGTATCTTTATTGCGTTTCTTCCTTTTTACCCCTCACTTAAAATTTCAATTTCAAACAAAATAATTACTACATTCATCCCAAAATATTTGTAACATTTCACTCTTTTATATATTCCAAATTATTTGCAATGTTTCAGAAATCAATACATATTTATTTTTTACTTTTTTAGTCTTACCCCTAATTTATTATACAACTAATCACTAATAATACTTCTTTTAGTCATTAATTAGTGTCATTTCAGATTTTTTTTTCCTTCATAATAATTATCTCATCAATTCTCTTCTTGATGTGTGTAAAAATGCAAATGTTACGAACAATTTAATACGGAGATAGTAAATGTGAAACTTCATATGAAAGTGTGAACACGATTATTTTACCCTTATCTTTTATTTTCCAAGGCATTCAATTGTTTCTTTAACAAGGTTATTTTAATCTTTTGAATTTAAATCTACTACAATTTTCTCAAATTCTTATTCTGCGTACTTATCCTTATAATTTGTTACTGATTTTGAAACGGAGTAGTATTTTGTTTTATGTAATGCATGCACGAAACCAAAGAACTTATCATCTTATACGGTACTGCGGTTCCAACAGGGTTAACTCATCGACGTCGAGAATTTAACTTCGTTCGTTGAATTGAAATTTTGACGGTCAAGAAAGATTAATTTAAAATGGATATCCATCATTATTTTACGACACATGTCGTATTTTTTTAATGACACATGCCCTATTTTTTTGTGTCTAAAAATACATGTTTACGAAATGTTTGCAGCGTCATCGAATTTTGACTTTTCCGCATAAGATCCGGACTGTTTATACAGTGTGCTTTTTGTTTGAGCAGATAGTGACTGAGATGGCCCAAAAAAACAGTTGAGTTGGCCACGGAAGACGAGGATGAGAAAACTGCATGGGAAAAAATTGAAGTTATTAGTGAAGAAATAAGTTGGAAAACATAATAAGTGATTAATATTCAATGACGCCACTTTTTTTTTTAATTTTTTTTATTTTTTTTTATGTAAGTGATGAGTATTACTTCGTTTCAAATTATTTGTATTGTTTAAAAAATTAATGTATTTTTGTTATTACTTTTTCAGTTTTACTTTTTATTTCTTATTTAACTAATCACTAATAATAACTTTCTAGTCATTGATTTAAGGATATTTTAAATTTTTTTCTCATATTAATTGATCTTGAAACATTTTGAGACGAATGTAGTATTAGTGCATCATGTAGAAAAATGGAAAAAAGCTTTAGGAAAAACATTTTCCATCTTCTTTCATGTTTTCCACAGCTACAAAAATATCTTAATCATCTCAATGATTATTTCAATTTTGGATCCCATAAAATGATTAGAATGTAGACATGAGCTCTTTATTTTTCTCCATACCATATATTTTCAGGGCAAACCTATATAAGAGATCTCTTCAAGATCTCATCCCATGCTGTCAAAAAAGCCTAAAGTTAAGGTGCCGAAGGTCTTTTTCTCCGGCAAATGTTTTAGACAGAATTCCTCTAAGTTTCTACTACATATTCTATTCTAGTATACTCTCTTTTAGACTAATAAAATTATCAATAAGTTATTAACTTCATTGGCAATATGTTATGCTAGTTCAAATCCAGTGAGGCCCAACTTCTTTCACTCACAAATAGTTCACTTATTCAATTTCGAAAGAAAATTTTCTCAAAAGTGAATCCAAATGCACCCTTAGCTTTCCCCAGTTGATATACCACAGAAAGATTACATACAAACGTATTGGTGCGACAAAATAAGTTTTTTAAAAAAGCGACATTGCATTGAAAAAAAGCAACATTGTTACTCGCATTTGTGCTGCTCTTCTCTTGAAGTTCCAGCATAAAGTTAGGTGAGTACTCCCCCTTGATTCCATATAATATAATAGGGTAATATTGATATTTTGACTTACAAAGTAACTTATGTTTTACTTCCTTAAATTTTGATATATTTTCTAAAGCGTTTTATATTATGCAATGGAGGGAGTATAATTTTGGGACTTTCCATTGACATATAAGAGTGCAAAATACACAAACATTAAACTAGATTTCTACCCCCTCTCAAGGCTATGCTAGATTTGAGAATATTATTGAAGAACTAGTTCAAATAATGTAAATGTTGGCTTCATTCTTCTCCTCCATACACGCACTATTTATAACTATAACATCTATCATTTCCTTCTTACTGTTTTTTTCACCTTCTTTTAGCTGCCTGGATTTGCTATATTTTAAAAACTGTCGGTGGAGCTTAAAGCTTTAACCGCAGTGATCATTTTTCCCATTTTTTTTCCTGTGTTGAAACTCCCCCATAGATTTATTAGAAAGAGAAAATAGAAAATAGAAAGAATAAAATAAAGCTTTGCCATTAATTAAAGCTTTGTGAAGCCCACGAACCTCTCTCTATCCATTCTACAATTTTATTTTTTTTATTTTTTTATCAAAAAGAAAAAAGGGAAACTAATTTGTTCTTCAAACCCAGAAGAAGGGAAAAAAAGAGCCAACGGCCATGGCGGAAAGGTTGTTTTTCTATACACATTTGATTTTTTATGCATAAACTGATGATGGGTTTGGTTCTATAATTGAGTTTCCGGAATTTGTAATTCACAAATTTTTGCTATTTGGGAGAAAATATGAAGGCCCTTTTCATAATTTCCTTGAGAGAATAAGAAGAAAACAGAGAAAATGGTGGGAAGATAAACTGTGGGTTTTTCTGAATTTTGTTTTCATGTAAGGTTTTTTTTCTCTCGATGTTTTCCTCTCATCCGATTTAGTCACCATAGTTTAGTTTTCATCCTATTTACTACCCGCATTTTTCTATTTTCCGATTTAGTCACAACATTCTAGTTGTTAAACTATTTAGTCCCCGTACTCTTTCCTTTTCTGATTCCAATATATTAGTTTTAATCCTATTAAGTCCCCGGATTTTTCATATTAGCCCATTTAGTCACCATATTTTATTTTTCATCCGATTTAGGCCCCGATTTTTTCCATTTTCCGATTTAGTCACACACTTTAGTCCCCTAAATATTCCTTTTAACAATTTAGTCACTATAGTTGTGTTTTCATCCGATGTAGTCCACGTAATTTTATTATTCCCAATTAAGTCACTATATTTTTTAATTCATAGAATTAAGTTCCCGTAGTTTTCCTCTTCACCAATTTAGTCACAATAATTTAGCTTTCATCCGATTTAGTCCCATTCTTTGTCAATTTTCCGATTTAGTCACAATATTTTATTATTAATCCTATGTAGTCCCCGATATTTTTCTTTATCTGATTTAGTCAGAATGTTTTAGTGTTTATATTATTTAGTCCACGAAGTTTCCTATTCGCCAATTTAGTCACGACATTTTAGTGTTTATCGTAATTAGTCCCCAATATTTTCCTATTTACCAATACAGTCCCCCATATATTAGTTTTCATCCTATGTAGTCCCTGGAGTTTTCTCTTTGCCCTGATTTAGTCACCGGAGATTTTCTATTTTCCAATTTAGTCACCATATTTTAATTTTGTATTTTCTGTTTTAGTACTCTTTATTTATTTTACATCCTATCTAGTCCCCAAAGTTTTCTCATTTCCGAATAAGTCATAATATTTTAGTTATTATCATATTAAATCCCCAAACTTTTTCTCTTTACCAATATAGTCACAACATTTTAGAGTTTATCCTATTTAGTCCCCAATTTTTCTTATTCACCAATTTAGTCAACACATTTTAATTTGTAGACAATTTAGTTCCTAGAGTATTGCCTCTTTTCGATTTAGTCACCATATTTTAGTTTTCATCCTATTTAGTCCCTGCAGGTTTCCTATCGGCCGATTTAGTCCACATATTTTTGTTTTGATCCTACTAAGTCCACGGAGTTTTCCTCTTATCCGATTTAATCCCTATAATTTAGGTTGCATCCTAAGTAGTCCCCAAAGTTTTCATCTTTGCCAATTTAGTCACAATATTTTATTGTTTATCCCATTAATTCCCCGGAGTTTTCATCTTTTCCCGTTTGAGGATTTCCTTTCATCCAATTTAGTTACAATATTTTCTTTTCTTCATATTTAATCCTCGAGGTTTTCTCTTTGCCGCTTTAGTCACAAAGTTTAGTTATCATCAAATTTTGTTCCCAAATTTAGTCACAACATTTTAGTTGTCAGCATATTTAGTCTCTGAAGTTTGACCTTTTGCTATTTTAGTCACAAAAGTTTTAGTTTTCATTTTTTTAATCCCAAACGTTCTAACCAATTTAGTCACAATTTTTTAGTTTCTATCCTATTTAGTCCCCAAAATTTTCTTTTTTACCGATTTAGTTGTCATATTTTAGTTTTCATCTTATTTATTTTTCAGAGTTTACCTTAAATCCTATGCTGGAATCTAAAGCAAAATAAATAAAAATTAAATCATTTGCTACATTTTAGATTCACTTCTTTATTTTTTTTTTTTTGGGGCAAGTAAATAATAATTATTATATGAGTTTGATTCGACTTCAAATTTTGAATAGGCTGATATTTATTTTAAAAATTTTATTTGAAACAAATAAATAAAAACATTATTTTTTCAATTATTAATTTTAAAATCAACAAGTTGAGATTTTAACTAAAAGAGAATTTAGAAGAAGATTATAAAATTATTTTCTAATATTAATTCTTTTCATTTGTCACACCAATCCTATTCGTTCATCACAATCAGACAGAGTTTAAGAAAGAGAAGCAGAGCGCGGGAAAATGGCGGCGGCGGGGGTGGCAGCGAGAGGACTGGTGCTTTCCCGGCCAGTGACTTTTGTTACCGGCAACGCCAAGAAGCTTGAGGAGGTTCGAGCAATTCTTGGCAACTCTATTCCCTTTCAGTCCCTCAAACTCGATTGTAAGTACTATAAAACATAGTACCATTTCTGGTTTTGAACTAGTTATCCTTTCTTGGTTTTCTAATAATTTATTGATTATTTTGGGGGGGATTTCGGGGAATACAGTGCCCGAGCTGCAAGGAGAGCCTGATGATATTTCCAAGGAGAAGGCCAGAATTGCTGCTAAAGAGGTACAATCTTCAAGCCCTAATTTTCCTCTTTTTACGGCAAAGGATTGAGTGTAATTAGGTTAATAAAATTGGCTATTATTAATTCCCTATTTCAGTTTTCTTTCTGATTAAAAAGTTCTTGTGTTTTTTTGTATCTGCTTTTTGTTTGTAAAATATGTATGGATAGGTTTGCTTAGACAGAACTAAAGAGGGCGGAATCTATAAAGGAGATTTTGGGGGGGTGGGGGAGGAGTTAGTACGGAAAATTGATTAAAAGTTCAAAAAATAATACTCCCTCCATTCCTTAATATAAGTGGACATAAAGCAAAAATGTGAAAATTAAGGAAGCAAACAACAAGATATTTGTTAGTCAAAATATTAATATTACTCTCTTAAATAGTTGTATACCACTAATTCTATTTAAGAGAGCAAATTGATATTTTGATTAAAAAAATGCCTTATTTTTTGCTTCCTTAATTCTCGCTACATGTTCTAAACAACTTATATTAAGGAATGGAGGTAGTACCTATGAGGTGGGTTTGAAATTTTCTTTGATTGTTCGATTTATTTTATTTTTCTGTTGTTGTTTATGGGAAGGTGAATGGACCAGTTCTTGTGGAGGACACTTGCCTCTGTTTCAATGCCCTCAAGGGTCTTCCAGGTAAATACTATGCCATATAAGAATCTGTGGTTCAATTTATTTATGATTATCCTTTTGTTCTTGAACTTATGTCTTATGGTAAATTTGGATGCGGGTTCGTTCTGATGATATGCAATTTTTTGGTATTATTTTTGCAGGGCCTTACATGTAAGTATACTTCATCTCGAGGTGAAGTTTCTTATTCATTCTAGCCTAATAATTAATATCACCATTCAATTCTTTATGTTGCACTAAAGCAATTTGCAAAGATGTTATCTTTGGTGGAACACCATGTTGTATTTAGTAAAGTTTACAGTTTGTAGACAAGACAATGTTGCAAAACCACTGTAGATTATCGAATTTAAGTGTTATCCATATATCAGCTTCAATGAAGTAATTATGTTCGAGAAGATGTTACTAAGGCTGTTTATACTAGTGCTATACTACTATTTCAAGAATTAGGATACTTCATAATTTTGGATTCTTTCATAGGTTCTCTTTATAATGCTATGCGAGTAGTCTAGACTGTTTAAGTTCAAAACGAATTGTGTGGTTCAAAAGCTCTAGAAACACTGTTCCTAGTATGTTGCGATCTGTGGACTTTATTTTTTTCCAAACAGTATTTTGATTTTCTCTCATTGACCTAATTTGTTGCGATCCGTATTTCAAATTAGCCTCGATGCCAGTATTCAATATTCATTTCTAATTTCTACTGAATTGTGCTAGACCATAGTTACATGGTACGGAATACGATTCGGAATACAGGGTACGCTTCGGTACGGAATTCGCTTAATTTAGATGAACCCGGTACGGTGGGGTATACTCATGTATTTAGAAAGATGATTTAGAATTTCAATAGAATAATTATATATTTTTTCATGTAAGTGATGTTACCTGGTCCCATAAAAAACATGTCTTTTTTCATTATATTAGGTAGTGGTTATCATAAGTCCAAGTCATATTATTATAATTTATGATAGGTTATTGGCAAAAGATTATTGTGATAAAGGTAACATGAAAGTGTGCTGACCCAACCCACTATCCCAGCCCACTGAAACATAGACAAAGATGTAAAACCCTAGTCCCTTCTCTTTCTTCTACCTTTCTCTCCTCCTTCCTGTCAGCCTCTCTTATTCCTCCTACCAATTTCTTCTCTTCCATTTCATTATTCTTTTCCCTTTTCATATCATTTCAATTATACTTACTACTGCACTCCTTCGGCAACATAACAATTTCAGTTCGCCCGGAGCGACTTTTTTGGCCGTTCCCGGAGCGAATCGTCCCTGCGATTCGGTACGCCGAACGGAGTTCGGGATTCGATAGCAGATTGACCGAATTATGTGACTATGTGCTAGACCTTCTGTGCTGTTTATTGAATCTATCCAACTGTTTGTCCCTTCCTAAAAACTAATTTTTCTTTTGGAAATACATGTCTGTAGAGAATCCACTAACTTACCATCTTAAATGGGAGCATTTGCTACCATAAACTTTTGTGCTTCTTCTCGATGATTCTAACATCATATTTCTTTTGACGGGTTCTTCCATGACTAAATCAACAGCAAGTGGTTTTTACAGAAGCTTGGTCATGAAGGTATAAATAGCGACTTTGTTTTGCTGTCTTTTGTTTCTTTAGTTGCCGTTTCTGGTTTGCTTATGCAGATTTATGTCTTTCAGGTCTGAATAATTTATTGATGGCATATGAAGATAAATCAGCCTATGCTCTCTGCATATTTTCCCTTGCCCTTGGCCCAAACACGGAGCCAATAACTTTCCTGGGAAAGACACCGGTATGTTTCTAACTTATCAGCATCACCCCCAATGAAATAAGATGTTCCTCCATATGCAACCTTCTTTACACTAGATTTCATTCCTGAAGCAAAAAACTTGCATGACATTTGAGTTGTAGCGCCTACAATTTCAACATTGTTTTTTTATCTCCTGTGAAAGCAACTCCTTTGTTTTGTGGAAACTGGACTTGGGGCTGTGATTGGAGTGAAGGGATACACGTGACATGATTATGTCTGCGCATGAAAGTATAGTCCTTGCAAACGAACGATTTTTTGGTAGAACTGCATTATGTTCTGTTTACAGGAGGTCCCTTCACGCACAAAGCACATGTCACTAGATATTTTCTCCCCGTAAAGCTCACTGTGTATTATAATTTAATGACTTTTTCTCGAAGCATCATTATTGTCTGCAATTACTGGCATTTCATGGATTTGTATACCTTCTTTTTACATCGTAAGTTTTGATTCATTGCTTAAACGAAGGTTTTGGTAATCTTGTATTTATCAATTCACACGGTGTCACACAATTATTATACAAATGTTGAGTTAGCCATTTAATAGTCTTTAACCAGAGATGAAGTTTGTGAACATTGGGGTTGTGTGTGTTGAGTTTTACTCAATCATGTTCCCCATGATGATATTTGTGATGAGGAAAATGATATTGTAATCAAATGAACATTTTTGTGAATTCTTTTTCAACGAATATTAATGGTTTAAAAAAAAACTGGCTTTGTACGTGAAACCTATTTTCGACCGCGTGGTGTAATATTTATGCCTTGGAAGTATGTATCTTGCTGCTTAGAAAAGTCAAAAGTATAGGAGAAAATTGGGAGGTACATTATCTGATCCAGAGTTCCTTAGTCATTATCATTAACTTGGTCTTGAAGCGTTAATACAGAAAAATGGTTAAAGAAGATCAGTAGGCGTTCTTCAAGAGGTTTTCATATTGCTTTCTGTTTGTGGTACTACTCTGCTCCAGAAAAGTATGGATGCATCGAAAAGGATACTTGATCGTGTTTGAATAATTGAAGCTGTGATAGAGTTGGATAAGATATCCATTTATATTTCTGGAGAATGTTGTCTGATGGTGTCTTGCATTACGTGAGCAAATTTCACTGATTCCTCCTTATTGGTTGGTTGTACTTAAACTCTAGGAAAACTTCTTATAGGAAGAAGGAGGTTTAAGAAATTTAACCGTTATCAGTATTTTTAAGTTACTATTTTGTTCCTGGGGTATTGATCTTTTCTTTTTTCTGTTTTTGGCCCTTTCGCTTAGGAAAATTCTGATATGGGACCGGGTCCATGTGGGACCAATGTGGTCAGGGATTTGCTACATCAATGCGAGAATGAGGAGAGAGAAGGAAATGCAGTGATGTGACGAAATCTGAGCCAGCGTGGTCCAGGTGGGACCGAGTCCATATCAGAATTGTCCTTTCGCGTAAGTGTATTCATCTTGTGCCATCACTCTGTTTGCCGTCTCCCAATACTATTTTCTGTTGAATGTTTACCGCCATTGGGAGGTCTTAGGGGTTTGTTGTAAGGCGTAATCAAGTAGGATTAACGTCTGCATTTCACCGACATTGCAGGGAAGAATCGTTCCTCCGAGGGGACCTAATGATTTTGGATGGGATCCCATCTTCCAACCTGATGGGTATGATGTGACGTAAGCTCTTCCTCCCAATCCTAATCGCCTGTCTCCTCTTATTCACTCTCGCACAAACATTTAAGTAATCCAACTGATTGAATCGTTCTTGCTGCAGTTATGCAGAAATGCCAAAGGAAGAGAAGAACAAGATTTCACACCGTTCAAGGGCTCTTTCATTGGTCAAATCTCATTTTGCTGAGGCTGGTTATGCTTTCCAGACTAACACCGACGTTCACCTCTAATCTTCATGCTCTTGATTCACTGTTGCCTGATGTTTAGTACTGTCTAATGAATCTATAAAAAGCTTGCTTCCATGAATCGGTTTGTTTCAACTATTGATCGCGTCTGAGGTTTTACTTTATATACGAAAAGGATCACATTTATCCCCAGTAGTAGATATACAATGCTTTGATTTAGATATGATTAAGGTGAATAGCACGAAAATATATTCTTATATTGAAATGACATTTGATTTCTTCTGATATTATTTTGATGGTCGAATGATTGATGGTGAACTTCTAGCCGAAAACTTGAGTTTCTTCTTGGCTCTTTAACTCAAAAGTTAATTGAGTTTAAGCCATCTAATATAAACAACCCGAAACTAGTAGCCCCGGATGCAAATGCGCTTGGTATCGTAATCTCTCCTTATATTTTGCTTATAATTTTATTTTGTATCCCCAAACTTTATGATAAAGAATTCTCCAATACTCTTTATCATTCAGTATTTGAAGTGTGAGCGTGAAACTCAATGGACAATGATACTACACCAATACCATGTTAAATACTTATTTTTTTCTGCTAAATAAATCATGTTAACATACTTCAAAATGAAGAGTCCTTCACTTAGAACGATTTGATTCATTTTGCTATCTTATTTAATCATTTATGACCCTTAAAGACTAATTTAGAGCCAAAGTTGAATGCAATAGCCTAAAATTTTGGCCAAATAAGCTTCTAGATTGTTAAGAGGCTTTAAAGTTTAAACCCCTAATTAGGGTGGTACATTGGGTAGCTAGTGGTGAACTAAAGCTACCCAACCCCTAAAATAAATTTGGAAAAAAATTATCCATAAAGTTTAAAATTATTCACACTTGGAAACTATATTGAGGGCAATATTGATATAAGTGAGGAGTTAGTCTTACATCAATTTTTTTTTGGTAAAATATGATAATTATATAAAAGATAGCTCAGTGGGTAAGGTGCAACATCATTACAAATAGTCCTATTTAAAAAGACCCCTTGATCACCCCGCCACTATGTGGCTAACAAAAGGTCGGAAAAAGTTAGAGTACAAGAAATAGACCTAGCAAAATAAGTTCCACGAGCATCCCGCCATTAAATAGCTAACAAAAAGGGTAAAGAGTTGAAGCATTGACGGATGCAGAGTGCTAGCAGTGGGGTCACATGTTCTTATATAATGATTATGTCTATATTGTTAAATTAGTGACCCCATATTCAAACCAAAAAAAAACGCAGAAAACTATGACGCGGTGATTCAATTCTCTTGGTTGTCGTGTTGGTCCAATCGCTTTCTTTATTAATTTTTCTCTTTATTTGAAATCTTTTTAATTTTTTTCTTTTAAATTTTACTTGTCTCAGACATAATATAACACTTTTTTTAGAAATCCGTTAAAAAAATATTGTATTTACTAACTAATTTTCACCGGAGTTATAAGTATTTTTGTATCTTCACTTCATTCCCTCCCCTTTTGGTTTTAGTCTAAAATCATCGTGTTTGTTAATTTGTCAAAACCGTCATAAAAAAGTAGTAATTGATAGAAATATTAATAAATAACGTTTCTACTAAAAATATAAATAGTTTATTGGGAAAATCTTATAGAAAATGTGAAGTTTTTAAAATATTGCAAGGGCGGTCGCCCTCCAAAACCATGGACGCTCCCCTTCTCCAACATTTTAAAAAACGTTGAATTTTCTATATAAAATTTTAGCTTAATTTATGTCTTCATCCCTAAACAAGTGACCCCATCGTCCATAAATGTTGGATCCGTCATTGAGTTAAAGATAACAAAAGCGGAGTCCCGAGAAGTTCCTTTCGGCTTTAGCGAGGCGTCTACACAAGAATTGGTCTCCCGGTAGACATGAGAGATACTACTCTCCAGTATGAGCTTTAGTAACTCCTTGCAATTAGAAATAAGAGTCATGTCAGCATGAAGAATAAGATGTATCACAACTTTTGCATCAAGCTCCACAACAAATTTTTGAGAATTTAGGATGCTGGCTATGTTCAAACCGACTTTAAGGGCCTATAATTCCGCAATGTTATTGGTGCAGATCCCAATGTTCCTGCAAAACCCCGATAGCCAATCGCCTTTATGGTCCCTAATAAGGCCTTTGGCACCTCCACGTCCCGTGTTACCAATAAACGATCCATCCACATTGAGTTTCATCCAACCATTCGACGGTCTAGTCCAGGAGACAAGAATTTGATCGGTATGATTTGTCCCCCTTTTCCTATTCCCAAAACATTTCTTGATTGTATCCAAGATGGGGTCATTGATAGATTTTCTCGGCGTGAAGAGCGCATGATTTCTATCGTTTAATAGAACCCAACAACCATACGAAAAGATACTTCCCCACGGCACATTGTTAAACGGGGAGAGTTTTGTGGAGTTGACACACTTTTTGAGTCACACGTCAAAGTGAAGGCTTTGAATACCAGGTATATGATGATAAAGATTAAGACTCTGCCATAAGTGTTGCGCTTTCTCGCAGTTTCACAGCAAATGTTCAATGGTTTCTGGTAGCACCCCACACTGGGGACAAATCATGCTTGATATGATGTTTTTCCTAGTCAGATGCTCTCTACTAGCTAAACGATTATGGCTACAGCGCCATAGGAAAATTTTGATTCTTTCATTACAATTAGCATAACAAGTAATAATTCTAAAGAGGATTTATGATGTCAATTATTTTGTCTCCAAAAAATATAATCATTAGCTGTTGGTTGTGATTAAACAGCAGCATAATTAGGGTAATTGAAACAAGCATTCTCAGCAAATCATGTCTGAGAGAACTAAAACAACTTGGATTGTATCTTCTTTTTGCTTTTCCAGGTTTTCCTTGGCTAAATATTGAAAAATTAAAAAATAAACATAATTTGCATATAAGGCTTCTAGAAAACCGTTGATAATGAGTTCCACTCAAAACCACCTTTTCACTTCCAAATATGAAATACTATTCGAAGACTCGTAGTTGTTTTACATAAAATTACATGTTTCTCTTAAACCTAGAATATATATATATAAATTAATCCTAGAATATTTAATTTGAATCATAACCACTGAAAAATTCTAATTATCTGAATAGAGTGAGTTTCTTAAATTGACTATATTGTAATTCATCTCCTTCTCATGTGTTCTATTACGATTAGCGACACGACAATAGTGTTAAATGCCTTTAATTCGATACATATGAAACTTTTTTTTGACAAGTGTTGCATGTTTTTTAGATATGTGTTAAATTCATTCAACATGTGTTATGTTTTTATGAATACATGTTATAATGCTGCAACAAGTGTAAAATTCTAACATATATCACCCAAATAAATTTTTAAACCATTGAATTTTTTATTTAACGACCCAGAACAACAAAAAAGCGTTAAGTATATATTGTATTTGTGTTGCATAGCCAGACCGTACTATTAGTTTACGTCTTTGAATTTTTATTTAATCTCATCTCTCAAACAAATTATAAAGGGCTTTATTTATGGGAATCGGGTAGCCCAGTGGTAAGAGTCTACCCGAGCGAGGCGGAGGTCACTTGTTTGATTCCTATATCTCCCTATAATGGGGCAAATAATTTCTCCTCCCTATGAGGCTTATCTTCCCTCCCCAGGGCATGAGGCATGCTTCAATCTTCCCTACTCTCAGGGGATCTCTCCAGCTCTTTTCCCGCTCGGGAGCAATCGCCTTGGGCGCTCAAAAAGGCTTTATTTTGTAATAGAGAAAAGTGAAGGAAACTAGACTCATTCATCAAAAAAAAAAAAAAAAAAAGAAAGAAAGAAAGAAACTAGACCAAGTGGTAAAAAGCTATCCAGAGCGCGGGCGGAGGTCCCGTGTTCGATTCCTATATCTCACTATAATGGTCAAATAATTTCTCACTCCTTATGAGAGCTTATCTTCCCTCCCAGGGCGTAGGGGCGTGCTTCAATCTTCCTGTCTCAGGTGCTCTCCATTCTTTTTAGCCCTGCGATCGCGCTCGGTGCTCAGGCTTTATTTTTGTAATAGAGAAAAGTGAAGGAAACTAGACTCATTCATCAAAAAGAAAGAAAGAAACTAGACTGACATGGCTGTGAAAATGACAGCCCGAATTCTTCTTATAGATATAACATGGCTAATACATGTAATGTTGGGGAATGCATTAATGACCTCCCCCCCCCCTCCCACCCACCCACCCACCCACCCACCCACACACACAGCAACCCAATGTCTATTAGGCAAAAGATGGCTCACATGCCCTATGGACCCAACCTCACCAGAACTAAACCTATTAGGAGAAAGTTATGCTTCAATAATAAATAATCGAATTAAATTCTTGTATTATTCTAGGTAAATGTACCTTTCTAAAAGCCTCAGCAGGTGATCCTTTTTCTATAGCTGGTTTAGTCTTCGTTCCACGTGCTTTCATATTTAGGGCATTGCCCTCACCTTAGAGTCGGAAAATTTCAATATAAGACTAGCGTTGTGAGATTAGCCTCTGCGCCCTCTGCGTGAGTTGTGGTGAGATTGACTTTTGCGAGGTAGATTCAAACTACAATTCGTGCTGAGAGAGTCGTGAGGTCAGTCCATGAGACTGGATCCATACCAAAGTGACCCCTTAGAGCCCTTCAACAATTCACATTTCACGCACATAGATACAATGTCACTTGTTAGGTATATTATCAAATCAAACTAAATGGAAAAAAAAGGTATATGAAATGATTTCTAAATAAAGCAACAAAAGGTTAAAAAAGAAAAATTCTTATCTAGACTAAGGCTTAACAATTTATTTAGTAAAATACGCGAATCTTGCATGCATAACTTATATTTCAGTTATTTAAATTATTTTAGAGCTGGTGTGATAGTTTGTGTTACGTTATTGACTTTTCTTTTCTATGGCTTTCAATTGAATTTGGACTACAAGTACTGATGTGAAAAGAAAGAAATAGCCCCAACTCTACTGTTTTGGCGGGGATGATGGCTTTCATACAGTGGCGGAGCCAGGATTTGAATTTAGGGGGGGCCGAAAGTAGAGCTAAAATTTTCTTACGATGTAAAATGATATATTTGAGGTAGAATTATATATTTTTTTAGAAAAATTGAATTTAAGCGACATATACAAAGTCTTGGGTTAGCGGAAGAGGGGTCGGCCCCGGAATTTTTTTTTACAAAGTCTTCATCAGCTCATCGAACTATCGAATGAGTTTTTTCTACGATTTTAACTCTAAATCACTTGCATACATGTAGAAGTTATTTTATTTACTGAGGAGAAGTGGGACCTATTTTACTTAATTCTTTTTTGGCCCCAATACGTAAATCTTGTTGTACATCATGCAAGTCAATTCTTCCTTTTCATTTAGCATTTTTGCATGACTCTTTTTTATTCTACTTTGCTTGATCTTTCTACTTTGCAAACTGAAAGAAACTTGAACGATCTTCATTTCTTCTACTAATCTTCAACATTGGTGGACAAACGATTGTAAAAATTTCTAAATGGTATATTTCGGTGTGTATCATAAAATTCTTGGGGAGTAGTAGTAGAGAAAAAATCCATTTTTTTACGAGCAGATGGATATATATCATAGTATATAAAAAAATTGAAAATTTACTTGGGGGGGCAGGGCCCTCCTGCCCCTTTGTATCCTCCGCCACTACTTTCATAGCCCCATGCCAGACTTTCCCCACTTTTTCAACTCCTAAAATAGTGAAAATATGGTATTGGTAGTTGAAATACAAGTGTGGTTATCATGCTTAATTGAGTACTCCTCAATTCCCTATTAATTGTCGTTTAGGAGATATCCCAGGTATCCAAAATTAATTATTGTTTAGGAGATATCTCAGGTATCAAATTAATTATCGTTTAAGGTTATTTTATTAGTTGTCAACGATTTATTCTAATTATCACCTCAACATTTTCATTTGCTTTATGGCGAAAGAAGTGAGAGAGAGGGAAGATGGGGGATAATATTGGAAGTTTAGGTGAAAATGGCAAAGCTTCCTTAATTTTACAAATTGCAAAGAAAGTCTTTATATTTAGTGAATGGAGGGAGTAATTACTATGGATTGTGAGAATCAGGATCCTATGAGAATGCTGATCTTTTTCTCTCTAAGTATGAAACTTGGTGATGATAAAAGTTGAGACCATTTTACAAGTCAAGATTTTGGAGAGAAAAAACATCAGTTCTAAACATCACCATATTGTCACCCACGTGTGCACATGAAAGAATCATTACAACTACCAGTAAAGTAAAAGTGAAAAAACAGGGAGTGGATTAAAAATTACATTTAGTATTAGCTATAAGAGTAATGCACAACCAAGATAACAAGATTGTTTCAATTGACAAAACAAAGCCCCCCAAAAAAGTAATAAAGGTAAATTTAAAAAAGAACCTTGTTGAAATGGAATCATCTATTACAAAAAGACTTTCTTTTTGCATCACTCTTAAGAGAGTGACATTCACACTATGTATGGACTAAATAAAACTAAAAAAGCAAAAGAAAAAAAATGAAAAAAACTTACAAAATCATTCAGTTCCTATAAAACTAAAGACATATGTGGACCAAAGCCAAAGCAGATAAGTAGATGCAGGAATGGTGGTTAGAACAATGGAGAAAGAGGTTGAGAAGGGGAAAAGAAATAAAAATAAGGATAATGAACAACGCTTTCGCGCCTGCTCCTAAAGTTGCATTGGTTTCTTTGAATTGAAGCAGACCGAGGTTGCACAATA